>JAWPHD010000568.1:0-436306 GCA_037043455.1 Cyrtodaria siliqua
GGTAAGTGTGAGGTTTGGTGCATCCTAGAACCGGTTTAAACCCCCAGTGGCCTACTTTGCCACTGACCGTTCCAAGGCGGTAGCCCTATTGTCAACCCTTTTGTGTTTGTGATGTCGTTTGCATTTATTATTGCTTTTGCCTTCTTGTTTGTCTGTTTGCGTGTTTATTTCTGTGTTTTATGGTTGACTGTCCTCCTTGAATGCTACTTTCCCTGTCCGATCTTTTTTATATTTCTTTTTAATTTAAGCTTATACAAATCAAAATGTGTGCTAGAATAACAAACATCGACGAATATATGTGGCGTATATCTCAGAGCTGTGCAAAATTTGCAGGCACAATACCTACGTATATACATATTTAACGATATAGCCCGAGGATATATAAGGTTCTGCTGCAAACAAACGAGATTATTCTTTATCAAAAGTGTTAAAATTAAGTATATTGAAATTTAATTGTTACTAGTACTCGAATTAGATTTGTTTTCTCTGTTTATAAGTGTTTTTGTAACTGTATTGCATCACCGTAGCTGTATAAATCAGCCATTAACTATCATTGAAATAATATTCATATCTGACCGAAGAATCCAAACACAACGGCCAGTTTCTCATCCGAGTCATCATAGAATCCACAATATGTCCGTTCATCGCACATTCAAAGATGAAAGCATAGTGGCGAACTGTAAATGGGTCAACCACTAAACATGCAGTGCGTTGCCAAATGATAGGTTATAACCTCTTTTGATAAACTTGTTAACAAGTTAAACAAAGACTGTATGAAAGTGGTTATGACCAAGGATCTGCCGAAGTTTATAAATCGCATCACCATAGAGGTTGTGATAGACCATGTCATGACTTTTCATATTTAGGTACTATGGCATATACATATAAAAAAAAAAGTGTTTTCCTTAAAATTGAATTCACCTGTATTTAAATTACTTATCATATCAATTAACATAATCAAACTAGATCCTGAAGTGAGCATTTATCGTTACCAAGTGTACATCTTCCGTGATTTGGGATACAAGAAGGTATTTAAGGAGGTTGGCTGGGAAAGGACGTACTGATGAGATTTTTTTTAATTCATATTTAAAGCTTTTTTGGTATAATTTAGATTCAAAATTATCAAAAAAGGCTAGGTCACCACACTTTTTCCCCCACTAGACGTCATTGAAGAAGGCACATATTTCTAACTCAAAATTTCACTAAAAAGAGGAAAAATTTAGTCATTGAACATTTTCACAATTGTTTTCATAACATTACGTTTAAAAACAACAATTAATTTTCGATTGCATATATACATATCTTTCAAATCATACAAAAACAGTTGTAATTCTCATTCGTCTTTTTACTTTAAAAAGCAAAAATATATGGACCGTACCCCACCCACTTTTGTTTTTACCGAAAAAAATTAATTCAAGATAAAAAAATGATGTTCTAATGATCAACATTTTTATTAAAACTTGTATATGTCAAGGTCCTATGACATTTCTTTCAAAACAAGTAAAACAATATATGGGTCACCAGGCTTCTAATGATTTTTTATTAAAAATTCTTTAAATTACACCCATTTTGGAGTTATTTTGACATTTTCAACATGTTCAATATAAAATACTGTACACACAATTATATTGACATGGAGATCGAAAATAAAATTAGCTCAGAATCTAATTTCTATATATGTATTCCACTACTGAAAACCAAATATCTGATTTATTCTATAGCAAAAGGATAAATTCTACTCAGAGCTACCCATACCACCTATTTGTTGACAGCAAAAATTAATCACAAATGACGGAAAAAATATGAAAAAAAGACCTTGCTTAAAATTTGGTATGTTACTATCTTAAAATTACATTATATCCCTATCTACTAGAATGGAAAATTGAACAGAAAAAGTAGCATTCAAGAACGACAGTCAACCACAAACATACACAGACACAAAGAACAACTTTAGAGATGACAAAAAGCCAAGATAAGACATCACAAACATAAAAGGGTTGACCCCTGAACCGGTTTAAACTCCCCGGTGGTCCCTTTTGCCACTGACCGTTCCAAAACGATACTCTTGCGTTCTAATATTTGTTTGATTGACTGTATTCTGTGAATGCTACTCTTTCTGTTGGACTTATAACTTTTTCTTTGACAATAGGATTACCGCCTTGGAACGGTCAGCGCCAAAAAAAGACGCTGGTGATTTAAACCAGGTTTTAGAACGCACCAAACCTCAGTCTTACCCTATTGTCATTCCAATAAACGGACAGTGTAAATGACATTTCAATTCAATTCAATTCAATTTTATTCAGGTAAAAGATCAATATACAAGTTATAACAAATAATTGGTAAGATGATAAATAAAATTATTAGATAAACGTATTATATAATTAATAATCTGACTATTATCAATAATCACAGAAATTCTATGTTATCACATTATCAATAACAGCTTTATTATCGCTATATCACAGAAGTTATGGTCATGTACTTTCCAGTTTCAATTTAGTTTTAAAATGTGTTATCACTGATTTTATCACTGATTTTGAAAATAGTATAATATTCATTCACTCCATTGTATAAAAAAAGATAAATAAATAATTTACATTCAAAGGGATCTTTTAGTTTAAACATATTTATTTTACATCGATTGAGATACAAGTTATTGCAACTTAGATTAATCACTCTCGATGGCTTCCTGGGTAGAACCAGTACTAAGCAATGTGGATTAATTATCTTGCTCAAGGATACATAACGTGGACGCGGCGAGGATCGAACGCACGACCTCTCGATTCTGAGTTCGGTGCTTTACCACTGAACCAAGCACTCCACAAAGGGATCTTTTAACCTACATTATGTGGTCCCGCCTTAATTCCATTAAGTGATGGGAAAGCTTATATAAGCAGGATTTTATAACGGAAATTTCGACAATAAAACAAGTTTAAAAACATTTTTACTGAAAAAATACGATAAACTGTTTAAAATTACCTATTATAGGTTTTAATTTTACAACATGCAAACTTTTTTGGGTGGTTAAGACGTTGGCAATAGCATGCACACTTTTAAAAATGTTGTAACATACTTAATTCTGCATTATGTAAAAATATAGTACTTAATTAATAAATACTTAATTATTTATATCACAGTTTAGAGCACATACAAATATACAACATATTTTACTAAGCACATAACAGTTCCGGTTTATAATGATAGACGCAATTGTCTTTTAGAACATAATTGTCTTAAATTTCATTTTAAAATTATAGTAACAAACATATAATATTTTAAATAACAGGACTATTTAACACTCGTTAGTACTGGCATCGCTTGTTATAACTTTCTCATTTCTTGGTATTTATTCATCAAACTTTCAATATATACTCATCATGACAACATCGACATGACCATACTAAAATATAAAGGTGAAGATCACACTGAATGTCATAATATGGGTTAAGTTCTCTGGAGGTCACACTGAAGGTCATATTATGGGTTAAGTTCTCTTCACGAAAACTTACTCAGGCCAGTTTGTCAAGGTCATTTATCTGGGTCCAAAAACCTTGTTATACTGACAAAGCGCTGACAGGCGGCACACGTGTTCCGCGGAACACCCATCTAGTTTTTTATATCGGGATACTCCATCAAATTGATGTTCGACTTTAGGACAGTTGAATTGTGTTTTAATTATTTTGCGTTATGGTCATTTGGTTGCCTCTGATCTCTTCCTAGATAATTTTCATGAATCACGAGAAAGCCTCTGGTTCAACTGTTGATTTCCTGATGAGATCGGCCCAATGTCTAGGCCAGTTTACATTGTTTCTAGGGCTGCAACAATCATATTGCAATATACATATACTGAAACAAATAAGTTTAGAAATTCCTTATGTATATTTAGCTTAAAGAAACTGAATGCTATTTTAAAATGTGAAGTATTATATAACATTTGCATGACATAGGATGATGATCTCTTACACTAATTAGTTGTGATCCAATGTAAGTATCAGTTATCTCCCATTTAGTGTAAACAGTGTATTTCATATCTAAAAATACCAATATGATAAAGAACATGCATTGGTTAAACGCCACTTAATTACAGTTCTAGATTTCAAGCTATAAAAAACGCAAAATCAACCTTGTCATTATAATGCAATAACAAACCAACGTTTAAAAAGTTGAAATTACCTCCCTTTATTGAAATAAGAACAAAATTATAATATCTGTAAATTGTAGACTAAAACCTTTTGTTATTTTCGCAGATATCGTTTCAAACACAATGCCCTGCATATATCTGCTAATTATGTTAATTATATTTTAATAACCTCTGCCTTACATAGCCTAGGATATACACAAATGAATTTGCCATGCAATTTACTTCCTAAATTTATTTGTATCAGTATATATTGTGATGTGCCAAACCTGTATGATAATATGTATTGCTCAAAGTAACGTGAGTATTAACAACTTCAATATTTCATCTATACTTAAAGCATTGTACAATACGGTCACCACCGTACAAAAACACTATTAATTAAAACATTTTTTTCCCTCTTCAAAATCCAAATTATTTGTCACTAACAGAATTCTGGTTAATTGCATACAGAAAATTCACGCTGCTATGGAGATGATGGTTTTAGAGCTCAGTTCACTGCCAATAATGAAAGTTAATATATTTTATTTCCCATAATAGAAGCTCACCCCCTTGTTTTAAAGCATATAGTTGCCGCTTTTTCCATCCGTCTGTCTGTCTGTCTGCCTGTGTCATTTTCTTGTCCGGAAAATAACGTCAAAACTACTTGCGGTACTGCAATGAAACTCAATTCGCATACATGATAGAGGGTAATGAGGGTAATGAGATGAGTGCAGAGTGCAAGAACATTAACTCTGTATTCACTTAAATTAGACTTATTGCCCTTTATAGTTTTATACTTATAATTCTTGTCTGGAGCTCAAAACCTACAAACGGGATTGCAATGAAACTTTGCACATAATAGTGAGCAATGACAGAAAGTGCAGAACACAAGAACCATAACTCTACATTTATTCAAATTTGAGTTATTCCTTGGTAATTTTAAACTTATGATTCTATTGCCCATTGTAATACAAAGCCCCCAATTCGGGGAGCTTCCATCAGTTCTACCGATATTCTTATGGGAAGAAAATACTTGACGGATTTCAATAAACTCTTACTCGTTATCTTTGTTAAGTGATTTACAAAGTCCAATGATATAACTTGCATACAAACTTTCTTTAAAAAAAGATGCGTTTGAAACAAAAATTCGACTGACAAACTATTCCTGAAATAAGACAGATTTTCCAAAATGTCTTAGTTTTCAAGCTAATGATACATGTATTCAATATTATTATTTGTGTTTTTTTAAATAAAAGTTGTTTGACATTTAAATGGTTATTCCTGGAGTGAAACGTAACAGTGGTAAGGCTCACATGTGAACATAAATATATTATAAAATTTAGTATGTTTTAATAAAAACGTTAATTTTATTTTTTTTAATTTATTGTTTTTATGTGTGAAAATGTCTCAGTCAGTAAGATTACCATTTGTCCCTTCAAAAAAAAATATTATAAAATAATTTCCAAAATTATTAAATTGCCAATTTAAGTAGCAACGTCTTGGTAATATGGGGACGTTAAAGTCGATCTGGTTTGGGCCAAAACGTTTGACAGATTCGTCCGCCGTACGGACTACTTACACTTGTACAGCATTACGGCAGTGATATATCCCGCAGGCCGTTTTGCGTTCGGAGGGGTATTAACTGTTGGGGAGATTGCGAGTAAAGATATTCTGTCCCCCATGTTATGACATTCAGAAAGAATTTCAAAGTTAGCGTCGATTTTTTAGCATATCGGATTTGCGCTGATCTATTTTTAGCTGCTCACTTTTCAGATCAGAGCTGCCGAATGAAAAACCCACAGCTGGGGAGTTTGGAAAATATGTTTTTTTCTCGTATAATCTCTCAAAATCTCGCCAAAATCGCCCCAAACGTGAGTGAGGGGCGATTTCAAACGTCCTATTTTCCCCCAGGCCCTGGTTCTGGATCAGTGCAGCATAGAGTAATGAAGAAATCAGAAGCGGGCCGGGTGACCGAGGCTAAGAATAATTAAAAGCATTCCAAATGGGGTCTTGTGGTAATGCTACACTCCTTACAAAACAGATCTATCAAATAATAAATAGAAGCGGAGAGTATCAAAGCGTCATTAGGATTGGATTTTAATGATATTGTGCTACGACATGCGTATATTGCTCTGTTCTTCAAGGATTTTCACCAAACTTCACCAGAATATTACTTATAGGCATCTAACATCATCTGTGGAATTAATGGTCGCCGTGCCTACATTCGACGAAATATAGGTCACATTCGGTTTCCGCTGTGACATTGCATATCTTGCTTTTTCCTCGCAGGATCTTCACCGAACTTCATTACAATGTTCCTTATATGGATCTAACATGTGTACAATTTCGAGTTGCTGTGACCTACTTTGTAGGAAATATAGGTCACATCCGTTCTCCGCTCTACGGTATGCATCCCGCATTGTGACAATTAATTTATGTAAGGAACGAATATCTTTTGAGGTTGACATTGGTCAAATCAAACAACTGGACTACTTCACAATAGTGGTCGGCATGTGGGCCGTGGTCTTCTAGTTATCAAATCATTCTCATGTTAAAACCGCAACACTTCTGTTTACTGTTTGGGGCTCTTGTTTCTGCCGAAGTTTGTGTTTGGCTCAGCAGAGCTTATGGCTTATGGGATGGCGAGTTGACCTCTCTCTGTCGGTCGTCCGTTCGTCGTCCTAAATGTTGTAGTGACAATTGACGGTTTTTTTAAAAATTGTTGGGACCACCTAGAAAAATGGATAACTATGATATCACTGGAATGTATAAACCCTCTCCAACAAGGATCAGTTGAAATTACTTGCGCAGAGTGGTACGATTTTTGGCAGTCAACGGTTAAAATACATGACCCTCATAAAACAAAACAAATATCGCTTTAAAGCGATATTCTACTTTAAAGTCACAAAGATTGGGCTTGATGACCCCAAAGGATCAGTAAGTCATAACACTACTAATTTGTAATATTTTTTACGGCCGCCACACAGTACTAAATAAATGCTAGTGTGAATATCAATAATATTTTTAAGCTAGAAGCACTATTTACCTTCATCGCCTTAATAATTGTTTTATTTCCAATTTCATAAAAGGATCAAACAGAGTCGCAACCGGTCAGTCAAGAACTGCAGGAAAAAATGCACGTTTAGAGTCACAAATAGTGGTTTGTTGCTCCAGATACCGATAAATGTTCCATTTTCGCAGTGTCGATAGGTAAACTGGCCTTGTAAAAAACAATGTTTTACATCTCTTCTAGTATATCTACGAGCATTTCCAAAAGGTATACAGGTAACTATCTTGCGTAGTTAGAATGTTTTATGCTGTCGAAATAAGGCAGCATACTTGCCTGCGTCGCGAGATGTGATTTCCAATCACCCGATCTTTCCGCCCTAATGCTGGTTAACATCAATTGTTTCCAGAAACATAAATCAGAACTTGAATGTTGCCGACTTTGAAAAACCGTAAGCACCAAGTTCTGAGATTTCCTAGCGATATTACCTGATACGGCAATTTCAATTGCGTGGCTTCATCTGCTGAATCAATGAACCATTATAATGTGTTTCTCTAATCTGTCAAAACGTTTCAAAAAAAAAAAACGACACAAGAAGCACCGTCATTAGCGCTGTTAGCCCAAGAACACTTCTGTGGTACTCGTTCCAGCCAACATACTCTCAACTGTAGAAGAAGCATATGCATTAGAGTATGTAAGCAAATCTATTAGCCTAGCGTCTCCTTAAACCCTTCCTATCTGCTAGTCGAACACAATGTGAATGGAGTTCTGTGGACTTAGACCTGAGTTCACTTGCTGTGCAACTGCATCAATTGCTGTGCCATCGTCTGAATATGTTTGTCTTTGCCTGACAATACTTGATAGACGTTTATATGGTGGACATATCGGTTGGACTTGTATAGATATATGATGGGAGCTTACAATGCAATCGTATTAGGCTCATGAACTGGAAAAAGGCCAACAATATATATTTTGATCCGATGTTATATCAATAACTGCAGTGTTGGACATGTTTCGGCAAGGCATAGATCTCAGGAAATCTCATGTGAAGTATTGGATATTAATTCTAAAATTAATTACTAAAGCAAAAATTATCTTGGTGAGACTGGTCTTGTAGTAGACTTTTAAAAGGTAATTGTAGTTATTAATACATGTATAGCTTTCATGCGAAATTTTACTCGACTGTTCCTTATTTCTTGGAATTAAAATAGAGGTACTGTCGTCACCATCTTTCGTTTGACAGCACACACTTGATAACGAGTGAAATGTATTCTTGTCATCTACTGTTTGCTATAACAGGCACAGAAACGGAATTAATTCAGAGGATTGATTAGCTTCTTTGAGCCAAAGTCATATACCTAATTTTCGGTGGTAGACTGTATCCTGTCGAAGAAAGGCAACCTTCCAAAAACTATATCAAAGAAAAGCAACCTTCCAAAAACTATATTTGTCTTCGCAAGTGAAATGGATTCTCACTAGTGAAGAAGAATCCACTATTGGTAATGGACACACTTTTTTAACTATTTTACACGCAGGTATAAGGCAAGAACAATACAAAATCAATTAGTACTTTGAACTGCGGGAAAAAAGTGCGCGTTGTGATCATCGCAAGTGATCGGCTGTGCATAGTACATTCTTAAACATATAATTATACAACCGTCTTGATCGCAGCAAAAAAAGAGTAGTAAAGTATCTTTCCAACATTAAAATCAGAGTGTTTCATGTATGTATTGCACAGAATAATGAGTAAAGCTAATTAAAAAGTGAATAATTTATATATTCATTAAGAAACTTATAAGATTAGTACTAAGTCATTGATTAATTATCTCCCTTTATATATAGTTTAAAATCATTTTGGATAATCAAACATATTTTAAAAAATGTGTCCGATATTTGAAATCATGTACACTATCAATATATTGCATAATATAACAGTGACTTTAAAGTAACAACAACAACAAAAGACTGTCATATGATTAGTAGCATACATGTTTAAGCATTAAAATATAAAAATCGGAGTAGGAAAAGTTTTATCATAATTTGAGAAAGTTAATGCGTTTTATATTATTTATTTTGTAGTAAATATGTTCTTACATATTTTATGACATTTCTTTTTGAACTAAAATGAATTGATTAATTAATTTCACGTGAACATGTATTAAACAAAATAGAATTGTCCTTTTAAAAAAAAAAATCGATATTTTTAAGTATAGTATTATTCCTTACATATAAATACTAATAAAGGTGATCCTTAGGGAGTTACAAACACAATTAAGAGAATAAAACAGCAGACTCGGTTTTATTGAGTCTGTTCATGAGAAGTAATGAAAGAAGCAACACCTCTCACGCCCCCTATCACCGAAAAAATGTAATAAAATGGAAATAACCGAATGCTCATTTCAATCTTTTTACAGGAGTTATACGGAAATAACGGATTAGTTACGAATGTATACGATTTGATTTTTTTTCGCGGCAGATTATTGGCTGTAGAATCATTATCTGTGGATGAAATAACCACTTAAGACAATTCACCTTGATAAGACAATTTCAAATTCAATGAAATTCATTTTCAATAAGGTTTCGGACAAAAATAAATTTTGTGTAACACTTACGCGACAGACATGAACACATCAGAATGGACTAGATCTATTGATAAAAACTTTTTGAAGTTAACATTTCGACAAAGCTGAAGTATATGATATATATAATAAAAAATGTGTATTTTCATAGCACACCCTATATCAGGTCCTCGACCCATATACAAATATGAAAATACCCATTTATTATTCTCTATTTATTTTTTCACTGCCGGAACTACATTAACATGTACAACCAACACAAATGCACAGTAAAACGACTCACAAGATATTCCTAAACATGTCAAGAGAAAACACTGCGAATTGTACATTCTGTTTAAACAATGATTTGCAATGGATTTTAAAAGTTAAAAAATTAAAGATTAAATTGAAATTGTTCAATTTTGGTTTAAATAAAATATCTTTGGACTATTTTATGCAGTAGGACAAAAACTGTGTAAAGCGGCTTAGTTATTGAAATTGCCTCACTAGTTGTTCTAACGTAGTTTCCTTAATTTATTTTTGTAAAATCGTAAAATAAAATGAAAATGTGTTGTTTTGTCGTGAATAACAGATTTTATTTCAAGTGAGAAAACTTTTATTTTTTCACTCATGCTTCGCATTCGTGAAAATATAAAGTTTTCTCACTTCTCGATGAAATAAAATCTGTTATTCTCTCCAAAACAACAACTAAGCTCTTTATATTAGCCTAAAACTGTACAGATCTTGGGACAGATTCTTCAAAAAACGCAATTATATTACTTTTATTTCCGGTCGACTTTGAAAACCTTATCACAGCTTCCGGAAATAGGGAACAAATACTGATAAAGGTGATCCTTTGTGAGCAACAAACACAATTAAGAGAATAAAGTAGCAGACTCGGTTTTATTGAGTCTGTTCATGAGAAGTAATGAAAGAATCAACACCTCTCACGACCCCTAGCACCGGCTTAAGCGGTATTCTACTTCAAAGGTTACATGCTTTTTTAAAAAGTATTTATATTTTACTTTCTGTTATATTTTACTTTCTGCTACTTTATGTAATATAATTTGCTTAAAATTGTTTTCTAATATATATGAACATACAATTCAATCAAAAAGGCAGGCAATATTAAAAAAACACAAAAAACAACACACACGCACGCACGCACACACAAAAAAAAACAAGAAAAAAAAAGAAGATATTTTTTTACAATAATTCTTTTTGGCGTAAGAATATATCTTTCGCATTTTTTTAGTTAATCGGTCCTCCAACACGAACATGCTGACAAAGCTGAATTTTAAACATGACATACTTTAAATACCGTGAATCTTTTCATGTAGAGCCTGAGATTTCCAAAGAATCTACTGCTTACCAAATTTACAGAAGCTTCAATATATATATATTGCAGCACTCGCAATGGTGCAAATGTCGACAACTGTTTATTATATATGGCAAACTTCGTAAGATACTTGATCATGAATACTTTAATACACGTTTTATTAAACTTGTTAAAACGTTTATCAAAAGAAGTTACGACCCTCCTATCATTTTGCAACGCACTACATGTTTAGTGGTTGACCCATTTATAGCTCGCCACTATATTTTCCGCTTTGATTGTACGATGACCGGACAGATTGTGGACTCTATGATGACGTCTATGTAACCGGGTACAGGTATGTGGTGAAATATCGATAGGCAGCCGTGTGTCCTCGATAGCTCAGTTGGTAGAGCGCTAGCCCTGTAAGCTAGAGACCCTGGGTTCGAGTTCCGGTTGAGGCACGATATTTTCACAACCTGTTACACATCCAGGACCGTGTCTGTTAGTCAATTGACCCTAAATCCTGAGATTACGGTAACGTTTGATGTTTGTCTTGTCCTTAATGGTTTATTTTCATGTTGCTATGGGTCTTATTACACTAAATCATCCGGATGTGCTCTCCTGGTGCAGTCGAAAGTAGTTCTGTATTAAAGAGTGCTAATTATTCTTTTCTTTAAAAACTTTTTTTAGTGCAGTTACCTGTTATTTTTTGGCTCTAACTGTATTCTGGACATGTTGTTGATATTTGAAAATGGAGCTCATCATGTTTTTGACAGTATTTTATATAAATTTCAAAAGTGAAAGTTGACAGGGTACGAAATTGTAAGGGGTAAAAATAGCTTTGACCTTTGACCCGGTGTTAGTATACAGCTGAAGAAATGTTTCTTAAAAGATATTCAACCCCATATTTTCTTGTTGATGTTTAATAGCAGACATGTATATTTGCATGATAAAGTAAGTTTCCCAGAATTCTAATCAGGTTTGAGATTTGAGAGGTTGTCAACATTCTAACTTTACTATGGAAGGGGCATGGAGACTCATTACGCTATTATAACCTATGACTTCTGCCAAGTAACGGAGTACTTCCATTGTGGCTTTTTAGTTTTTGGTTTTTAAAATTCAAAAGACGTAATCAGCATTGAAAATTGCCATAATGGTGACGCACTATTACGTCTACAGTACAGTACGTGCTTGACTTTGTCTACAAAGAACAAAAAAGGTTTACGTTTGTGCTTTTAACTAAAAGAAAGGATATTTCACTTACCGCCTTTGGTTTCGCAAAAACAGTTTAAGGATAAAAAGGTAGGCGAATAATTATTATTTCATATAACTATTGTTTCAGGTGGATTTTATTATTAATAAGTGTAATTGAGACTTAAATGGCGCAGTAGGTTGTTAAATACAATTTGAACAGAAAACCATGACACAGTTCACACAATCTCAGACATTTATTACTATTAGGTAGGATGGTCAGCTCTTAGCCAGCTTTCTTTGTCCTTTTTCCAATGAAATTGGACTGCTTTCTTTGATTGGAAAATAAAAGTTATTCTATTCTATTCTATTTTAAGCCAGAGGCTATTATATTCTACCTTTATTTTTTTAAATAATAAATATTGATGCATTCACTTTTATTTAAAGGTAATCAAGCATTAAATCGTGGATTTTGTTGTTTTTGAACAAATTAGATTGTAAAAAATAAATAAAATAAATATGTTAAATTGAATGGATTGAGCCTGCAAAAACACTGAATAGAATAGAAGAGAAGAGAATCGAAAACAAACTATCTTTAACTTGTGTTATATACAATGCTCAAGACCTCGCTTCGCTCGGTGAAATTAGCTGTATAACGTCGCTTCGCTCGATATAATCTCGGTGTAATTAGCTTTATTTCCGTCGAATAACACCTCGCTTCGCTCGGCGTTCATGTGAGGTTATAACGACGCGCTAGAAATACGATTCACCTGCACGGTGAATCGTATTTCTAGCACAATGCAACTTTACGGGCAGGTAACTCTAGCTGGTTGGCGAAGATTTGTATTGCCTTAGTATGGCAATTTTCTACATGATTTCAGAAAATAAACAACGCGTTAACCGTAAGGCGAGCTTACGCTCGCGATTAAATTAACGACCCGAAGAAGGTGGCTATGGTGTCTAGCCAAGGAAAGCTATTTTAAACTTCGCGAGAAAATCACTCATAATGTATTGCAAAACAAGCGTCGTTGTGTAATATGACCGATTCGTTCCGCGTGACAGCTATTTATCACTTAGAGGTTTCCCTATAGACTTTAAAGACTAGTAAATTATTTTTTTTAATTATTGCGCTGTATTATAGGAAACTGATAATGTTCTATCTATATCTTTGAACTATTTCACGCTTTAAATAACTGATATGTTTTTTAACAAATTAGGCCCAAAGGCCTGATGTACTCCCTTTAATATAATATTTAAGGTAATAAAAGGTACATTCATTTTCCACATAATTTATGTAAGCATATGTACATTCATCTTCCACGTGCATTTTGGAATAATCTGTACACATATTTAGGTCAGGAACTATCAGGAACTGTACTTTATTTCATACATTTTTGATTCGAAGTTGTGAGAGTTCATCTGTTTCAGACTTTGTATTAGAAATCCTTTTTTAGTCGACACTTAGTCGACACAGGCTAGAGACTGATCATTCATTTAATGAATCATTTAATGATTTACATGATTTAGGTACTGTATATTCCAACATAATGGGTATGGCATATCCAGTTTATTTACTCATATTTTGTTTGTTCTCAAATGACTGTATATGAATTCCAAGACAGAATAAATACTGATAAGGGAGATCCCTTAGATCCAAAAAAAAAAATAAAAAAAATACAGTAGCAGAATCGGTTTTATTGCATCTGTTCATGATAGGTTATGTAAAAAGCAAGGTCCTCAACAAAGGACCAGTAATGTAACACTACTGATTCGTAGCACCTTTTACAGCCGCCACACTGCACTAAACAAACGCTTGTGTGAATGTTAATAAATACAGATAAGGAGATCCTTTAGATGCAACAAACACAGCCCAGAGAATAAAATAATAGACTCGATTTTACTGAGTCTAAATCAGAGCAAATTTAAAAAAAAACATACATGACGGGACGATGTGTTATTTATTATGCTGTTGTTTCTCAATACTCCTCGATATGCTCGGTTTCCAGGCACAGTAGACCAGGCCTTGAATACTTACGGCTTTACATTAAGCTCTGGTGAGTAAATAAAACAGATAACAAATAATGCAATGCTCATGATTATATCTTATTTCATGAAATCCAATTTCATATATAAAATGTTGTAAAGCCTTTACCGCCGTGTTTGTGTTGTGGTTAGAATACCCCAAATACCATAAGGAGTCAAGTGTGAAGTAATGTCTGGTTTGCGGGGTGGGAGGGGTGGGGGGAGGGCGTGGGGGAGGGGGGTGAGAAATACACAAAGAGATGACAACTATGTCGTTAATGTATATTTTGGGATTAGAAAGACCACACAGAGACAACTGTGTAGTAAATGTATATTTGGTGTAAACTTGGTGTTAGAAAGAAGACAATGTGTATTGATTATATACTAGTATTTGGGTTAGAGAAATACGACAAAGAGACACATGTGTAGTAAATGTATAATTGGTGTTAAAACGATCACAGAAATAACTGCTTAGAAAATGTATATTTTTCGTAAGAAATACCACAATGAGACAAATATGTAGTAATAGGAAATGTTTAGCTCAAGCGTGTGTGTCTTAAACACAGATTGCATTATGTCCCTTTGGTACGTGGGATAAAAGACAACATTATCACCAGACAGACATTGTCACCAGACAGTTTGTTTGTTTGTATGGTGTTTTACGTCATTTTAAAAGCCTCCAGACAGACAATGTCATTACTCATTATCATTACTACTGGTGACGTCAATAAGTCATCTCTTGCAACGATAAGTTCACTATCCAAACAACTGGCATCCTTTACATACAGGATATTACATTCGTCTGAATCATTTTTGTCAAATACTTTAATAAAATCAAAAATGTAGTTTAACACGAATGTGAGATTCTAAGATATTAATTGGCAAGTCAACCGCATTTGCATTCAGACTAAAACTTGGTACGCTGACGTGTGTTCTGTCACGTCGACACCGTATGTGATAATACATTTATATGAACATATCTCTTTGAAATGTATGCTCACTGTCCGAACATTTCAGGTTACCAAGCCGTCGCCCAGCAAACATCACATCACCATTACATTTTCCAGGACGCACACACGTTATGTACGGTTGGCCACGTGAGATACTCCATGTATCTGGCGGTGACCGACCATTATCCAGTCACGCGAGAGTTTGCAGTCGACATATGCGCACTTCCCGTGACATATGACAAAGCAACGTACATGCAGTTTATCGAGAACTGGGGAACAGTAAGCCGTTCGTACTTTTACTCATCTTCATATGTTACTAGATATAATTTGATTATGCCTTAAATTTAATTTATAAAAGAAACAAGAATATTTCTAAATAAGACTCGATATCTGTAAGCCATGAGCTATGTGAATAATTTACCCTCTCCTCAAGAAATAAAGATCATATCTCGCCTGGAAATTTTGAATGCAAAGTGTATAACATACAATATGTCAGCAACATGTGTAGAGTAATGGCTGATATGCTGGTTGGCTGACACAACCTACTTTTATAGCCAGGGAATTACTTCAAAATCATTATGCTTATTTGTGTACACCATCAATATTTTTCAGCACATTATGACAGAAGTGACCATTGGCAAGGCCACGACCAACACATACGTGGGACAGTTGAGGGACTTATTTAATTTCGTCATGTTTAATGCAAGAGTTAAGATATATATCTCCGTCGCCGCTATCTCTCCAATATCCTGTTGTTGTTGTATGTGTGTTGTTGTTTGTGGTAGGGCGGGGTGTGACATAAACGTCAAATAGGAAATTTAGCATTCAAGGGCCACAGTCAACCAAAAACACACATAGAAACAATTAACAATTACAAACATAAATAAAGGGGAATAATAACATCACAAACAAAAAAGGGTTGACAATAGGGCTACCGCCTTAGAACGGTCAGTGGGAAAAAAACGTTGGGGTTTAAACTAGGTTCTAGGGTGCACCAAACCTCACTCTTACCCTATTTCATCCGAATAAACGAGACAATGTAAATAAAGATATCTCCGTCAGGTTATATTCTCTAACAGACAAGGTTTAAGAATAACACAGATGAGCATGTATGTATGTGTATATAAACCAAATCCTAGAAAGTCACAAGGCAAGTACACAGTGGCTTGGCAGAAGCCAGAGCCATAAGAGAACATACCGTTAATGGTACGACAATACAAGATCTAAGACAAACATCAAACGCTACCTTCCTTTATGCGGTCATCGCACAATCAATGAGGAAGGTTTAGTTCCTGATTTACACTTTCTGCTTGTCTGCATATGTTTGCTTCTTTATTTCTTTATATCGAGTTTGATTCCTATTTTTAGTTTAAAAATGAGATCTTTTGTATCTCTATGTCAGTTTTGTGCCATAGCTTTGCTCCATTGCAACAGTTTGGATAACGGCAAGTAAAACCAAAAAAAAAAAGAAGGAATTGTACTTGCGACAATTCCTTCTTTTTTTTTTTTGATTTTACTTAGCAACCGTATGTTTATTTGTTTAAACCAGAAAAAAACGAGTGTATTATTATATTAAATTACATTGTTGACAAACTAAACAATATATATCAACAGTATAGTTTAAAGATTTTATGTTCTTTAATGTTTGTCCAATTCTACAGCTATAATCACGTATTTCTTTCATTTTTATGTCGTTCTGAAAAACAATTTTAATGCTTAGGTTACAGAAGAGATCAGCATGGGTGGACCGTTGTACGGTTTCAAGGAATCATACGTCATAGATCTGGATTCGTATAAATACAGACACGAATACAAGTACATCGTCGGCGTCTTCGAAGACATGCTTGGCATTGGTGATCAATACTATTTCGACGTCATCGGAAAGACCTTACAGACGATAGACATGGCACTGGACTCCAAATACTGGCAGTTTATGAAGTACTACGTACAACAGCACATGTGTCAATCAGACGCAAGTTCGCACCTAGCAACATGGCAGTCCAACATCGTCCGGGCGCTAGGAGAGTATCCGGCTTTCAAACAGGCTACCGCACCTGCCGGTATGTCAAGGCCATTCATTTGCAACTCTTCAGTTTAGTATAGCAATAACCTTCGCATCTTTTAGATTATTTACAGCATGGGCATGGCAATATAACCGTATCTATATTATGTATCTTATTATATCAGTCTACTGTTTTGTTTTGTCACTAAGATTCCTGATTACTGTTTTGATAGAAAATGGCAGCAGTAACGGATAAGTAAGTACATTGTTTTAAGGAAGACATTTTCCCGAAATTTTCAGCAATAATAGGATATTAAATGACAATACATAATCATGTAGTTATGAATATGAAACAGTAAATGTGTAGGTGTATGCAAAATCAGATTCACTTTTCCAATCCAATTCCTTTTACATGGCCACATTAATACATATCATTTTCCATCTTTGAAGACGAGCTACTTGCCATGCCGGTGTCATGGCCGCTTGGAACATACACTCTGCCGAAACCAACGTCTGGCTGTCATCCTGGTTTCATTCCGGGCTCCTTGACCTTTCCACAGAAAGGGCAAACCGCACCAACAGGACTTAACCTAGATGGTATGTGTAAGCATTTATTGTGGACGCGCTGAAATGTTCACTTAAAAAACAAAACATTGACCCATCTGCTAAAATGTCCAGGCTTATATTCATACTTACAAAATCCCAACTCATTGCATTGTTCAGGTATTTTAAAATTATTGTATCACATGCAGCGAAACGAATCTGCGATGTGCTGTAAATAGTATATAAACACAAACTAATGTTGTACACACAAATCATTCCACCTAGAAAATTTACTAATAAATACTGAAAAGGTGATCCCTTGGAAGCAAGAAACGCAAACAAGAGAGAAAAGTAGCAGACTCGGTTTTATTGAGTCTGTTCATGAGAGGTAATTATAAGATGCAACACCTCTCACGCCTCCTAGCACCGTTTAAGCTAAGCGATATTCTACTTTAAAGCAACACAGAATAGGCTTAATGATCCCAAAGTAGCAGTAAATAATAACACTACTGATTTGTGGGGGCGAATTTTTACGGCCGCCACACAGCTCTAAATAAACGCTAGTACGAATGTCAGTAAATACTGAAAATGTGATGCCTTGGAAGCAACACACACAAAAAAGAGACTCGGTTTTATTAAGTCTGTTCATGAGAGGTAATTGTAAGATGTAACACCTCTCGCGCCTCCTAGCACCGGCTTAAGCGATAGTTTACTTTAAAGCAACACAGAATAGGCTTGATGATCCCAAAGTAGCAGTAAATAATAACACTACTGATTTGTGGGGGCGAATGTTTACGGCCGCCACACAGCTCTAAATAAACGCTAGTACGAATGTCAGTAAATACTGAAAATGTGATGCCTTGGAAGCAACACACACAAACAAGAGACTCGGTTTTATTAAGTATGTTCATGAGAGGTAATTGTAAGATGTAACACCTCTCGCGCCTCCTAGCACCGGCTTAAGCGATAGTTTACTTTAAAGCAACACAGCATGGGATTGATGATCCCAATGGAGCAGTAAATAACACTACAGATTTGAAGTCACAATGGGTCCCTATAAGGACTTCTCATTCGTAGAATTATTCTTTTATAAGATTTTTGGAAATAAAGTAACGATCAAACGGTAACTGATCTGACTGTCTAGCTGTCAGAAATTAAAACAAAAGGACTTTATTGTGGAAACACAATACTGCATGCAAGATAAGCATAATTAGAAAGATACACCTCATAGTTTTACGTCTTTTGACCTCATGTTACTTATATGTCACCAGCTCAATTTGCCGGGGACCATTACACCCTGAATTTCTGCACAAAAGAGGACCCACAGCCATCCCAGTTCGACATCTTCTGGCCCAAGGGCGATTACTGCATACAGCAATATGACGACAGGTGCCCATACGCATTCAGGATAGGGACCATGAAGCTAAGACTACCTGGACAGACAAGTAAAACAGGTAAGGTGACGCCGTGTTTTCTTTGGTGTGTCCTTGTTAAAGACACTTTCCCTCAACCGCGTCAGTCGAACGAGGATGTAAACCGGGCGGTCCCTTGTTTGGAATTTATCCTGTGTGCACTTTAAATAGTAGTACTATATTGTCATTAATCAAACAGCCAAAATTGGTTATATTTTAATAAGACGTTTTTCTTAAAATATACCAGAATGAAACTCGATGTATGTTATAGTTATTGAACAGATAAACATATGTATCGAGTGATATTGTTGTGGGCGGTACAAGCCGCATTTCAAATCCACCCCGCCTTCCCACAACCCCAAATTTTTCCTGTGAAGCGATACTCTTGTGGGAATTATACAACCCATACCTTACTAGATACCATGGTAAGATTAAACTATACTGAGGATAAATAGGTATTTGTAATTATATAAGTTTATTCTCTAATTCCTTCTTAAGTTACATGTTACATGTTCCTTATTTTTTAGGAATAGCGCCTTTATATGACAGCAATATCGCCGATAAAACAACAACTCTCCATTTCTGCTGCAGGTAATTACAATAGTTGCTATATAATTTGTATGATTTTTTTTTTAGTTGTTCGGCAATTTCCTCGACCTGATATTATATTAGTTTTTAACTGATATGTTACACTGATGTATGTAAATACAAATAAACATTAAAGGGATGATTTCAAGAAAACAAAATACCGGCATTATTTAAAACATAAGAAAATTTTATTTTTGTTGTCTACGAATGACAGCATGAAGCAATGAAAGCGCCTACCATCTCCGATTACTCCATGTACACCTCCCGCTAACAGAACAGACACGAAGCGCAACATAAACATATGTTCCTCTGATTACTTAACCATACATATATTTGGAGAATAATAAATACTCAATGGCTGCTCACTTTAAAAGAAAGGTTTGCATTGGTTATATATCGAAGAGACGTATGTCTGTGCAAATGACAAGGGAAAACTAGAAAACGTTGCTTGGTCTGTGGTACATAGCTGATTTAGGTGAATTCAAGTTTTACCAGTATGTCGAATATGGGGTATATATTTCCAATACGTGGGGGTGTCAAGTCAGTACATTGCATGTATCCCAAAACTGTGTTTCCTATTATCACATGTAATGCATTTATTATTGACCAGGAAGCTTTTAAATTGTTTGAGCCCATTTATCTACTAGTATTTTAAAGTTGTTAACGACTAACTGTTACCAGTTACTAGATTCGTCCGTGAACGAATACTAAGGTGGTTGAACGCTGCCATTTTGAAGGGGTGATCGGTAATACACATTATTTCTTTTACAGAAACGACACGGTTTACTCGCACAAAATATTCTTACCAAACGACCAGCCTTTCTACCTGTACCGTTTCCAGCATGGTTGCCAACAAGTGGTCGGTATGACAGCCACTGACCAGACCCTCACCTTCTATAACGATATCATGACCCCCGGGTCATCAGGGCAGACGCAACTGTCGTACAGTTACCCGTATGTTGAGACCACTGGACACACGGCGTATGGCGACCAGCAATACAAACTTCATTACTGTTATTACACCCCTATTTCAAAGTAATATATATGATATATATGATGATGTTCATTGCTACTGTATGAATACGTACAATGTATTGTCATATTTAATTAAATGACAACTTTATTCCAAAGTCAACTGTTGTTTTTATTTTGAGGCTATGTATGTTTCCAATGTATAACACTTTGCTGAAAGGATACTTCTGAACATATCCCAGGTAATGAATATCAGGTATATATATTTATCATGCAGATGTGCACTTTTCTTCCCAATAAAAGGGTGACCTATTAAATTTTGCTTTATTAGCCACTGACCAATAGAGCAAATCAATGCGGAATCCCTCGGCGTTTATTGTACGTAACGTTATCTGACGCCATGCACGTAACGTTGCCTCACGTCATAAAACAAACAAAAAAAAAAACATGGCGGAGTCCTCGATAAGCGTAACATTCGGAGAAATAGGTAATAATAGTAATTCATACAGCAAATGTTGATAATCTACATGATAAATAGAATATTATGTCAGTGCCTTTTACTATCAAGTTTATTAGGCTCGGCATGAAAACGAAGAATGGCTCGGCAGAGCCTCACCATTCTTCGTTTTCTAAGCCTCGCCTAATAAACTTAATAGTAAAAGGCACTAACATAATATTCTCTATGTATATGCCTACATATAAACAAATGTTTTCTGTACAAGTGAGCTATAATATGAATATCAAATTAACTGGTTCGCCAATCAAGTGACGTCAATTGCCTGAGGAACGAAATCGGTTGATTGAGTGGCTACATACGTTTATTATAATGGCTAGCCGCCCCCTGGTCTGACAGTTCGCAAAATGCACTCTCTCGTCCTCTCTCTCTCTCTCTCATAACTGAACAAGTTAAGTACTTTTAATATTTAGGCAGAATTCGAAATTGGTGATGTGATCTACAAACTTCGTAAGATCCTCGGTCATAATCAATTTCATACAATCTTTATTAAAACTGTTAAAAGGTTGAGCAAAAGAGATTATGATCCTATCATTCTTCAACACACTGCATGTTTAATGGTTGACCCATTTACAGTTCACCACTGTGCTTTCCTCTTTGATGATTTCCTCTTTGATTGTGCGATGACCGAACAGATTGTGGACCCAATGATGACGTCTACCGAAAGCCCAAAAGGACGGTAGCGTTCGATGTTTTGGCTTGTCGTACCCTTAACGGATTGTTCTCTTGTTGATTCTGCCAAGTCAATGAGTACGCACATTGTAGCTTTTTAGGATTTTTTATATGCATATTTACATGATCATTTCTAGTTATTCTTATATTTCCTTTTAATGCTGACATTTTTGTTAGAGAATATTACCAGGCGGGGATATCTTTATTTACACTGTCCCGTTTTATTTGGATAACAAAATGGTAAGAGTGACGTTTGGTGCACCCTAGAACAAGATTGCTGAAAAACATCAAACGTCACCGTCCTTTTGGGCTTTAGGTCATTTCACACTAGAGTTTGTAGATAAAACATGAATCAATATTAGCTTCCGTCCACACCGTGTCCTCTAATGGCGAATCATCGCCATGATGATATAGTACGGATTGTCCTGGCGGCGGTGTTATATGCGCTTCTGTTTGTAAGGGAACATGGAAGGAGAAGTAGGAAGTTGAAAAAAGCCATGTTTTGTTTTGAAATGGATTGTTTAAAATAGTAATTATGTAGAGCATCATAATCATATAAGTATACAAAGTTACCATCTTCGGGGGAGCATATAGTCGCCGCTTTGTCCGTCCGTCTTTCCGTCACACTTTCTTGTCCGGAGCATAACTTCGAAACTACTTTTGGGATTGCATTGAAACTTCACACAGTGATAGAGGGCAATGAGAGGAAGTGTAGCGTAAGAACCGCAACTCTGTCTTCATTCAGATTAGATTTATTGCCCTTTGGTATTTTATACTTATAATTCTTGTCCGGAGCATAACTTCTTAAGTACTTAAGGGACTGCATTGAAACTTCACAATTATAGAGGGCAATATGAAAAAATGCAGAGCGCAACAACCGAACCTCTGCCTTTATTTAAAGTAAAGTTATTGCTCTTTGATAATCAGCTGACGAAGGCAGCTGACTCTTATACGGGTTTCGAATATGTCTATGGTTAACAGACTGTGAATCATGTAGCCGACAATAAGCATGCATTACAACATCATTTCCTAGGGAACCCGTCTAAATAACTTGAATGGTATAAACACATATTTTTCAATGTTCAAAGCTTGCCGTTTTATTGCCTCAAATGACGTTTTCGTAGAACAGTCTACTAAAGTGTAGAATGCGGCAATATTTCCGGGATCTTCACGTCCGGGATTTTTTACGGAGCATAATGAAACCGTAAGTGAAACTGAATAAAACCGAAAGTATTGGAATGGAATAAGAGCAAATCTGTATTTTAATGGAACAATACCTTTTTATGGAATAATACCCATTTATAATGCGGTATTCTCGTAAATACCGCCGTGTTACTCACTAGTCGATGGGTTTATTCGCTGCCTATATGTTTTTCATAATTGCACATTTAATGGTAAGGTAGCAATGAACAGTTGCATTGAGTTTTTCACTTTGATAACGCAATCTTATAATTACACATGGTAGAAGTGAGACGTTTAACTCTGTTGTAATGCACACGCTAACGCACACGCATCCCTTACATGTGAACACCTGTTTTACTGTGCTGATATGTACTTCTAGCACGTCGTGCTCCAAAGTTGAATTGTAATTAGTATGTAATGCAAATCAAGATATTTGAACAGAGAGAAGCGAGGTCGCCCACCTTGATTTAAAATGTTTGGTAGGAACAATTGATGGTAAAACTCGGGAAGAATGTGTCTGGTAAAAAAAACACGGTCGTAGCGTGTTTACGTCAACATTATTTTTTTCAATAGTTTTAACACTCGTGACTTGATATGTTATTATGTTAAACTTCGTTTCCAGTCCCTACCCAGATATATGCTATTTCCTCTCGGCAGCTATTTTACGCTTGCGTAAAACTTTGCTTGTTTTATACTTATAAAATATATTTATCGTCCGGAGGGTAATTTTATAACTACTAAAGGGACTACATTAAAACTTCATATAAGGATAGAGGGCAATAAGAGGAAGAATATTTCCTCCAATTGTGTATGTGCAAAAAGTACGTACCATATACCACAAGGTACCTTTTATTCCATGCACCACGTGCATAATGTAAGCTACTTAGTTTGGATCCTTATTGCGCAGACTTTTTTCAGAATTACGTTTATGCAAAAAAGTACTAAGTGCATAAACTCTTTAACTCCGCGAAAATATCTTAAGGACATTTTGAATCAAAAATCAAATCGTATTGCATTAGTTTTATTCAAGCTGAGTATATATGATTTTATTCTATGTTTATATGAAGAAAAGTGCGTGATATATGCGCAAATAAAGTGGAATAATAACTTTATTGACTTATCATGCTGATAGATCCTCGGAAATATGGCAGATTTTGGTGGGGGAAAAAAAGGTTATTTTGATGGATGGGTTGGGGTGGAGGGGCGGAGGGTTAGTATTTCCTTTGAACAACTTGTTTTCAATACTTCTGTATTATTAGCAAATATTGATTTTGTGTACTTCAATATATTGAAATAAAAATCATATGTCACCATGCTTGTTTTTGAGAAAATTGCAGTTCTAACCTTATACTTTTCAAACATGTATGGATTTTGGAGCAAACAACACACACGTTTTTCTTTAAATATTAGGTTAAACATACCCGTTTTTGAAAATGGATTCCACATATGTAAAAACAGCATACTGTCATTAAGCCAGTTGTATTTATTTTGTCAAGTTAATTCTTACCTGTCAAGCAGACATTTATGCTAAGTATGCAAAACCAATAAATCTCACGTGGTCTATATCAAAATACTGATGCTATACTTAATTTTAGCGCATAAATAACTAACTTCATTATCTTAACAATTAATAATGAAATCAAGTGAAAGTTTGAAGAAGTACGTTATTTGTATACATAGTCGCTGTAAGGCAGGTATACGCGAAAAAGATGTACATAAACAATTGTATGAAATATACTTGTTTATTCATAAAATAGTACCAAATTATTTTTATATAAAAATATCGTTTCTGAAAAATAACTTATTTATACTAAATGTCCAAACCTTTAAATGCATATGAACATTTCGCTTGGTATCATATTGTACTAAAACGTGTTTAATTAACTTATATAATTTAATAAACTTGACAAACAACCATATGATGTAAAACAAAGTGACTATTTGAGTGAATTAGCAGCTGGTTCCCAAAAGAGAACAGACAACTAAATGTTGCATTGTGTTGACACAAGATCGTTTCATTCATAAATCATTATTTGTCTCGGTGGCGAAGTCGGTAGAGCGTCTTTAATAGTAATATAACGTGTTCGAATCTTTTGTTTTAACTATCAAAGGGAGTAATTACAATTACAGTACCAGAAGTATTGGGCCTGACTGAAAAGAAATATTTGTACGAAACTTGCAAATAGTATTTAATAATGCTTTAAATATTGACTGCAACTGCTGTGGTTGTTCAGTACATCATCATGCAGTGTTTCTAATTATGTCTTTATATAGTTTTACAAAACGTTATGCGTGTATCGTTTCCTGATTTCTCTGGATGCTGACTTTATTGTTAGAGATTGTATATTTAATTTGCTCTTTGTGTGTGGCAGATTTGCGGTCATTTAGTTTTACGATTTCAAGTAAGTATTCCATACAATTCTGGCAAAGGGTTAAGTCTGGCGATATTTTTTTTCATATTTCATTCATTTTGCCTATTTGAATGATGAATTCTCAAGTTCTGTTTATTAATTTTGTTCCTTTTGTTTGTTCTGTTTATTTCATTTTCTATTATATTTAAGTGCTACTTCATCTTATCATGTTTGCTAAGATTTTTTCTAGTATCACTTCGTAAACGTAGCTTTTGCTTTTTTCATACTTCCAGCTTGTATATTGTAAACGTATCGACTAACTACTGTTTATTATGCCATCAACTGTGTACAATTAATTCCATACATAGGAGAAGAACATCATAAGTATTTTACTTTCGTTCTAATCATTTTTCTGCTATTGTGTACTGATTCCATGTTGTAATAATAATGAGAAATAAAATATGTTTAAACCAAGTCTGACGTTTTTAATATTTATCTTGGAATCAGTGGCTCCTTTAAATAAAGTATATGCTATTCCATGTCGACCCCAATCAATTCATAACATATTTCTTCAAAATAATATGTAGACAAAGATTGTGCCTGAATGACAAAGTACGTTTTCCGAAGTTTGGTGTATATTTTAAAGACATTATGATGCTGAAGTACATTTCTTTCATTTTTCGTTCTTTTGACAAATAGTGTGTTTAAATGCAATTGCATCATATGACCGTTAGGTGATATGCACCTTTAACAGTGCATTTACTTCACTATCTTGTTTATCAAGATATGTTGACGAGATGCAAGTCATCATTCCCTATCCGAGGTCTATTTTCGATAGTTTTAAATTGGCTACATACACGACAACCTTGTACGTAAGTGAACATTTCTCTCCTGTAAATATATTTACCCCCATCCAAGAAAGACCTTCGGATATAACACAGAGATGATCATGTGTATATGAATAAAAAATCACAGTAAGCCATCAAACATATACTCAATTACTTAGTTGAAGCAATAAAAGAATTAACCGTTAAGAGTACAAAAAAAAAGAATTGAAGACAAACATGAAACGTTTTATTATTTTATATATACATCATCTAAGAATCCCCAATCTGTCAGGTCATCTGAAAATAAGAGGTCATAATGTTAGATCTTAAGTTAAGTACATGAAAATGAGGAAAGTGGTCCTGTAGAAAACCACAGCATCCAAACACACTGTAGGTCCGAAATGCACCACAAATAAGAGCAAATTAAATAGACAATGAAAACGACAATACACAACACAAAGGCTCTCACCGCTGCGGGTTCGAGTCCCACAGAGAGCTCGACTTGTAAGTGAGAAAGTGTCGATTTTTACGGATGGCGGGAGGTGTACAGTACTGGTTCTACCCAGGAAAAGTAGGTGGTCTGCCTCCACCATAAAAATCGACCGTCATATAGATAAATAAACTTTATTAATACAAAAGACCAAATGGCCTATCAGTATACAATACAAATTACAATATTTATAATTAAACAGTAAATAGTTTGCAGTCATCAATTTTAACAGATATATATGTATTTAGGGGGTTCTGGCTCAAAACTTTTTTTACATACTTCGGGATATGAAATGGTAGATACTTACTCAAGTTTGATTTTTTAAAATTTGAAAACAAGTATGTACAAGAAATAAAATACTTGTTTTTATCTACTCCAAAATACATAGATAATAAATCACCGCGGTGATTTACTTGATTTATTAAAACTTTTTTAAAATAGGGGTAGTGAAGATTGCAAGTTTATATTTTTTTTATAGTTATCAAAATTACAACATATTTTTTTTTGTAATATAATTTTTTTTACTAAAATATGATTAAACATCAATACGTCTTAATTTTAAGCACTCAGCATTATAATCTTTAAATTTCCAATACCTTGCCATTATTCCGACTGAAACTCCACCACAATCAGCACAAATTTTATTTTTTGCTCTTGTGCCTTTTTTACATATTGAGCACGGCAATACATGACTTGTTTTTAATCTATACTTGTGCAAACTGCAATAATTAGAATCTTTTGTAGTTTTATTTTTACAGGGATTGTGTAATCCAATTTTAAGAAATTTGCAAACATTGATTTCCATTGTTTCTTTTTGATATATTTATTTATATTAAATAAAAAAATTTAAAAAATATATCAAAAAGAAATAATGAAGACTGAAGAGATTATAGAAAAATTAATACACCTATTTGAAGTAGGTGAAATAGATAAGCAAACACTATCTAACGGTATAAATGCATTAAAACCTCTTAAAGAAGTTCCAAAGGAAACTTCAAAAGAGGTTAAATCCCAAACATTAGAAAATTTACTCAAGAGACGACGTGCTAAAAAACAACGTAAACGAGAAAAGCAGAAATATGATAAATTACAAGAAAATATTATAAATGAACAAAAGCAGAAATATGCCAAATTACAAGAAAATGTTATAAATGAACTAAAACAAGTTTTTCAAGATAGAAAATTAAAACTGGTTGACAACCCAATGTGTGGCTATTTCAAAGCATACGAAATATCTGCCGAGAAATACAAAGACCCCCAAAAACTATTTCGTGATAAAAAATCTATTATCACAAAACAATTCAACAAAGAACTGACAGAGACGAATGGATTAAAGTTTCAATAAGGTCTCACTGTAAATTTATTTAAAGATGATGGTGCTACCAAAAAATACACAACAGCAGTATTACACAGTGAACAAAATGCAATCTTAAACTCTGAAAAAATAAATGAGTTTTACGATGAATCATCTGCAAATATACAAGAGAGCCTTGAA
Source organism: Cyrtodaria siliqua (assembly GCA_037043455.1). Taxonomy (NCBI): domain Eukaryota; kingdom Metazoa; phylum Mollusca; class Bivalvia; order Adapedonta; family Hiatellidae; genus Cyrtodaria; species Cyrtodaria siliqua. Next base: position 28,215 of record JAWPHD010000568.1, read on the forward strand.
AGTTTTACAAACACAGCATCCGGATTAGAAATTGATTACTGTGTTACGCTTTACTTAAATATTGCAAAGTACGAGCCGTTAAAAGGTTCTTCATATATTCCTCTGCCTAAAGCATTAGCTGACAAGAAAGCATTTATCAATGTAAAAAACGAAGATGATCAATGTTTGTTTCATGCAATAAATTCAGCTTTAAATCCAGCTAAAAAGAATTCTGATAGATTATCAAAGTATCCTAGTATAGAGTTTTTGAAAAAAGATGGCATTGACTTTCCCACTCCAATTCCTCAAATATCCAAAGTAGAAAAACAAAACAACCTCGCTATCAACGTTTACGGACATACAACAGGAAAAAATAAAAAGGTAACTGTTTTCCCATATCACATATCAAAACAGCGAAATAATATTGAGCGAATTAATCTGCTCATAATATCTGAAGACATTGAGGTTGAAAAAGAAGAAAATGAAGATGATCCAAATAATGAAGAAGGAATCATAGATGACAACTATGACCCTGATGATTATTCCGACAAACCAACAACAAAAAAAACAAAATATCACTATTGCTGGATTAAAAATCTAAATAAACTACTCTATGACCAAAACAAGCATAAAGGTCAAACCTACTTCTGCGATCGTTGCCTTCATGGCTATCCTGGAAAAGGACTACTTGCCAAACACAGAGAAGACTGTGAGGGTATCAACAAAAATGCTTGCAGAATAGAAATGCCGAAAGAAGATAAAAATCACACACAATTTAAAAATCATAAAAATCAGATGCCTGTGCCTTTTGCAATATATACTGATTTTTAGTGTATAATCAAACCGCAATCAATCAAATTTTGAAAGAAATCTGAAATTCAAAATGTACACGAAGCTTGTGGTTTTGGATACAAGGTTGTCAGATATGATGGTAAAGTTGACAAATCTGTTACTTACAGAGGCAAAGATGCTGTTGAAGTGTTTTTAAATCGCCTAGAATGTGAGAAGAGCAACATTAATAAAATATTTGCTCACCCAAAACCATTAATAATGACTCAATAAAATGAAGCAGATTATGAAAAAGCAACACACTGTTGGATATTCGAGAATGAAATAGGCAGAAAATCTGGTAAAACTGTAAAGTAAGAGACCACTGTCATTTGACAGGTAAATTCAGAGGCGAAGCACATAAAACTGTAACCTGAAACTTAAAATAAAACCAAATAAAACAATCATCCCTGTTGTATTTCACAACCTTAAAGGAAAATACATAAAATGAAAGGTAATATAACATGCATCCCAAATAATGCTGAAAAATACATATCATTTAGTGTCGGCCAGCTTAGATTTTTAGACAGATTTTTAGACAGTTTCCAATTTATGGCTTCGTCTCTGGAAAAATTGGTTAAAGCAACAGACAAATTTAAAATTACCAAAAATCAGTTTGGAGAACAAACAGATTTACTTTTACGAAAAGGTGTTTATCCATACGAATATATGGACAGTATGGAAAGATTTAAGGAAACGCAATTACCACCCATAGAAGCATTTTACAGTACATTAAGAGGTGAAGGTATTACCCAAGAAGATTACGAATACGCTCAAAAAATATGGAAAGAGTTGGACTGTAAAACTCTTGGATACTATCATGATTTATATCTAAAAACTGATGTAACTTTGTTAGCAGATGTATTTCAAACTTTTAGAAAAACATGCATGAATGCATATAAACTCGATCCCTTGCATTACTACACAGCACCTGGATTATCTTGGGATGCTTTACTCAAACATTCAAAAATAGAATTAGAACTTTTGACAGACATTGACAAGCACTTGTTTCTAGAAAAAGGAATGCGAGGTGGCATAAGTATGGTATCAAAACGATATGCCAAAGCAAACAATCCACATGTAGCTGATTATAACCCTAACGAGGAAAACAACTTCTTAATGTATTTTGATGCAAATAATCTTTATGGATGGGCAATGAGTCAGTCAGTTCCATATTCTGGCTTTGGTTGGAAAGCCAAAAACAAGAAAGGAAAATATTCTAAACCAAAACCTGGCAAAGGACAAATACTTGAAGTTGATTTGAAATATTATAAAGAACTTCATGAAGCTCACAATGATTATCCGCTAGCACCGGAAAGATTAGCAGTGAAAAAAGAATGGTTGTCTGAATACCAGACAGATCTGTTGGAAAATAATAGCATGATAAATACAGAACAACTAGTCCCCAATCTTATGGACAAAGAAAAATATGTGTTACATTACAAAAACCTGCAACTGTATTTATCTTTGGGTATGAACTAAAAAAAGTACACAGAGTATTAGAATTTAATGAAAAACCATGGATGGAATCATATATTCGTTTAAACACAGAACTTAGAAAAAAAGCTAAATCACAATTTGAAAAAGATTTTTACAAACTTATGAACAACTCTGTGTTTGGCAAGACAATGGAAAATCTACGCAAGCGGACTGATATAAAACTAGTCAGAACTGACGGCTCTGAAAATGAAAAAATAAGAAAAATAATAGCCAAACCCAACTTTAACAGGCGTATACAATTTTCAGATGAATTGTCAGCAATACATGTGAACAAAACAAAATTAACTTTAAACAAACCAATTTATGTTGGAATGTCAGTATTGGATTTATCAAAGTGTATGATGTATGATTGGTATTATAATACCCTGAAAAAAAGGTACGGAAATGACTGTACTTTATTATACACAGACACTGACAGCCTACTGGTAGACATCAAAACAGATGATGCATACAAAGACATGGCTGAAATGAAAGATGGGTATGATCTAAGTGATTATCCTCAAAATCACCCAATGCATGATGATACAAACAAAAAAGTATTGGGTAAAATGAAAGACGAATGTGCTGGTGTTGCTATAGCTGAGTATGTTGGATTAAGACCCAAGCTATATTCTATTTTGAGAGCGGATGAGCAGATTATTAAGAAAGCAAAGGGAGTAAAAAAATATGTAATAGAAAAAAATATAAACTTTGAAAACTACAAGGATGCATTGTTTAACAAGAAAAAATACACCCATGATATGAATATGATACGCACGATGAAGCATCAAATATACGGCATAACAGTAAACAAAGTAACACTGTCACCATTTTACTCAAAAAGATATATACGAGAAGATGGAATTACAACTGATGCACATGTTTTCTATAAAAACTTATGAATTTGGGTATCAGCAGGAACAATAAGTAATTCTTCTTTGACAAATCCTCTCTGTGGCGCTGGTGCTTTCAAATAATAATCTCTTATACCTTGCCTCACCATATAACTTTTAATCTTGTAAATATCTACACTCCACATTGGATCAGTTGCTCTGCGTCTTCCACCTTCTTGTTCCCCGGGTTGATATAAATATCTTACACTAGCATTCATACAAATAGGATCACCTTTTAATATGTTTGTTTCAACAGGAGGGGGCTTTTTTGTCTCCACATTTATTGCTTTGACAACTTCTGGTAATCTCTTTACCCACTCTCTGTTGCGTTTTTGGGAATCACTCAACTTGGGCTCCGGTTCCAAAAGCAAATGTTTGCCAGTTATGTCATAATACTGTTTCATAGCCTGGTCTACATCATCAAAAGTCTGCTCTGCATGATGCTCTTTTTGCAGTTGCTTATTAATAAAAACTAATCTCTCTGTTCTTTTTTTTATTCCACGCCGCTTGTGCTGCGTTTAATTGTTCCACTGCTTTGTCATGCCTTTGTCTTTCCTCGTCTAAATGACTTCCCATTTTTGAAAAGAAATAATTTGAACCGCTAAATGCCAATGCATTTGTTAATGCTGTACCGATCATCATTGCTACTGCACTTGCCATTTTTTTATATATATTTTTTTAAAATTATTTCATAATATCCGCAGGAATAATACCTTGCTTAATCAGCATATCCTTTGTAGCCATTGCTAACATTATATCCACAGACAGCATCCCAACATCTACCATATTAAAATCCACTTTAGGGGCTGGTCTTTTCAGTAGTTTTCTGCCAATCTCAGAATATCCAACAGTTAAAAGTGTTTCCACTCCAGCGTGATACATCATATTTACAATTTGTTTTCCGTCAATACTTGTTGCCATTTTTTTTTTATATTATTTTTTTAAATAAATTATTAAAAACAATCAAACGGGTCTTTTGGTGTAACACGAACAGCCACAGGTTGCACAGGTTGCGTAGCAGATTTCTTGTTATACATATACAAACCCAACCCAGCAATGCCTACTAATAAAACCAGACACGGTGGAATAAAAATTTTGTATACGTTTATTTTAATTTCTGGTTCCTTTTCATCTATTGTTATTTTTGTTATTTAATTTTCATCTTGCTTTGCAGCATCTTGATTTGCAGCATCTTGCTTTGCATCTTGCTCTACCAAACGCTTTGCCTTTCTTGCCGCTGTTCCTTTTTTCCCAGCTTCTATTCTTTTTGGATTTTTTACTTTTTGTGCAGGTATAACTTCACTCTCTTGGTTCTCCATCATTTATATTATCTATATTTTTATTTTTATTAAAATCAATATGTCTAACAGTTGTCAGTATTGCTGTAAATGGTGCTAAGCACATTCCATACCTGTAACACAACTCACAACAAGCGCTTGTCAAAGCATGATTAATAAATGGGTCTTCCTCCAAATCTTCTATCAGCTTTGGTGGATTGGTTACATTAAAATATTTTGATACTCCCATCATATACAAGTTAATAAAAGAATTGCCTAAAGTCTTGGTCATGCTTGCCCCAAGCCTTGCTTCATATCTGCAGTAAAGTTTGTTAATTTCATCCGGGGGCATGCTATCTATATTCGTGAGTTGTATGTCTTTACCCAAATATTGACGACTACCGCCGCCAGCCACTATGGCTGATAATCTTTCTTTTTTTGTTTCTTGTCGATTTGATTCATCACGTTCTGTAAAACCTTCTGATATATCTTGTAATAGTTCTTTCGCATTCATTTTTATATTAATAATTTTATTTTTTATCTTGAAATAAATATAAAGTACAAAACAACCAGCTGCGATATTTACCACGCAACTAGTTATGGTTAGTATTTTGTTAATAGCATTGTTATTAACATTGCTATTTTTGTATTAGCATTGTTAATTTGCTGCAAGCATTGCTATTAACATTGCTACTTTGTTGTTAGTATTACTATTAGCAACAGATGTAAAAAAAAAAAAAAGCAATTATTTAACCTATTACTAACTCTTTTCATTCCAGGGGATGTAACTCTTTTTTAGGAGAGGTAACCCTGATCTTTTAGGGGAGATAATTTTAATTTTCAAGGGAAATAACTCTTTTTTCAAGGGAAGTAACTCTTTTTTTTTTCAGGGGAAGTAACTCTTCTTTTTCAAGGGAAATAACTCTTTTTATTTTACAAAGTCACATGACCGTTTATAAACGTCTATTTATACACCATATCACACAACCATATACGTTTTGTGACAATTTTTGTTTTAATTAATATTTAAAAGTACTTTTACAAAATATTAAAGCAAATGTCAACGCTATTAATACCAACACACTAATTTATCCGATTGTGTTGCAGCACGATGCTAATTAGAATTACTAACTATGATAATTTAAATTTATGCAAATTTAAAACCCCTTTTTAAAGTCAAGCGGTCGGTGATATAGCATATATAGGAGATCGAGTTATATTATCTATCGGTTATATGTATGCAAGTGTTTGTTACCTGGTGAAAATGACAGTTATTTGCTTACTTGTTGTAGTCTCACAATTGTGGCGCTTAGTAGATGGTATCTGTGTAGTTCCGTTATTAGCAAACTAATATTGAAAAGTTGAACGGATTGTGGGATGAGCGCAAGCGCAGATTTCCTAATTGAAATCAGGTGACACATTAACGGCTGTGCACAGCTGCGTAAAAATAATTGGTACAGCCGTTAATGTAAAATACATGCGCATAACATTGGGCTTTTGCAAAAAATTATAAAATAAATTATTCAACCCAATAACCAGTTGGTTGATCAGTCCTCAAAATTAACTTGGAATATTTAGTCTTTGCTAAAGCTTTTCTTATTCTGGTTCTCTCTTCCAGCGTTGGAATAACATCATTTTCTCTCAAACAATTTTCATAACTATCTCTGTCTTTAGTGTAAAACATACACAACCATTTTGCTTGCTCCCGCAAATCTTTTAATACAGAATTATATCTCTGTGAAATAACCCACACTGATTGTTTAGCGTGACGACCAGAGAATGCCTACTCTGATAACATATCTTTTTTCTTTGTTAATTCTTTTGTAGCTGAGCAATCATCAATGATGTATAATGTGGGCTGGCCAGCATATTGTTTGAAAAAATAAACGCTAACAGTTCTTGTAACATTTATTTGCCGTTGCTAACGGGATTGACAATTATTATTTTTTTATCTCTCGGGTGTCTTACATCACCTATCCAGGATCTATTTTTATAAGCCTCGTTCCACTCTATGGTTGGACACAATATAATTATATGTTCAAAAACTCCAACATACTCTTGTTCAAGTATGTCAAGAACAAACTCTGTTTTGCCGCAGCCTGTCTGACCGCAGATAATGGCACTGTGTGAATATTTAGGATATTTTTGTTGCAAACTAGTATCGTGTTTCTTTGAATCTTCCATCTTCGAAATTGATTTGCGCATCTTGTATTATATATAGATAAATATTTAAAGGTTGATCTGCATCTGCTTTTTTATTTATTAGTATCGTTATGCCTTCACTGCCGTTTTCTATTTTTCTTCCACTGCCGTATAATAAATTGTCATCACATGTTCTAAGGTCAAGCCACAAAGCATATGATTTTGTTAGATAGGTCTCAAGAGAAACATTGGTAAAGTTTAAGTCCCTCGCTACTATTTCTGTCTCTTTGTTTCTTTTTGATGTCAAGGCAAAATATTTGTTGATTTCATCCCAATGTTGATATGCCATCATGCCCTGACTATACAACTGATTTGGTACTCCCTCTATTGTCATTTCAACTTTTTCAATCATTGGGTTGTAATAGGTTTCTGTGCTTGTTCTTTCTGGGTCTTCAAACAGTATTAAAATACCTTTCATGCTCTGTGTTGGTACATTAATGTTGATATTCCAAAGGGTTTCAGATTTGTTTGCTATTATTTTTCTATGTCGCAAGATACGATCATACATAAATACTATCTTACCATTGATTTGCTGTCTTTTTTGTCTGGATAATTCAACATCACTAACCATATCAAATTCCAAGCAGATATTTTTTATTACATAAGATGCATCAGCATCAGTGCTTTTGATAACTTTGTTATAATCATTAAACGTTAATTCATATTCTAACCTGTCACCAAGCCCCGCTTGATAAAATGGCATATGACTTTCTAACATTTCAAAGTCCAGCGGAATACAAAATCTAATTCCAAAAGCTGCTGCTATAGCTTCATCTTCGGTGTCTGAGGATGTATCTCCCGCGCCAACTCTATAATTTAACATGTTTGCTTTACCAATACCTTGGTAAGCTGTGTTTAATCTTTCGGTAGGGGCTTTCCATAAATCTACATAACAATGATATATATCACTGTCATCTATTGACATGACTTCATTGCCACTTATTCTTATTGTCATTTTTTTCACAATTGTTCTACCCAGATTCTGGTATAGAGTAGCGTTGGCGTCTGTTCTGCTTTTAAGTTCTATTTCAAAGGCAAGACGAGCAGTACGAGGAACTATTACATCATTAGTACTTAGATTGGGAAATCTTACAAGCAGTTGCTGGTTTTGGTCTATTGTTGATGGATTATTAGTTATTACTACACTTGTGCGGATGCCCTTGGCACCATGAGGTTCTCTTAGTTTTCTATGAGGGTTGAGTTTGTTTCCGTAAGCTGACATTGTTTTTTTATTTTTTAAATATATTTTTTAAAATTAAATAAAATAAAAACAATGGCTGAAGGAGGATATGACAATCCTGTGTACGATCCAGAGGATTATGATGAATATTATGATGATGATTTACCAATGGTGCCTGATGGGCCTGTTCTAAAAAGTATTCTTAATCAAAGCGATCATCTTGCTGAACTTGGAGGAAGGCTGAAAGAATCCCAACTTGAAGCACACAAAACAAAATCTTGTAAAATCCTTTTATGATGAAATAGGAAAACGATATAAAATGGCGCCGGATAAAATGGATTATGACCAGTTTAAAGTATCATCTGATGGTAAAACATTATACTGGCGGTTGTTTGGTGATAAAGAAATAAGAATAACTTCCAGGCAAGGTTCTTTTACATTTCTTGCTCTTGGTTCTTTGGTAATTGAATATAACAGGGTTGTTGGCTCTGGGGGAACAATGGCGGTAAGACAATTTTTGAATTTGCCGGAGTATGACAGTAAAACAAAATTATCACAAAAGGCTCGGCAAGCGTTGGAGAGCACAAGAAATGATTTACCAGATAATGGATGCTATTTCATTACAAGATATTTCACATATTATGGATAACATAGAGACATCAATGGATAACATAGAGACATCATTTTATGACTGGGATGTAATAGAGCGTCCTGATGTTTCAACACAAACAAATATAGACAAGCGTGAAATGGATGGAATAGTAAAAGCGATGACAACTGTCAAGGAAGAACTCACCAATAACTTGGCAAAACTCACACAACTTGATAAAGACATAACAAGAGAAAAACAAAAGTTAGAACAAGCTAAGACTGATAATGATGAATTCCAGATAAAGAGAATTAGCGACCGCATCAAAGACCTTAAAGATGAGAGAGGTGCAAGAATGGATGTCATTAATGAGAACAGAGAAGCTTTTCGTAACCAAGTAAGCAGGATAAAAGAGACAATAAACAAAATGTTAAACGAGGATACAACTCTTGGTGAGAGGATTAAAACCTTGTTTAGGGAGCAAGGTATTACTATTGTTAGTATTTTGACTGCGTTTGGTATGATTATTGGGGTATTAGTTGAGACCATTATTCCTACAACGGGAGGAGGGACTGCGCCAACTCCAACTCCAAAACCTGATCCATCAAGTGTAAAAGACTGGATAAAAAAACAACTACTTAATCTTGGTAAACTTCTTGCCAACCTAGCTGGTAAAGCTGCTGCAGCACTTCCAGGAGTTATTGGTGCAATAGTATCATGGCTTTTATCTGCAACAGGTAATGTTATTAATTGGCTTGGTAACAATCTATGGGCTTTGCTTGTGTTTGTTTCCGGGTTGTTGTATGTGGCAGCCAAAAAGTGGTTAAGTAAATCTCGTAGATAAGTAATGCAGCAATACCTATTACCATAGTACCAACAATTATGGTTGTTTTGTTATCTTCGTGTTCAATCGCTATTTTTTGTATTTCTGGTGGGTTATGCTCCACAGTTTTATGTATTGATTTATCAAAGTCAAAATGTTCCGGTAAAAAATTCTTTGTTGTGGTGCCTTGAAAAGGTTGAATATTTTTTGGTGGCACTGGTTTTTACATTTACATCATTATTCAATCCTAATGCTTGTGCATCGGTTGCTATTACAATTTCATTATTGTAGTCTTGTATTATTCCGATTCTTAATTCCATGTCACTCGGAGACATGTACAATCCACTTCCATAGACAAAATTTACTTTACTTCTTGCATATTTTAGGGTGTTTTCATATCTTAAAATTTGACTGGGCAAGTCGATGGGGCTATTTATTGCGTCCTCTACATTTGCTAAAAATTGTTTCTGTGCATCAAATGCCGTTCCAGTTCCAAGTATATCTGTTCTTGTTTGTGATTGTGAGCCAAGGATTGCCCAGCAGTATGTTCTTATGCTGTCATTAATTCTTTCTACTCCAGCTCTTGTAAATCCAGATGAACAATCTAGTATAAAAGTAGACCAACTATTGTCAGCCTCAGATCCTTGTGCAATGTAATCAATGTGGTATGTTTTATCACTCTCATAGACTGTAAAATTCATCGTTTTGTTGTCGTATACAGTATTTATCAAAGGATGATAACCAATATTTGTCCAGTAATTATAAATTGTTCCTAGCCCATCATTATAGCTTTGTTTTTGTCTCCAGTCCGAATTTAAGTCAACGTTAAACTCCTTGCATATTCTTTCGTATGCGTTTCGGTTATATGTGTTATTAAACGCATTCGAATTTGAGTCTTGCGGCATTGCTACACTCATTTCAAATAATATTCTTCTGACTTGGTAATAGACATGAAATCGAAATAACGAACCAACCAGGGCATCAGCTTTTAGATGATTGTTGAAATCAATACCACATCCAGTTGTCGCACACCAAATAGCAAAATTCAACTGATTCTGACAAAATAACATCCAATCTGTTCCCCAGCGTTGGACTATAGCATCTGATTTGACGTATGGGAGTTTGTATTTTTCAAAGACATTGGGAAATGATGCTTTAAAGCCTTTACCGTTTGATGTAATGACTATGTTTTGATTTATTATATCTATCACTTTCTTGCTAAAAGTATTTAAATATTGAGCATCCGGGTTATATTTAAAATTTTTAGAAATCATTTTTATTTGTGTTTTTATATATATATATTTAAAAAAATGTTTCATACAATTTCAAACATAGACAACTCTATTAACTTACAACAGTATATCGATAATAGAGATGGAACTAAGCGCGTCGGATTAAGAAGTTTTACATACACTATCGGTTGGGGTAATATTATTCATGGAACCATAAAGACAAAAAACCCGGATAAGGTGCATCGTATACCAGGTGGACTCTATAACTTTCAAGAGTTGGCAAAACACTTTAAATTGGTAAATGAAAATATTACCCTGGACATTATTGCCCAAATTGGTAGAGCCATTTTAGATACGTCAATAGAGACACGAATGTCAAGCGGTCTTTCATATATGCTGGGACTCAAGGACAAGAAATGGTTGACAGGTATTAATTTGGCAGATCACCCAATTGATTTAGCTCCTTATAAACAGCTATATGTTCATCTGGAACAAGTTAATACAAGTAGTAATTATTTCAATGGTAAGCCAAGCACTATTATAGGGGTTGTACCTGTAGTAAATAAGCAGTTTGGAGATATAGTATATACAAGTTTTTATCCTGAATATCACTGTCTTATGAATGGTGCAATTTCGGAATTGAAAATAGAAGTCAGGGGTGAGTATGGCGACAAAATAGATAATCACGGTTTGCCTATGAGTTGTGTTTTAGAAATTATTTTAAAAATATATTTTTATAAAAAAAACAATGAGTATATTTGGACCAACAAGACCTAAAAAAACAGAAGACTTAGAGGCTTTGATAAATAATGTTCAAGATTTATATAGGCAAATTGTGCCTTTTGTTAACCAGTTTAATCATTTGAGAGATAGAGTTGATAATCTAAAATATGGAATTATAACAATATTTGCAGAGGCTAAGGGCCCACTTGTGTTAAATAGAATACTCTCATTTGGTAATGGTGGAGCAGAAACACATGTGGGGTATGTAATGACACGCCGTGGACGGATTATGGGAATAGGTTAAGCAAGTGACTGATTAGTTGGTGACGTAACTGTAATAGTTTCTGTCAATGGTGTTGAACAACCAAATTATGGCATAACGCTTCACATCATCCCACGCAATCATGATAACTTTGATAGTCCTTTAGAGATTGGTGCTGGTTCTGTTGTTAACTTTGTATGCAAGGTTGCCAACGCTACCGCTGTAAATACGGTGGCATCATTATTAATTGAATTAATTTTTTTTTTTATTAATAAATAAAAAATGCCGAAGCAACCGACAGCACCAAGTTTATATCCTGAGTTGCCAGTGGAAGACGGACAAAATTATAGATTACAAAAGATTTCAGAAATTGAAAAAAAGGTAATTACAGAGCGAGATATACGTCAGTCACTTTATAAAAAATATAAACGTGGTATTAATATTACAGATGGAATTGACACTACCTTAATATCTGCAGGTGTTATTATGGCTGGGATTGGATTTGTTGTTCCAATTTTATTACCTTTTGAAATAGCAGCAATAGTATGTGGAGCTACAGGTGTTTGTATTAATTTTATCAGACGCAAGCTTAATGCAAAAGCTCAAACACATCATTAAATAAAAACTTTGGCAGAGTCTAAGTTAAATAGTATAAAGCAGTTAATAGCAAAAGCGTTGAGTGATGCACAGATATCAGAACAAGAGTTCAAAATGGTTTTGGATGTACTGGAGAGATACTATAATTTGAAACAGAATATCAAACAAAAGAAACTTGAAATTAGTGAAGTTCAAAAAAAAGAACTAGTGGAGCAGGGAAGAAAGGAAGCAATGGCAACCTTACAAAAAAGTCTAAAAAGTGCGTGATAAATTGTTTTAGTAATGTGTATGAGTACGATCCACCACCTTTGTATTCAAGGTCGGAAAATTGTTAATTTGAATGTAATTTTGATAACTTACAAAAAAAATTAAACTTGCAATCTTCACTACCCCTAATTTAAAAAAGTTTTAATAAATCAAGTAAATCACCGCGGTGATTTATTATCTATGTATTTTGGAGTAGATACTTGCTCGGGTTTGGGTTTTTAAAATTTGAAAAACAAGTATTTTATTTCTTGTACATACTTGTTTTCAAATTTTAAAAAATCAAACTTGAGTAAGTATCTACCATTTCATATCCCGAAGTATGTAAAAAAAAGTTTTGAGCCAGAACCCCCAAAATACATATATATAACAGTATTACTGGTATGTAGTATATTCATTATTGTCCATTATATAACCTTACAGGTGTTGAAAATGATATAAAACACCATACAAACAAGCAAATACAACACAAAGATTGGTGAAGACAGGGTTACCGACTTGGAACGGTCAGTAGGCAATATGGCCAACTGCTTAGCTTAATTCGATTTTATGTGTACACAACCTCGCTATTATCCTGTCTTCAACGCTCAAATTGACACGACAAAATGTATATAACAGTACATTTCATCAAAAGGATATCTCTAACAATAACACTATCTCCACACCCAGAGAAATTGCAAACGATACCGTGTATATATATGATTATATAAAATGGCGGGCAAGCGATAACGACGTGCATATTGTGCCAGGTGTAAAAAAGCAATATTCAAGTGGATGGACAGCTTATTCTGGGCTATTTTGGACTATTTATTAAATATAAGCAAATATGAGTAGTAAAGGAAGTGCGGAAAATGGTACAGATATGGATTTAGATCATAATTCTGAAGTGGAAGCCAGAAACAGATTCGCGTGTGTTACGCAGAATAGATTTGATGCGCAGGTGGGGTATGAAAATGGCGGGTGGACAGGTGAAACAGGTGAAAGTAACGCTTGGAGAAATGGATGGAAAACACCGCTACGTCAAAGAAAGAGAAAGAATACAGGTAGCGTAAACGATATTGGTAATTTTGAAACATTAAATAGTGACGAAAAGATGTCAGTCATGTTTACAAAATTATTGGACATTGAAAAAAACCAGAACGATATGAAACAGTTACACAACACTGTACATTCCATTCAAATACGTGTCGCAACAATTGAAAAGTACGTCGACTTCAACACACGAACAATACAAACTTTGGCGTATAAACAAATCGACATTGAAACAAAGCTCAGAAAAAATAATTTGACATTCCATGGTTTTAAAGATGAAAAAAATGAAGACCTGTATGAAGACGTCCGTGACGTCATATATGAACGTCTTGAGATAGATCCAAGATCTCTTTGTATAGTCAATGTACAACGACTGGGATCATACGTGGCAGCAGTTCATAATGCACGCAAGTTCAGAGACGTACCCAGGCGTCCTATCCTTGTGTCTTTCCGAAATGAAGATGATGCCAATACCGTATTTTACCAGGCGTCTAACTTAAGAGGTAGTGGCTACGCGATTGATCGCGACTACCCACATGAGATAGTATCGGCGAGGCGGCGTATATGGCCCGAGTTCAAACGGCTACGAAAAGATAACCCCCGATCCAAGGTAACAATGTGTTATCCTGCTAGAATTGAGGTAGATGGTAAAACCGCCTGCGACGAGTTTCCTGATTGGTTTGCTCTCATGCGGGAGAGTAGATCGCGAGTTTTTAGGAACACTAGAAATGAAAACGAAGCGGAAACGCAGCCTCCATCGTCATCTATAAACGAACTGAGTAACCGACGCGTGCATGGCGTATCTAATTCACAGCAACCGTACCTTACCGACACCGTCACCGAGTCAGATACTAATGCCCAACCCGAAATAACAACTGAAAGCAAGTCGCGACGGCGCCGCGATCCAAGCAATGGTGTGCATAAAAGTAATGCGACACATGTACAACTGCCTACAATCTCCAAGAGCAGTAATATCGCCAATGATGCCAGTGGTGTGTCCTCAGATGAAATGCCGTCTCAGTCGCTATTAAATCCTTTTCCAAATAAACGATTAATCCCACAAAAAGACACAAATTCACAATCACAACAAGGAGCTATCAACCCAACAAACATAAATGTAAATAAACAAACAGACATTCCACTAGCACGTGGAGCTAAAAATAGCGAAGCCGCATATACGTCACGCAAATCCAGGTCGATATCAAGACCATCACGCAATTCGTCATCACGGACTGGGTCAAAATTGAAACAGTCAGAGCAGCACGAGAATATTGCACGCTCGACCAGAGACAATGTATAGGACAACTCGGTGTGCATTCGGTTTGCATTGTTAAATATACAATCATTGCCGAATAAATTGCAAAGTAGTGAGCTAAAAAATGTGTTTTGTAACCACGATATTGTTATGTTTGTTGAAACTTGGATAAATGATTTGTGTGAGTTAAGTGTAGAGGGTTTTGAGTATTTTGCTTTACACAGAAAGAAACTTAGTTCAGCGAAACGTGACTCTGGCGGTGTTATTGTATATGTACGAAGTAAATTTGTAAACTCAGATACACTATATAAAACTGAGGATGACAATATAATATGGCTAAGATTAAAGGGCAATATGTTTGGTTTAGCTGATGATTTATTTTTATGTTTATGTTATAACATACCACAAGGTTCATGTCGGGAAGCTTTAAATGATTCGAGTTCATGCTTTGATGATATTTATAATACCGTTATTCAAATTGAAAATGAAACGTTAAATAAATGCAATTTGGTAGTCTGTGCTGATTTCAATGCGAGATGCTCAACATTATTGGATTATGTTGAAGATGATAATATAAACAATATGGATGTACTACCCGACGATTACATTGCTGATATTCCATTATCAACGCGAGCGTGCGAAGATACATGTACTAATCAAAATGGTCGATTATTAATTGATTTATGTAAGCAGTCCGGTTTACGAATTGTAAATGGTCGAACGGGGGTGGATGCGAATGTTGGAACGTGCAGTTTTGTCAGTAACCGTGGGAAAAGCCTAGTAGATTATGTATTGGTAAAACAAGACTTTATCCGTTTTATAACACAATTTGAAGTTTTGGATCCAAATCCGTTAACTGATCATTGCTTGATAAGCTTTGCAATTAATACAGGGTCAAACAGAAATGATGGTTTAAACAAGGATGAAGTGTATACGAGAATTAATTATACATATAAGTGGAATCAAGAATATTCAAATCAGTATCAGAGTATACTCGAATCGGATAATT
The DNA here is from genome assembly GCA_037043455.1 of Cyrtodaria siliqua. NCBI lineage: Eukaryota > Metazoa > Mollusca > Bivalvia > Adapedonta > Hiatellidae > Cyrtodaria > Cyrtodaria siliqua. Next base: position 43,839 of record JAWPHD010000568.1, read on the forward strand.
TCGCCGAAAATATATACACACTTTCAGGCGATATTGTTAATAATAAGACCAGAGATGGCATAAGTCAAAACTTGCAATCTTTTCAAAACCTTATGAAAAATGAGTGTTTACCACTGTTCAAGAAAAATATTAAACATAATGACGACAATGTTGACGGAACCTATAGCGATAGTTTTAATACGCCATGGTATTCAGACTTATGCGAAGAGAAGCGAAAATATTTTTACTTTTGTCTTAACAAATATAGAATATGTAAAACGGATATTAATAGAGTCAATATGGTCACAGCGCGTTCGGAATATAAAACTACGCTACGTCGAGCTCGAAATGAGTACGCGCATGCGCAAACGCAAAAACTCGAAAGCTCCCGATTTAAAAATGCTAAACTATACTGGCGCATTCTTAAAGAAACGTGTTCTAATTTGAAGTCTAAATCATTATCGTCAACAGATTTTTCAATCTATTTTAAGGCAATAAATAATCCAGATAGTATATTTTATCAACCTGACGAGGACATTTTAGAATTTAACGATAGATACCTAAATGGGGAATTGCAAATTATGTTCGACGAATTGAATGTTGAAATAACACGTGATCAGGTAAATACAGCTATAAAACAACTTAAAAACGGAAAAAGCGGAGGACCAGATTTGTATATAAATGAACTGTTCAAATATGGTAATGATAACTTAAGTACGTATTTACACAAGCTGTTTTAATGTAATTTGGATGTTGGTTATTTTCCAGAGTGTTGGTCCGATGGACATATTATACCTTGACATAAAACAGGTAGCCTCGATAACGTTGAAAACTATCGAGGAATTACTTTACTCAGTGCACTGGGTAAATTATTTACACGAATTTTAAACAATAGATTGTCCACGTGGGCCGAAACATATCATGTTTATGTTGAGGCTCAAGCAGGTTTCCGCAGTAAAATGGGTACTGTTGACAATTGTTTTGTTTTGCATAGTCTCATCAATCACTTTATAAATGAAGGGAAAAAATTGTATTGTTCTTTTATAGATTTTACTAAGGCATTTGACTTCGTTGTTAGAGAAAATATATGGTATAAACTCATCAAAATTGGTGTTAGAGGAAAGATTATGGACATTATCAAATCAATGTATGCAAATGTTTAGTCAAAAGTTAAACATGATAATTGTTTGAGTGATGAATTTACCTGTCATATGGGAGTGCGACAAGGCGAATGTCTTTTTTTGTTTTGTATATATATAAATGATCTAGAGGAAGAATTAGTTTCAAAAGGCATAGAAGGGTTGAATTTAGAAATGATCAAAATTTGCTTGTTAATGTATGCTGACGATCTAATTATTTTCGCTAAATCTGCAGAGGGCTTGCAAAGCGGTTTAAATATTCTTCATGATTATTGTATCAGATGGAAAATAAAGGTCAATGTAGCGAAAACAAAAGTACTGGTATTTCGAAAAGGTGGTATTTTGCCCCGAAATTTGATTTTTTACTATAATGACGAGGTGCTTGAGATTGTTAGTCGTTTTGTCTATTTAGGAATATCTTTTACTACTGGAGGTTCATTTGCAGATGCACAGCAAACATTGTCCGGTCAAGCACAGAAAGCTATTTTCAAACTAATTAAATATCTATATAAGTTTAAAGATATATCAGTAAAACATTATTTGGATTTGTTTGATAAGTTGATTTCCCCTATTCTGAATTATGGCTGTGAAGTATGGGGATTTTGTAAAGCAGACAATATAGAGAAAGTTCATATACAGTTTTGCAAGAGATTACTTAATGTTAAACAGACTACTCAGACAGATTTAATCTATGGTGAATTGGGGCGTCTTCCTCTTCAAAACAATAGATTGCTTCGTGTTATGAAATTTTGGTTTAAAATAATATATAGCCAAAATACAAAGTATATTAAATGTGCGTATAACCAGTTATTAAGAGACATCGAGACACACCCTAATGCAAAAAACTGGGCATCTCTTGTTCGAACGTTATTATCAAACTTAGACGTCTGGGTAAATCAAGGTGTTGGAAATGTAAATGCTATCACTTTTTAAACAAAGACTGCACGATCATTTTATTCAAAACTGGAATTCAAGATTATCGTCTCCTAAAGCAAAATTTTATATTTTATTTGCAAAGTTTGGTTTTCAGTCCTACTTAAGTACAATTACAATAAAAAAGTTGATAGTTGCACTGTCGAAATTAAGACTCTCTTCCCATAGGCTAGAGATAGAAGCAGGGAGGTTTAAAAAACCGAGAAAACGCCTTTGCAAGAAAGAAAGTGCCAACATTGCAATATTCTTGAAGATGAATTCCATTTTTTGTTGAATGCCCTCTTTACTATAGCCTTAGAAAACAATATTTAAAGAAATATTTTTGGAAACACCCAAACATGTTGAAGTTAATAGATCTCATGACGTCAAACAGTACGAAGGTACATCGATGTTTAGGACAATATATTTATAAGTCGTTCAGATTAAGAAATGAGATCTATGCAACTAATAGTTAAGAATCACACCGAATTATTTATTTATTTTTCAAAAATCGTGAGTGAGTGAGTGAGTGAGTGAGTGAGTGGGTAAGTGAGTAAGGGTGGTAGGGAGTGAGGGAGTGAGGGACAAGCTGTTAACTGATCGCTTGAATGCATCAGTATTTGGAAAGGGAACACAGTGTCTATATACTCGCATGTATGATATGTAAAAGTAGTGTATTATTTATCAATTGATAATACAAATTATACTGGTTTGTGAAAATATTTAAATTATGTTTATACAATCGCTTGCTTGCCATATTTAAATTGTTTTGTAACTCATAGACATGTTTTGCCTTTTGGATGAATAAAGTTATCTATATATCTATCTATATACCTACCAGGAAGCCGTGTATATAGCCGGGGGTCTCGATTATCTCAATTTTGGATTTAACCTTTAAATACGTGGTATTTTGTTTGTGTACTTCATTTGCCAATAGTTAACCAACGCTTACAGTACTTATCAAAATTGGTGTTTTTTTACGGACAGATCTGACTGGACTCTACAAACCGCTTGGTAAGTGTTCTACCTTCTGTATTTATAAATTGACACCAGTATGTAAAAAGGGGTACATCTAAAAAAATAATCGAGCTTAACATGCCTTATTTAAACCTAGTGCTTAAACTATGATAGCTTCTTTTGTATTTTATTTCCTCTTTCATAGATTGCAACATGTAAAGAAATTGAAAAGACTTTCACGACATAAACAAATGAAGTATTTTCAATGCTTAAGTAATGTATAGACACAATGAAAATTCTTAAATCATCCGATTTTAAATGTCAAAACAGTGATCAATAAGTAATTTCATATTCATTAATCAAAAGTGTTTCGTAGGTTTTTTCTTTTTATTCCGCCGGCTTTTTTTTCAAACTGAATTTACACAAAGTGTTCGGGCTATCGCGGAGAAAGTTAGCATACGTAATCCTTTTTTTGTTTTTATCTAAAACCGGGCTTTTTGTATATTATTCAAATTCAAGGTCAGCAAAAATCAAAAACAAACTCTGAAGAAGAATCCGAAAGTAACACTTTTAAAAGTAGGTACAAACGTCAAACAGGAAGAAATGTAGTATACATAGTCAACCAACCAACAGATACACACTAAACGACAATGACAAGGAAAACGCAAAAGAAATATAAAAAGATCGGACAGGGAATGTAGCATTCAAGGAGGACAGTAAACCACAAAACACAGAAACAAACACGCAAACAGACAAACAAGAAGGCAAAAGCAATAATAAATGCAAACAACATCACAAACACAAAAAGGGTTGACAATAGGGCTACCGCCTTGGAACAAAGTATGCCACACCACAAGTATCAATGGTTTGACGATAGGACTACCATATTAGAACGGTTAGTGGCAGAAAGGCGGCAGCGGATTTAAAATAGATTTAGGGGTGCAAACAAGAACATGATTGTTTTCAAAATAAGATCAGTGATTTTAAATGTAGGTAATGACTCTACTTTTATTTACCTGTATGTTGCAGGCAAGTACAATTATATTAAGGTCCCTTTAAAAATAATTAGTACAGGATCTTTGGGTATCAGGTGTGACAGAATATTAATAGGATATTTAATTTTCAATGTTAACAGTACTCTAAAGGGGCAGTTCAGACATTCTTCTAAGTTTTAATGCGATGTCATTACTCAGTCATTATCAAAACGTGGAAAGCAGCATCCACTATTTTAACATACTTCGTACAAACGAAATATTTCTCAAAATTGTTGAAATAGATGCGTGTAAAATTGCATATAATAACATAAAACAAAACTTTTGAAAAAATAGCCATATATCGAAAGTAAACCTATACTGTATATAAGGTGCACCGAAAAAGACTCATGGGTTTGTGCATCGGTGTTAAGTTTTGCAAACCAACAGTGCGATGCGCGTGTTTCGTTGTCATATCTCCTCGCTCGTGGTTTGTGAGCTCATTCTTGTAGACGCTATAACTTACGAAAAGGTTGAGTATTTTTATCAAACATGTTTTTGTTGTTTACTTTATAAATATAGAACGAGTTTGACAACGAGCAATAGGGCTTGATCTTAGATATAGTATGTTCTAAAAGTAAACTGAAACGGTCAATGAGTTCGGACAAACAGTTCATTACACGGTATATATACAAACGTATAGATGTATTATGTCGGGCATCGTATAAAGTGGGTTACACAATATATGACGTCACTGTGATTTAGCCAAGATATATCCCTATTGCAATGCATGCGTATTGAAATATTTTGCCAGTCGGTCTGTCTAGCCAATTTCCAAAACTGAAACATGCCGCCTGTTACGGCAATCAATGGGGCAGTTTTACTAGTTACTGGCAACATATTGACAATGCGAGTCACAAAATGTTCAGTTTTGGATATATCGACCTTAAATAGATAAACGTTGTTTATATTAGCTGACTTGACATACTTTATAATTCAATGATAATAGATAATAAAATATAGTATATCACGCAGTTTTAATATATACTCACATAGAATTTAATAATTACGAACAGAACACTATCATATCAAAAAGATAGCATATTACGTTTCAACAGATGTAATAGGAATGCATATGACCGAACGTCAGCTGTCAAAGTCCAGTTCAAACAATCAAATCAGTATGATACCTTCCATAAACATTAGTACGTGCTTTATCTGTTTCATTGTCACCAATAGCGATAGCCTCTTTCAAACTTGTCCAAGAAAAAAAGGGCAGACATTTCGTGTATTCCAAGGTTCAATGTGCTTATAAGATAACTATATTATACCTATGCCCAGGTTGTTATGATATTTTGAATATTTTGTTGTGGCTAATGCTGTACTGTACGATAATGAAAGATAAGTAAAATGGCGATATATTACATTGCAATAGTGTGACTTAAAAACGAAAATGATTAAATTTAACATAAAAAATACTTGTTCAGAAGGTTATGAAACTAAGTTATAACCCTATCATTTTGCAACGCATTGCAGGTTTAGTGGTCTACCAATTTACAGTAAGTCACTATATACTTTCCTTACTGATTCTGAGATGATTGGACATATTATGAACCCTATAATAACGTCTAACTAAATCCTGAGAGGACGGTAATGTTTGATGTGTGTCTTGTCTTGCCCCTCATGTAAAGTTCTCTTGTTGCTCTGACTACTTTTGCCAACTTTTTGAGTACTTGCTTTGTGGCTTTCAATGCTTTTATATGCATATATACATGATCATCTTTGTGTTATACTTATAGTGCCTATTAATGCTGCCTAGTTTGCTAGAGGATATTGGATGGCGGGTCCGTTATACTGTGAGCTGACTATAACGTAGTTTTACCATTAAAGAATATGCGATTTCCAATTATACATTTATACGTCTTTGTGTTTTAAGTTGTAATTGTTATGAATAATTTTATGAATAATTAAGCTACATAGTTAAGGTACATAATTAAGGTTATATACACTATTCGAAACTTCAAATTTTTAAAATGTACTGGGTAGAACCAGTACTGTACACCTCCAGCCATCCGTAAGAATCGACATAGGTATGACCAATAATAATAAAGTGGTGATACAAATAAAGACAATATAATGGGAACATTCTTTTATAGGTTATCGAAAACCGTTCTCATTTCAATGAAAAGGGAGGTAACTTTTAAATTTTACGAAATTTGGAATGTTTTAGTTTGAGAATTACAATCGTTTGTGAACACATTTCAGCGTTTTTTAAACAATGACAGAATGGAAATTGTTTGTCAATTAATTACATTTGTTCAAAACACGTTTGTATATTGAAATAAGTTGTTTTTAATATATAGGATGTAATTCTGATACTGGTCTTAGAAAGTAATCAAATAACACATTTTGTTTAAAATCACATAATTACCTAGTATCTTCAAACAAGCATATACAATGTTCGAATGTTTAATCTTTGTCACACAAAAAAGTCGTGCTAAACTTTTTCAGTATATTTACTGTCATTATTTTAATTTACGCGTAAACATACAGAGGCAAGTGAATCAGTTCAATGCGTTACCGAGTCTGCCTCTGACAGGCTGTGATTTATATGCAAGATACTGTCCCAGCTTTTGTCCAATAACGTTTACTTTGTATACTGGACTTGACCATCAACATTTGATCGAAACTAGCCAAAAGTAGATCCGGCTTCAAATCTCAGTTTTTTGGAGTAAACAGAATAATTGATAGTTTTGGCAGACATGGTAGGGCGTCCCTAAAGCACTTCTAATATAACTCAACGATTGTTTTTTGGCATGTTACAGTTGAGAACATGTTAAATCCGCATCCAAGCGACGGCAAAGTGTCCCTAATGTACCTATAATATAACTCAATCATTGCACCCCACTCTCGGTCCAATTGGACATCTCATGACTAATAGTTGGCCAGTGACCTTTTATAATCAAGCTATGACTGTCTTGGGGTAATAGAAAACACGTCGTGTTACCTTCGATCTTGTATTGAAACTGGATCGTAACAATCAAAATCAGGGAAGTGACGTCAACATCACTGACGTCAGCAAAATGCACAATACTGCGCGGAATATTGTATACAATAAAACGAAATTCCCGACATTCTCGGGGGCGCGGAAAGTGATAATATACGTAATTTCAATTAAGATTATTTCCCATTATTAATGTCTCTGATTAACACTTCCAACGGATACAGCTTCACTATATGGGTCTGTTTGTTACACCATTGTCTGTTCGGATCTTCGCTGCTCGCACATGTCCATCATTGTCGGTAATTAGTTCCTCAACGACGACCAGTTTCCATCTGTCATGAGATGAGTCATCATGAATCTGTACGACTTCTCCCAGGGATATCGTCCGATTGTTGTTGCCTGTCGTCTGGTGAAGTTCTCTCAGTGCGGTCAGGTAATCCCGTCGCCATCTCTCCCGGATGTGGTCGATAAGCGTCTTCTGTACTCTGGCTCGTTTCGTAATGCTAAAATAGTCACGTTGATTGAAGTCTGTGAGATCGTCGACTGGGGCATTTTCGTAAGGTAGAGTTGTAATCCTTCGTCCGTAGAGTAGATGTGCAGGTGTCACAGGATCCGGATCAGCAGAACAGAAACTGACGCAGGTTAACGGACGGTCATTAATGATGGCTTCAACCCTCATTTTATGGAGATGTTGTCTATACACTTTGAAAGTTAAAGGGATCTGACGGGTTTCCTGACCGCTTTACAAATATAATCAGGATGTTCGACAGAAAAGGATATAACCCTTTGGTTGTACAGCGCACTGCATGTTTAGTAAATGACCCCTCTACAGTCAGTCATTACGCTTCACTTTTCACTTATGCGATGACTGGACTACCTCTTGGAACTCTATGATTGTACCTACTGAAACTTAACTAAGGGAGGTGGGTGCATGAGCTTTCGTCCCTCGGGTTTTCTGGTCATACCCTAGATTGGTTTTCTCTTTAGCTGCAACTACTATGGTTGTTCAGTACGATTATGGATACATCCTGAGATGTTTATTATTTTGTATGTGTTTCTGTAGTTAGTTTCTCTGGATGTGGACTTTATTGTTAGAGAATTCCTTTTGATGGGATGTAGTTTTGTTTACATTGCCTTGTCTATTTGAGCGCTGAAGACAGGATAATAGCGAGGATTGTGCGCATATAAAATCGATTCAAGCTAACCAGTAGGTCTTATTGCCTACTGACCGTTCCAAGTCGGTAACCCTGTCTTCACCACCCTTTCTGTTGTTTTTTGTCTCTTTCATTGTATTATCAAGTCCTTGTTTGCAGTATAGTGCGGACATACGATGCCATTGCGTTCGGACGCTGTGGTTTCTATAGGACCCTATATCTCATTTTTTTTCGATCTCTGCTACCACTGTCTGTAGAGCATCATGAGAGATGTATGTACGACCCAATATCTTCTTTAGCGTCGTCTTCGTTAATTCAATCAGTCGCTCACACCAGCCTCCATACTAAGGTGCATGTTTTGGGATGAATTTCGACTGGGTTCCTTCTGGCTGAGGGCGTTTTGACCTGATTGGGATTCAAGAAGTCGTCCTATGTGGTTCGATGATTCCATGTATGTTTGGCGTTAAATCATGACGCTGGTTAGGGACTTCCGGCTGTCGAATCTTGAAATAATGAGATCAGAACGACTTCCAGATGGACACCTCGCGCAGATGCACATATGAAAAAGCAGATATAGACCTTTGATTTACTTCCGGAGCTGCTTCTGACGAAAAGGGCGCCCGTGAATCTACACCGATAACAGTGAATGGAGGCGCATCGTCGACTGTGGACTTCGGAAGAGGCGGTGAATTTGGTGCTGAATTAGATCTTCCGTTGACCTTCTGGCAGATGACGCACTTCCGATGGAATCCAATACTTCTGTCGTAAGTAAGTGATAATAGAACTTACTCCGGCATGCAGATAATTCTTGTGGGCGTCGAACACAATCAGCTGTGTTCGAACACAATCAGCTGTGTAAGTGGATGTTTCGAAAGTAAGTAGGGAACTTGGTCATCTCATCTAATGGGGCGTTGTGTATTCTCCCACCAAACCGGCCGTCACCGTAGTTCCCGCGCCAAATGTATTCTCACTTCCGTCGGCAGTTTACCTATAATAACCGGAACTAACAGTGAACCAAACGTATCTTGATCTTGTCCTAGCGATTTCAAACCGCGAATGTAGGATGTCAGCTGGTCTTAGTATCTGCGCAGTCTTGCGAGTTTGTTACCTGGGGTCGGAAGTTGAAGTAGTGCATTCATGTATGCTTGGACGATCGTGTAGGGTTGACCGAATCTTTCTTGCAAAATACTGATGGCTCTTCCATAGATCGCGTTCGTCAGTGCAAACCCGGATATGGCGCTAGCTGCAGTGTCTTGGAGTTGCCTTTTCAAGTAGGTGAACTTCTGAACGTCGGACAGTTAAGGATTGTGATGGACCGAAGATTCCTATGAGTTCTAGAAAGTCTGACAGCGTAATAAGTATCTAAGAATAGGGGCAAAAAACGTTTCGGGAGCTTATGAAATTGTGAAACAGATGAACTTACAGGCTGTTGTGAATTCTGGATCTCCGGATGGTCTGAAAATCGCATCTCGTGGCAAACATCGTCTGTAGCACCCTCTTGTTAATTCCTGTACGCTGCAAGCTCCTCGAGTTGAATTTCCAAATTCAGAGAGTAGTTCTTGGCGTTCATTATCTCGGCCTCAATGTCTGCTGGGTCTAGAAGATCTAATATGTTCTTTTCGGTTTCCCGGACGCACTCTAACCTCTGCCGTATCGTTCGAAGTATTGTGGCAAAAGCTGTAGGAGATGAATCTTGCTAAATGCTTCATCGATTCTCTGCAAGTACTGTAAAATGATTCGCCTCTGACTATCTCTTAATAACTGTAGTCGCTCCATAGTGAATAATCCTGGTCACGGCACCAATGTCTTGGGGTAATAGAAAACACGTCATGTTATGTTCGAAATCAAGGAACAATCGAAATCAAGGAATTGACTTCAATTGTCAGTGACGTCACCAAAATGCACAATACTGCGCGGAATATTGTATACAATAAAACGAAATTCCAGACAATGAATAATGACTATATCACAAAAATACCGCTCAATGCCACAAATGTAGTCGAAACTATGCAGTTTTATCGGCCGTGATTGCAGCTACCAGCGAGAAAAAAATATTTTCCTGACTTTGTTATTTGATTTGTAATACAAAACTATGATCTCAGTGTGATTATGACAATTATTTCAATTAAATTGATTTATGGTCAAAACATATTTTGTTTTGTAAATAAGGTTATTTTATATTTTGCTATGAAATTTAGTATTTAGGCCATTTTCAAACATTAATTGTTTTTATTAATATTATTGCTCAATTTAAAACCATGAGTGATAGCTGTCACTGTCGGTTTTCTTATTTCATTTAGTCTATAAGTAAATAAAAACCTCAGGGCGTGTACCACAACATCCGACATATTTAACAGAAAACATGATTGAAAACATGAAACTATTTTCTTTACTTTTTAACGTATTTACTATTCTTCATAATGTATGTGATTGAACTATTTATATATTAATTTATAAAAAAAAAAAAAAAAAAATATACGTTTTCATATACCTGATTCGGATTATTTATATATCAATTTATAAAAAAAAAAAGAAAGACACATTTTCATATAGTTTACCTGATTTCTCAGTCCTCGCTAATCAACATAAATATTGCCCAGTCTGATAAAGTTGCCCATGGTAAGCAGTATCACTGTTTAACTTTGTGAACGTTGTGCCGGATTGATAACAGTTATGGCTGCTGTATTAGATAACAGTTTCGAATGATGTACGGAGGGACCTGTATGACGTTTCAAAGTTCATCCCAGATGTACGATACAAGCAAATCATTGTCTATTTTTATATAGTTGCGATGATAATATAATGTTCGCAACTATTTCGGTCTGTCTACACCTACTGCTCTACTCCACGATAACAAGTGGGGACATATATTATTTTCGCCGTACGTATTAAGTGTTGTTAAGTCAACTAGAGGAACCTGAGCACCGATAGGTAAGTAAAACATTAACTATTACTGAGCACCGATAGGTAAGTAAAACATAGGTAAGTAAAACAAAGGTAAGTAAAACATTAACTTTTACTGAGCACCGATAGGTAAGTAAAACATAGGTAAGTAAAACATTTAACTATTACTGAGCACCGATAGGTAAGTAAAACATTAACTATTACTGAGCGCAGATGGTAAGTAAAACATAGGTAAGTAAAACATTAACTATTACTGAGCACCGATAGGTAAGTAAAACATTAACTATTACTGAGCACCGATAGGTAAGTAAAACATAGGTAAGTAAAACAAAGGTAAGTAAAACATTAACTTTTACTGAGCACCGATAGGTAAGTAAAACATAGGTAAGTAAAACATTTAACTATTACTGAGCACCGATAGGTAAGTAAAACATTAACTATTACTGAGCGCAGATGGTAAGTAAAACATAGGTAAGTAAAACATTAACTATTACTGAGCATCGATAGGTAAGAAGTAAAACATTAAATATTACTGATTACCGATAGGTAAGTAAAACATAGGTAAGAAAAACATTAACTATTACTGAGCACCGATAGGTAAGAAGTAAAACATTAAATATTACTGATTACCGATAGGTAAGTAAAACATAGGTAAGTAAAACATTAACTATTACTGAGCACCGATAGGTAAGAAGTAAAACATTAAATATTACTGATTACCGATAGGTAAGTAAAACATAGGTAAGTAAAACATTAACTATTACTGAGCACCGATAGGTAAGAAGTAAAACATTAAATATTACTGATTACCGATAGGTAAGTAAAACATAGGTAAGTAAAACATTAACTATTACTGAGCATCGAGAGGTATGTAAAACATTAACTATTACTGAGCACCGATAGGTAAGTAAAACATTAACTATTATATATTCTGAGATGAATTATAGACATTTTCCCAGTTTGAGAAAATCTATAACATATCCCTTCCTCTACTGTGCTATCTCGCCTAGTGCGCAAGATAGCACAGTAGCCAAGTGTTATGAACTAAACGATACACGTCACGATATTATGTCACGAATTGACGTCATAATATTACTCTGCGCTGTCGCCAAAGGAGTGACAGAAGAAGGAATACTTATGTCAAAAGACAAAGACAATTGGAAAGAAATTCATCACAGAATATATATTATATAGTTTAATTAACATTTTTGTCGTGATACGGAAAATAATTCACTCGTGAGAAATAATCTTGCGATATAGAAACTCGTGCGAAAACGCACTTTTTTCTATATCGCAAGAATCTTTCCAGTCGGGAATTATTTCCCGTATCACTTCAACAATGTTAATTAAACTCTGTCTATTACTGTGTGAGTAATTATACATTCCGCGGGTTATCACTTTCATGTTTTGTTTTGTCTGCATAGCATGGCAGACACTAAGGGATCACTTGTCGTCCGTCACACTAACCTTCTAGTTAACCACCGTGGTCATAGCTTGAAAAGTATTTGACTTATGTTCACAAACTTGACACACATGTTCATCTTACCTCAATACATTTTTAATGCACAGCATGTTAATTAGTTTTTATACAGTGTATGGTTTAAAGAAATCTAAGGACTATCACTTCATACATAGGCTTTAGCCAAATGATTCCAATTCTGAGCCAGTTTCTCACATTGTGTCAAGAAAGGGTATACATGACGTACCTTATAACAACTGTTATAAATAAATGTTTATTAATTCAAGTTATGTCTAAAACAAATTAATGACTGTTATAATATCCAGAACATTCATGAATTACTGTAAATATATTAATAAATACGAGTATGTACTGCCCAAATATTGGTTTCATAATCATTGCATCGTTAGTTACATGTGTTTGATGGCATAGACCATAACTCATTACTGAGTTGATCTGGATACCAAAACAAACAAGACCTGTTCACGACACATTCGACTTATGAGACCTCGTTTATTTAACAAAATTCTACCTGTTCATTTTATGTCAGTGAATACATGACATTGTGTCAAGTTTCATTGAATTTCGCCAAAGGCAGAGTTACAGCACTTGTTTCTACCAGTCCCCTGCGTAGCATGGCAGACATTTAGTGATCACTTTGTCCGTCTTTACTATCCCGACCAGAGGGGCACTACTGTTATATGTAGTTTTTGTCGCCGTGTCTTTACTATCCCGGCCATGGAGTCACTACTGTTATATGTAGTTTTTGTCGCCGTGTCTTTACTATCCCGGCCAGGGAGACACTACTGTTATATGTAGTTTTTGACGCAGTGTCTTAACTATCCCGGCCAGGGAGGCAATACTGTTATATGTAGATTTTGCCTCCTTGTCATAACTATCCCGGCCAGGGAGGCAATACTGTTATATGTAGTTTTTGACGCAGTGTCTTTACTATCACGGCCAGGCAGGCACTACTGTTATATGTAGTTTTTGACGCCGTGTCTTTACTATCCTGGCCATGGAGGTTTTTGACGCCGTGTCTTTACTATCCCGGCCAGGGAGGCACTATTGTTATATGTAGTTTTTGACGCCGTGGCTTTACTATCCCGGTCAGAGAGCACTACTGTTAAATGTAGTTTTTGAGCAGTGGCTTTCTTATCCCGGCCCGGGAGGCACTACTGTTATTTGTAGTTTTTGACGCCGTGTCTTTACTATCCCGGCCAGGGAAGCAGTACTGTTAAATGTAGTTTTTGACGCCGTGTCTTTACTATCTCGGCCAGGGAGGCACTACTGTTATATGTAGTTTTTGACGCTGTGTCTTTACTATCCTGGCTATGGAGGTTTTTGATGCCGTGTCTTTACTATCTCGGCCAGGGAGGCACTACTGTTATATTTAGTTTTTGACGCCGTGGCTTTACTATCCCGGCCAGAGAGCACAACTGTTATATGTAGTTTTTGAACAGTGGCTTTATTATCCCGGCCAGGGAAGCACTATTGTTATATGTAGTTTTTGACGCCGTGGCTTTACTATCCCGGCCAGGGAGCACTACTGTTATATGTAGTTTTTGACGCCGGGGCTTTATTATCCCGGCCAGGGAGGCACTACTGTTATATGTAGTTTTTGACGCCGTGGCTTTACTATCCTGACCATGGAGGTTTTTGACGCCGTGTCTTTACTATCCCGGCCAGGGAGGAACTACTATTAAATGTTGTTTTTGACGCCGTGGCTTTACTATCCCGGCCAGGGAGCACTACTGTTATATGTAGTTTTTGAACAGTGGCTTTATTATCCTGGCCAGGGAAGCACTACTGTTATATGTAGTTTTTGACGCCGTGTCTTTACTATCCCGGCCAGGGAGGCACTACTGTTATATGTAGTTTTTGACGCCGTGTCTTTACTATCCCGGCCAGGGAGCAATACTGTTATATGTAGTTTTTGACGCCGTGTCTTTACTATCCCGGCCAGGGAAGCACGACTGTTATATGTAGTTTTTGGCGCAGTGTCTTTACTATCCCGGCCGTGGATGCGTTACTGTTATATGTAGTTTTTGGCGCAGTGTCTTTACTATCCCGGCCGTGGATGCGTTACTGTTATATGTAGTTTTGAGGTGTTTTAATGCTGATTTAAATACATGAACATAGTTATTTGTCATCAAGATCCTGTTTTATGTAAACTTAACTTAAAAATAAATGTGTTACAAAAAATTGTATTGCTTTAACCTGGTACAAACCCCGGCAGCTCTTTTGAGACCGTCCCGATCCTTTACCCAATTGTAAACCGTATTATGAGGTGTCGCATATATTGTTTGTTTGTTTTTTGCTTGAAATTATGCCCCCTTCGGTCGGTCGGCTGTCGGTCAATCGGTCAGTCCCGTTTTTTTTCTTTCTATGTTGAGTATTTTTTATTTAATATTAACGTTTTTTTTATTTGTTATTTACGAAACTTGGCCACAGTAGTAACAGTCACAGATATACATGTATAGTAGATAAAAAAGCCGAACAGGAAGTACCACAGTCAACCAAACACACACACAGAAACAAACAATAATTACGAAAGATAAATAAAAGCAAGAAACCTGAAAAGGTTCACAATAGGGTCTAGTTTGAAAACCAGCCCGATTGCTCTTGTTTCTCTGGTTGAATTCCGTTCTGCGGTTTTTAGCAGGAGATATGATAACGGACAGACGGACGGACGAACAGACGGACGAACGGAGGAGATTTTAATTTACGCATTTTTTTTTAAAACGTAGGAATAATTTCGAAAATGAATAAAAAGCAAAAAGTGGCATCACAATCATTAAACTTGACAATAGGGTCGAGTTTGATAACCCGCTTGATTGCTCTAGAAATCTAGTGCATGACCCTTGAATTGGTAAAAAAACAAACATAAATGGTTGTTGCCGCACATGAACTTATGTATTTTAAATCCAGTCTTCTTGAAATTTGGTCACAGTGTTGAAGGTCACAATGTCTAGGTCAAGTTCCATAACCAACCTTATTTACCCCGAAACAAGGTCCTTAAATTGGTGAAAAAATATGGCGATTTCTGCACAATAATTTCAGTATTCATGATTCACTCGTCATGAAACTTCACAATGTTTAAGGTCACAATGTCTAGGTAAAGTTTGATAGCCACTCTGATTGCCTCAGAAACATCGGAGTTATAGCCCTTAAATTGGTAAAAGAAAATGTCGGTTTCCGCACAGTCATTTAGGTATTGATATTCCAGTCTTATTGAAACTTGATCACAATGTCTAGGTCAAGCTCAATAACCAGAAACACCTGGAGTTAAGGCACTTAAATTGCTAAAAGAATTGGTGGTCGATGGGGCATTTATTTTGTATAACGTACGTAAAACATTACGTTTTAGGTAAACACAAATTATTAAACGTTCATATAAATTACAAATAAAAAATGAAGCACAAATGGAAAATGAAAGCGTCTGATATTATAGTACTGACTGACATTTCTCTAACAAACTAATTGTAACTGCAAGGCTTCGCTCTAGTTAGTATTACTAGTCTATTCATAGACGATGTCGAAATATGACCCTCGCTTAGGCAAGGATGAAGCCCTGGATGTCAGATGTACTTTTTGTACGAGAAATGAACGAGTAACCAGTTTCTCTTCTATTCAACGCGGAAATCATATCTACATGAGCGGAGAAAAGTTGCTGCATAACATTGGCAGACTACAGCAGTCATTGTATACTCACCATGCAATTGTGAAAGAAGTAATACCAGTTAACGTTATGTTGACGTTAATCCATTTCATATCTACACCGTACGACACAAACATTGAGATTCGGGAAACAACGGAATTCAAAGACCTCCATTACGACGAGATAAACCAAGTGAAATATCGATATAAAACTCATCCGGTTGATACAATTATTCGCCGTGCTGAGAAACTTATAACAGTTAACGTTAAGTATTCACGTTTATTTTACAACTGCGAACACATTTGTCATCAGTGCTGTGTTGGGAATGAAACGAGCCTTCAAGGTCGGAATATCATTCAGGACATAATGTCATGTTTAGCTATTATGGGTACTGCTAGTGGATTTTTTTTTTTTAAAATACTTGTAGAATGGTTTGTAAAGATTGTAACAAAGTTGGTTGCATTGTCAGCAGACGACATGTCAAGAATGGTGACTGGCGTCACGAAGGGAGTATCATGGGGTGTGTTAGCATTAGCGGCCTTTATTTATCTGATATATTGTTTATATAAGCACTATAATTTAAAGGCGCATTTAAGCGAAGGCGCTATTTGTTCGGCTTGTTGTAGTCGCCAGAAGATAGATTTATGGTTAAGATTTGGTATTTATTGTCTGACACAAACAGGTGGTCTTGTATTATTGCTTTCAGTTGTAGCCAATGTTAGCAGCTGTGGAGCTTATGGTATTATGGCTGCAGTTGGTGTTCTTACACTCGTATTGATGTTAGCGGTGCCTAAACTCAAAGCAAAAGTGTCCCTCCACCCCTTTCAAGGAAATCAGATACGGCTAAGAACAATGGAAACCATATGCATTGGAGATGTTATGTCGTACGATCACTGGCGTATGTCACATGATGGCATTGTTTCGGCTGTGACAATTTATCCAAGAACCGAAAATAAGAAAGGAAAATTAAAAGTCATTCACTATTCCCTTCCACGGCTTTTCGGACGCCGAAAGGTAGCTGAAGAAAGCATAGAAGTAGATCTTACCAAGGATTTGATCGAAGTACATGACTACTCAGGATTGAAAGTCCATTCTCCAGAGAGAGTAGTACAACGGGCGAGGCAAAGAATCGGAGAAACTAAGTTTGGATTATTATCCAACCGTTCATGTCACTTTTGCCACTGGGCAAAATTGGACGAAGAAATTGAAGACAAGCCATCTATAGCACCAGATCAGGTACCAGTTCTGAAGTTTGAGAGGGAGATAGACATGCAAGAGAGCTTATCTGGATTTCCTCAAATCAATGTTGATCATCGTAGAGGCAGGAAACATGCTACGAAGACGTTAGAAACAGATTGGGCTCGAATTAGAGAAGATGTGACAGAAGGGTGCATTATCCAGTCCATGAACAGAGGCTTGCTACACAAAGCCGTGATCACGTCGGTAGACTACAGCCATGATCCTCCATTGCAATTGGTTGTAACCGTTGTCCATTACGGTACTGAAAAGGTCGTACTGGAAGAACAGTTTTCATTTGACCTTAATCGTGACGACATATGGGTATACAAATACCATCCACTATATCGCTTCAACAAAACAGATGTGATCAGAAGGGCAAGAGCCAGAATTGGAGACAAAGGATACTATTGGTTCACCAACAGGTCGTCGCATTTAGCTGAAGAAATCGTTGAGAAGAATAGATACACCCTCGTCAACGATATGGATGATATACACCCCGGCGACGTAATAACATTTAACTATTGGTCTTTGAAGCATGATGCCATTGTAACACGATTTAGAAAGTATGAATCCAAAGCTAACAACAAAGGGAAAGTGACAATTATCCACTACGCACTTGACCACCTTCTTGCGAAGCGTACAGTTAGAGAAGAAGAGATTCCTATCGATTTAAGAATGAATGAATGAATGAAAGTCTTTATTTACAGAGGGTAACCCAATTAGTAGAAGAGATGATGTCTACGTGAAAAGTTTCAACGGCTACATTACTTATCCGCCAAAGCTGTCTGTTAAGCGAGCAAAGACAAGAGTTGGAGAGCAAAGGTTTTCGACGCTCGAAAACACCTCCCGGGATCTTGTTCATTGGGCGAAGGTGGTACAAAACACGAGTATTGTGACATGGTCAGTTGACGGCAATGATAAGCAAATTCCAAATCGTGCTGTCAAACGACAGTTTCTGGTTCCACAAACCGGGGAGAGGTATGGCAATCAAAGAATTCAAGTACATGCATGGTCGAACCTTACTCCAGGAGTAATTGTAGAATTCAAATATTACAAGTTTTGGCACCAAGGGATACTGACGGAGGCAGATAAGGCGTCAAAGAAAATTAAAGTTGTTCACTATGGAACCAATCATATCTTCGCAACTAGGACCATCATGGAAGAGACACTGAATGTAGATCTAGATCACGATGATCTTTAGATATATCGCTGCCACCCTAGCGTATGTAACAAATCAGAAGATGTTATACAAAACGCTCGATTAAGGATGGGGGAACAGGAATGGAAGAAAGGCAACAGATCTTGGGATTTCTGCAAAGCATGTGTATTGAAACCTAGACCGATAAGTTTTCCCAGAGACTGAGACCCATGCTATATGAGCCTCGTCAAATATCTTATGTGTGTTATGACGTAATATACAAACTGACGTCAAAGTTGGAAAGTTATAGTGGAATCCCCCCTGGATTCATACGTATTTTGGAATATTTGGTTGGTTTATTGGTTGGTTGATTGGTTGGTTGATTGAATGAATAGTGATTTACGATATGTTCAACACATTATAGGCTATGTATGACGATCGACTGTTATGTGATGGGGGCAAACCAGCCACTTTTCCTGCGTAAAACCAGTACAGTATGACTCCAGCCATCCGTTAGAATCGACTTCTGTTACAGGCCAAGGTCTTTAAAATAAAGTTGATAATTTATTAATAAGTAATTTTTGTTTATATTGTTATTACGTAATTATGTTTTCAAATAGATTAAACCTGTTTAGACAAGATATACTACTTGATATACTACTTTAGTATGCGGGGTTCTATGGTAATGTACAGTTATATTCTATGGTATGCTTAAGCTGTGTTCTATGGTGACATACAGCTGTGTTTTAACATCCGGCTGTTATATGATGTTCTGTGATAACGTGCAGATGTTCTATGGTAACCGTGCTGTTGTGTTTTATTGTAATGAGCAGCTGTATGCTGTGACAACATGAAACTGTTTCCAAAGCGGATTTTCGATAGTTAGTAAAGCTTAGAAGTTTGGATAAATATCAATATACACCTTCTGGAATTGTGTTCTCTGTCAGTAGAACTATAATTTCACACGAAAGTAGTGACTATTCAAAGTCTCTGCATATGATATCACGCAAAAACTATTCTTTTTTTATTTGAGCTCAACTATTTTGAGAATAATGACGGCTACAGTGGGTTAGGAGTATATAATCACTTGGGTTAACCGTCTAAATTTAAAATGAAAGGAAAATGTCTATTTAGTTTCTGATTTAGATTTACCCGGTAGCAAAATTTCTAAAATTATTGTGATATAACTGTGAATTTTTTAATAGTTATTTACATAATTTCGTTGTATTCCTATTCCCCTTATTTGATGATTACATTATGACTTTTGTCCGCAACATTTGTTATAACAGCAAATATTTATATCTCAGTTTATTGTGACAGTAGACATTTTTTGTTCCAAAAACACGCTTCATTCGGGTAGTAAAGAATCACTTTTCTAAGCGGTATTACACTTAGTGGTACATTTTGCATGGAAAAATGCATCAAATCATATCACCGCTACATAAATGTATACTTATATGATATATCTTCACTCCTGGAATCTTTTAAAATCATCTAAAATACAAGAGCTGAAAAAAATGATTTTAAAATATTCTTTACTATCGATGATTCTATGCACCCCAATGCACTGTGTTTTATTCAGCCGTGCATTGGCGTCCTGCATTTAAGCACAATTATGGCCCCTTTTCGGCTTAGAAATTCATTTTAGCTAGTTAGAACTTCTAAAAAAACGTTTGTTATGGCAAATCCATATATTTCAATACTCATATCATAAATCGATAAATCAATGGCAGTATCCCCGTGACCTCCTCCCTTTCCAAAATGAAACAAAAACTATTTGTTATTTCTTTTTACTCTCTTTAACCGCCAATCAACCCCTCCCCCGCCTCCACCCCACTACCCCACTTTGTTCTCTCTCCTCTTCCAATTTTGCCTGACACCTCCCCCATGAAACATTGTTTCCCCCAGTTTCTTTTTCATCTTCAGTGACACCGCCCCTACCACCCTCCCCTCACCCCACTCCTACACACACACAACCTCATCTATCATCCCCCACCCACACCACATACCCCCCCCCCACACCACATACCCCCCCCCCCCCACACACACACACAATAAATTAAAATAATTATAATATTAAAAAAACTAGCGTGATGTCATGTTATCCACCACGCCCCGCCCGACGTCAAGTTCATATTCTTTCTGAGGTATTAAATATCTTGCTTTGATGTTTGGTATATATGTTCCCTGTAACCTACAGCCTACACCCCTCATCTCACCACCACCTACCCTGCATAATTAAGACTTGACATTGTGAATGAATTGGCACCAAAAAGGGCGAGACAGCAAGAGACGATGATTGATCATTGTCATTTTGATAATTGATATAATAATTTGATAAATTGATAATTTCAAATAGTCGAGCGCATCTGACAGCTCTTGTTTCTTGCTACTCTCTTTCTATCACATGTAACGCTTTCCCATTTTGTATTATACATATTGAATGTTTTAAGTAATTAGTTTACGTGGATAATATATTTAGAGGTGACATTGATTTTATTTATAACCGAATCTAATATTTGATTAAGTTCGTTTTGAGCGTCAAAGAATCTGGGTCATATTCAAAGAATCTGGACTCATATTCATATTCAAAGAATCTGGGCTCATATTTATATTCAAAAAATCTTGGCTCATATTCATATTCAAAAAATCTTGGCTCATATTCATATTCAAAGAATCTGGGCTCATATTTATATTCAAAGAATCTTGGCTCATATTCATATTCAAAGAATCTTGGCTCATATTCATATTCAAAGAATCTGGGCTCATATTCATATTCAAAGAATCTTGGCTCATATTCATATTCAAAGAATCTTGGCTCATATGCATATTCAAAGAATCTGGCTAATATGCATATTCAAAGAATCTGGGCTCATATTTATATTCAAAGAATCTGGGCTCATATTCATAAAGCTTCTTAGTAATATCTTATCTTAAGTAAAATTTTATCGATTATTTGAACACCTTTTTCTATCGATTCAAGACGTTTTCTTAAAAGTGTTAATAAGGTTACGGATAAATAAAACCTACAGCTAAATATTTATCTTAAATAAGATGGATTGTAGTTTCTCTGAAAGGTTAATAAGGATATTTTAAAATATGTAAAAATCTTAAATTTTTACTTAAGTAATATTTTCCACTTAAGTTGCTTTATGAATACGGGCCCCAGAGCTCGTTTTTATGAAACAACTTAGTTAATTTCTTAAATTCTTTACTATGAGTTACAATTCATATATTAAAATCGCCTCCGTTTGTCATCTAGAGCACGAAACTGGCGCACATTTTAAGAAAGGTCCATTGTGTAACGCTAACATGAAACAGTTACGATGGTTACATATCAGCTGGCAGTTGTAAAGAATGTAACTTTATTATAAAAGGCAGTTTTTAAAATGAAACATGAAAACAGCTGCTCCGTACGTAAGTTACAATCCTTAGTTACATTGAGTTTCATAAGTTGATAATTCGAAACATTGTCCTTTTTCCTAGACATAGGTACACCAGTAACATAACAGTTACACTATGGTTACACTATGGTTACACAGGGATACATGTAAAGTTCCTATTTTACCTGCAGTTTCTTCAAAACGTGGTTACAATGGTTACTTTATTATAAAAGGCAGTTTTTAAAGTGAAACATGAAAACAGTTGCTCCGTACGTAAGTTACAATCCAGTTACACCTAAGTTACATTGAGTTACATACATACTATACACACTGATTCTATGTTCATGCGTGTTTTATAAAAAAACGCCTTGTTAAAATGGTTACAATAGTTACGTTTGAGAATTTTAAAAAAATGACTTTTTTTTCTAGAGTAGTTACATCAGTTACATAACAGTTACACTACAGTTACACAGCGATACATGAATAGTTGCTATTTAACGTGCATTCTCTTCAAAAAGTGGTTACAATGGTTACTTTTGTTATAAAAAGAAGTTTTAAAAGTGAAACATGAAAACAGTTGCTCGGTACATAAGTTACAATCCAGGTACACCTTAGTTACATTGAGTTACATACAGATTATATATGCGTATATCTTTGTGCTTAAGTCATCCTGGTTACAGAGGATACACTGTGGCTACATTTGATAATTTGAAACATTGTCCATTTGTCTAGACTAGGTACATCAGTAACATAACAGTTACACTATGATTACACTATGGTTACACAGGGATACATGTAAAGTTCCTATTTTACCTCCATTTCTGAAAATACTATACACATTATCAGCAGTGTCTTCTTAAAGGGACACTGTCCGTAAGTAAAGCATATATTGGGCATAAGCATATTACCCATTTCTGAAAATACTATACAAATTATCAGCAGTGCCTTCTTAAAGGGACACTGTCCGTAAGTAAAGCATATATTGGGCATAAGCAAATTACCCATTTCTGAAAATACTATACAAATTATCAGCATTGCCTTCTTAAAGGGACACCGTCCATAAATATGGCATATATTGGGCATAAGCAAATTACCCATTTCTGAAAATACTATACAAATTATCAGCAGTGCCTTCTTAAAGGGACACCGTCCATTAATATGGCATATATTGGGCATAAGCAAATTACCCATTTCTGAAAATACTATACAAAATATCAGCAGTGCCTTCTTAAAGGGACAAACCTGGTACACGTAAGACCCTTATGGAAATAAGTTCGTTATAATAAAAAGAAGGAGCGTTTGCACTGATAAATATTCCCGCTGTTTTGTTAAATGGTAAAATAAAAGTGATATTAAATGTAATACTGCATCCTGAAATCAATAAAAAATCAATAATCAACGTTCAATCGACACTCTGCCCACAGTCTATCATTACGTCGTGTGTCTGTATACTTGGTGTTGGGTTATACAGTGTGCATTTTATTTTGAGTGTACTGTGCTCGGTAACGCAGGTATTTATCACATAGAAGGATTAATCGTTTAATGTCTGCCTTATTTACATTTCAAAATCATAAAATATATTATATCAGTATGGTTAAGTCGTTAAGAAGCGCATCTCACGGATACATGAGCATTAAGGCAATTTATTAAATAAAATGCACCTGGGGGTATTCGTTTTAAGACAGCTTGTATTTAACAGGATCACAATACGTTTGATCTTCGCACGAAGTCTCACTCGAAGACTACGTATGTAAATATGCGAATAACACAAATAACTTATACGGGTGAAAATATATAGACACACATTAAAATGCGACGTAGCATTTGCGAAGAATTGTATTTTCTAAAAGCTTTGCATTATGCTACAATACTACAGTGCAATATATACCACACAATAAACGCGTACAAGTGCTATTTAATAACAACAAATATATAATTATAAAAGGCAATACATGTTTAACAAGTGAGTGGCTGTATAAGAACAAACATACCAACACCTGATGTTAATCATGGTATTGTCTGACATCACGAACGTGTTAATGTCGATATTGTTGGTTTAAAAGTAGGAACATTTAATGATCAAATGCACAGAAATTGAACAAAAGACCATGACAGACACGGTGGATAATTCGATAATTCGATGGTCTTATTTATTATGCAATAAGCCCGCTCTGTTCAAATAGGTTGGACCAAGAAAGAAACACGCCGCATACATGTGTACTTTGTAAATTATATTCATACGATACCCATTGTCAATTAAAACGCACCACATAACGAATCTTTTTAAAAGTTAGCATTTGAGGCATTTTTGACAAAATATGAATAATCAATATAATAGACGCACAGTCTATCTATATTCCATTTAAATACGAGAAGCATAAGACATAAACTTGAATACATTAAGGACAATTTACTTGACTTTGATGTTCCGCGTTTTACAGAAAAGCACCTATGCGACAACGTCCCAAATGAGACTTTAACTATCGAGGGGTATAGTAATATGTTTCGTAAAGATACGTCTGCACATTCTGGAGGGTTGCTAGTTTATAAAGCTACTAACGTGATTTCAAGACGCGTACTGGAACTTGAATATGCACTGCCCACTTCACTCTGGATTGAAGTTAAAGACAAAAATAAACGATTTATAATATGTACCAGTTATCGTCACCCAAATTCAAATATCAGTTTTTGGGATAATTTAAATATAAGCTTAGAAAAGGCAATTGAAATATCTGAAAATATCATCGTAATTGGTGATATAAATGAGAATCAACTTAATACAGAAAACCATTATTTAAAGGATGTAATGCAGATAAATAACATGAAAAATATAATAACAGAACCTACTCGGGTAACAGATCATTCTTCTACATTGTTAGATCCCATTGTCATATCAGATTCATTGAAACCCTTCGATTCAGGAATTTTAAATATACCACGTGATATAAGTGATCATTGTGGTACATTAAAGCTACACAATCCCGATAAAATAATACAATTTCAAGTTTTTTTAAACATAAGAACGCCTATAGATGAAGTTCTTTGCTGGTTGTGTTGTCTACATTGTTTAGGCTAGTATATTGTCAGCGTATAAAGAGGCATTTGCATAATAGGCGTGATAAACGCTTCGGTAACTTTGAAATTGTACCACCCAGCGATTACGGGTATATAAGCCTAAACGTTTATATAGCAATTCGCTCAGATATCCGATAACTACAGACTACTCAACTCGATGAGGATATTTAATGGCGTGCAATGTAACTATATACATGTTTGTATTGTTGAACGAAAGGGAACAAGTAAAATGCGTAAGGCATAACGTAAATACATCACTATGTAGAGAATTATAAACACTTACCCGCGTATTCCACATATGTTCCATATATTGTATATACTTATTTCTTAAAATATCCTTGAAATAATCCAAAATCACACACATATTATACATGTATACATATACAGAGAGCGTGTATCGGTAGCCAATAGTGTGTCACGTGAAATACATGCTCAAGTGTTGACTCGGGATAGGGATAAATTATTGTTTACAATGAGACTATTCAAATTAAGTTATATATATGGAATTTTCTTTTGTTGAAAAGGACCAGCAATATTATTTCTCACAAATCGTAGTTTTCAGGATATGAGGAAGGGGTATTCACATGAAGGTCACCCATCCGTCTATCCTTCAGTTACACTTTTCCGGAGCTTCTTGGGAAAATAATAAGAGTCACAATTTGTAAAAAAAAGGATCGTTTTTGCGTGCGAGCTGTTGTGGGTGCGTGCGTAAACCGTGCATGTGTGCGTGCTATTGTACAAATGTTTGTTAATATTTAAAATGACGAATGTGAAAGGCATTTCAATACTTTTTCTTCATAAAAAGTAAAATTAAAAAGTAAAATTCATAAAAGAAAATGATTTAATAAAGTACTAAGGCCCAGGCTAGAACCCCGTCCGCAACCTTGAAAGCATACTGAGACAGCGCGTTGACCTACTGCCCTACGGAGGCCGATTAACACTTTCGTACTAATTAAGTTACTTTACATAAATATGCTCAATCGAGAAGACTCACTGCTAATATCACGGTGGACAGACGTAACGGACCATGCGTTACCTTGAAACTGGTTGCACTTGTAACGGACCCTGGTTGGTAAAAAACAGAGGGAATATGGACACTGGTGTCAAAAAGTTCGAACATAAAGAAACAGTATCGTATGTATAAGAGAAAAACTTTATGCGACGGAACTTTTGAATATCATATCCTTCGAAATACATTGTCTTTATGTACAACAAATGCAGAATAATTCCTGACAAGCTTACTCTTAACCGGTCGATACAAAGTTAATGACTTTAAAAAGCCAAACTTCCATAATTGTATGTTCTCTCTGACTGATTGAATGTGTTCCCAAACTGGTTTGCAACTGCTGTTGTTCAATAAAGATAACTGTTTAGTCTAAACATCTGCAAATATTTACATCATGTCTAAATTTCAGAGCACCGGACCCTGGTTGCACCGTAAAAAATGCTTGAAATTCTGGCAACGGACACAATATGTATCTTTGGCACCGGATCATGGTTGATAGATTGTTTTCTATATACCTTCAGATTAAAGAGAAAACGACGATCGCGACTTTAGCTCCACCAAAACAAACAATAAAAAAAATTCTGTTGGTTGCATGGTGTTTTAAGTCATCTTCAGCACATTTTATGTTATATATGATGGTCGATTTTTTCGTTGGGGAGGCAGACCATCCACATTTTCATAAGTAGGACAAGTACTGCATGCCTCATGAAATCTGGAAACGAGCTGGATTCGTACCCACGACAGCAGCGGTGAACTTGAAACAGTGCCTCACCACTGTGGACTACCGGTACTAAAATCATTCATGCGACAGCATGATGGAAAATAAAAAAAGAACAGCCCAATATTGAATGTAGAGGATGTGATCTTGTTATAGTGATAGAATCTGGTGGTGAGTTTGGCTAAATGCGTCTATGTTGAACAAGGTACAATGCTAAACAAATGTACTCCGGACCTACGTTCGTGTATATACGTTTGCGCCTTGAGATAATTCTCTCTTCACGACCTGTCTTCCGTCGACACTACCCTAAAATAAACTATGGGCCCGCAATAGACATTAACCAAACTTACTTTCCCCGCACCGCGCTGCATGACGGTTTCTGTCGCCGTTTTACACGACAATGACCTCAACCAGTTTTTATATGTGTAACCGGAGGCCCCGGGTTTAATCTTCCGTGGTGCCACTGAGTTTCGTCGGGCAAGACACTTTCCCTTAGCCTTGTCCGTAAACCGGGCGGTCTCGTGTATCGGTCTATCCTCCGAGCACGTTAAAGAATTCGATAATAATAGTAGGGCACGGTTCCCGTATTCCTATGTAACCTTCCCCTCTCTCTGGGGCGGCTCTAAATAACATATACTGTGTTGATGAGCCATTAAACAACATTCAATATTTTAAAAAAAGGTTTATTTAAAAGGCATTAGCTTAGAGCACGCAGCTGTGTACACAATGTCTGCAAAAATCCGAAAATTAAAAAAACAACACAATACATAAAAAACAAACAAAAAAAAACAAAAAAAAACAAAAAGTAGGGGCGAGGGGATATAAAGATTCAGTCTATATCATCAACATGTCAGCGTCAAATAAGATATATAATAGTGGGAATAAACGAATCACAGCGTATCTGGGAATAAAACAAGTTCATGAAGTTTGCCGCGGGACCACACTAGCAACGCCCTAGTTAGGCCCCTAACAGGTAACAATTGTTTGATCATAAATGATACTTAAAAACAAAATACATCAATGAATAAAAAATCAAATATTACAGGTAATACAAATGCATCAATATGAACAACTAATGACGTAGACTATATACATGAGTGTTAGTATAATGTAGGCTGACATGTCGTATAGAGAGGCCACCGTTGTTGTACGCAACAAATAAGAAAACGTTTTTTTATTTAGATATTTTGTTTGAAATAACTCTTAATGTACATTTATTCACAAATTAATATAATTGTATAAAGTAATACATTGAACACCTCCTATAGAAAAGCTTAGCTTTTCGTTATAATCTTCGAATCTTACTGAAAATGTCAATTACAAGTTTTAAAGAGGCATTTACCAATGGTAAACTTTGAATTTGCAAGTTTTCATTATTTTATACATATAATTTTAGAGAAAATTTTATTGAGAATGTTGCCACTTTTGTTTGTTAAAGCACTAGCGGATTTCGAGGGGAGCACTCTCATCGGAGTCATCCTATGATTTGAAAAGGTTATCACATAACATTTAGCTGAATGTTGTTTAACTGTTTATCAAGTTAGCAAATTGCTCCAAGGATAGACTCCGAAACACAGAACTGGTGTACATACCAATCGGACGGACGAAAAGAAACATGTTTTACTCAATAATACACAGAAGAAATTGACTTGCGGCGATAAGGCTTCATCTTGGTCAAATGCAACGTGCTATCAAGTAGACCACGCCAGCCCCCTTGAAGTATACGAGTTCCTGGCCAATGTTTGGAGGGTGAAAACTCGATAAATGTGAAAATCTTTAAAATATCTCAGAACATTGTTTTTTTCCGTAAGTTGACCCCCGCAAAAACCCCACCCAATTGAAAATGTCGCAGCTTTATCTTCCACCGCTGATATAAAACCGAGATAGTTCGAACAGGGGAACATATCTAGTCGTTTTTTTAATACGTAGGTTTGCAACTACCGACTAGGATCCTGTGTCAGAAGCAAACAGGATCCGGTGCCATGAGCAAACAGGATCCGTTACTTTGCAATGCACAAACAACTTAACGCTTCTGGCAATCGGTAGATATTATTATGTATTACATACGTCCAATGGATGTTATGGCTGAACATACATAATTCCAGACATAGCATATGCCCAATAGCAGTCACCATTTTTGAAATAAACGCTTTTCATAGAACTAGACTACTTTCACGCGTCGGTGTGTAAACAGTGCGCGTTCTTTCACTTCTAAAACACTGTTTTTATAACCCGTTCTTCATGAATTCAGACACACAAATGCATCTAGTGTTCCGTGGGTGCGATCATTTTTAAAAAGTGTCTTATTGTAAAGTAATATTAAATATTTGTTAACAGTTTCCCGCCAAGGTCCTTTACATGAGTAACCAAGATCAAGGTAAAGCTGTGTTGAGCAGCAAGTGTCCGTTACGTCTGTCCACCGTGAATATAAACCATTGCATTTCAACATATTGCTTTTCCAGGTCCGTAGCTACACTGGGGCACACAGAGGTATTTGCCTTGGTTGAATTTTGGGAATGTACATACTTTACATAAAAACAACTATATACTAGTATATAAGGACCCTGGGGGAAATGCAACACATTAAAGGAAATTAAAAAAAAATCTAGGGCGGAGAGGGAGGTTAATGCCACCGGACACCAACATAAGGGATATGCCTCGGTTAAATTTCAGGGCTGGTTACGGGCCAGTTTTCATTTAAAATTACTTCACAAATCAATAAATTTAGGAAAGGTTATTTACTAGTATTTGAACTTAACTGTTATACTAAAACTTTCGGTTTTTAGTTAACACTTACCCTGTCATACAGACGGAAGGTGACATCTTTCATATTTTCTTTGATTTTGAAATATTATCAATCAGAATGTTAATGTTCAGATTGCCAATTCATACATTTATGTTGCATTTTTTCCTTTCGTGAAAACATCAATATTGGGGCCCACCCGAAACATTGGGGTGCTCTTACACCTATGTTTTAAGACTATATAGAAACTCTCTCTATCTCTCAATGCCTTCCACCCCACTCCTTCCTTCTCCCACTCTCTCTCCCATTTTCTCACTCCTTTCCCTCCGTCCCTCCCTCTCGCTTTCTTTCTTTCTCTGTATCTCTCTTTCTGTGTGTGTGTGTGTGTGTCTCTCCCTCTTTCTCTCTTTCCTTCTCCCTCTTTTTGACTCTCTATGTCTCTCTCTGTCTCTGTGTCTCTCTATCCATTTTATTTTCGATTTCAAAATTTCAATTCATGCATAAATTAAGAGGAATTCATTAAAACTATGTTGATTTATAATCTACTAATATGTGTAAACCATGCATGGATAACTTCACATAACAAATACTATATCTCCATCTTTACCATTAGTTACGAGCCTCTACCAATATTCCAATTTCGATAAACAATGTCTCCCTTGTGTTTTGTGTCAATATACACTACACACACACACACATACAAATAAAAATGGAGGATTATTTGTATATAATAGTTTCTTTGATGGAACACGATAGTTGGACAGGGTCTTTGTTAAAAGGCCGCTACGTTTAATTATAGGTATTGTTTTGGATTATATATAAATATGGACTTATAAGTAAGTACATCTTTAGCTTCCTTTTCAATTTCTAATGACTTGTATTTCCTATTAGGTCTTTCTACTGAAGATTGGTCTCATCACTTCGGTGGTAAAATGCCGATGATGATGATTTCTAAGGTTTAAAGTCCCTCTACCATATGAGCCCCCGGGAAGAATCCCCCGTTGGCTCGGCATTATGTCTGGACTATTGCGTGTGTGATTGTGTGTAGTGCTATGTATCTATCTACAGTCTACTTGAAGCAGATATAGTGCTGCCACACTGGAATACCACGCCGTAGTACGTGATACCCCACCCAGACACATTATTCTGACACCGGGTTGACCAGACGGTTTTTGACCAGACGTAGTACTACCCATTATTTGCTTGTCAGGCATGGGTTACAAGTAACTACTCCATTTTTAAAGTCTTTGGTATGACGCGGTCAGGGGACTCGAACCCACGACCTCCCGAATGCAAGGCAGACACTATAACCACTACACCACAATGCTTCGGTGTAAAATGCCGTCTGCTAAAATCCGCTTTTATACCCGTTATAAGACCAGTGGTCGATTCACAAAGTACCTGAAGCGTCACATACAGTACCGCCTTATCTCATTAATATTCAGTGAATTTAGGCAGTGCGCATGTTGTATATATGAACCCACACGTATACAGTAATCATTTAGAACAACATGCGTAATGACCGTTACATTTGTTCAGTTCTAGTGTGCCTTTTATCGGGATTGTGTAGCTTTAAGTATCCAATACAGTTATAATATCCGACCGACTTATACCCGACGTGTATGGAATTATAAAAATGCCAATTACGTAAAACTTAAAGATCTCATTCACCAGGCTGATTGGTCCATTTTATACAGAGGTTCACCTACCGTAGCCTGCGAACAATTTACAAAAATGTTTTTAGAATTTGTTAAATTATGTATCCCTTTTAAAAATGATCAATTCGACCAAATGATAAACCTTGGTATGATTCTGAAATCAGACGTGTCTCGAGACAGCGTGATCGCCAGAAAAAAAAAGCTACGCACACTCAGTCTCCCGTCGACCTGACCGCCTATAAACGTCTGCGTAATAAAGTCAACAACCTTAAAACACATGCCAAAGAACGCTTTTTCAGCAGTATTGAAGACACAATTACTGAATCAAGTATCACTGACAGGCGACAATATTGGAAACTCTTGAAATATTTTATTAAGTCAAATAAAAACGCTGAAACCATTCCTCCTTTAAAAACGACATTACCAAATGGCGATACGTCATTCTCAATAACTGACCAAGATAAAGCAAATTGCTTAAATGATTATTTTGTTTCAATAGCTTCAGTTGATGATTCAAATGTTGAACTACCTAATTTTATACCGAAAACTGGTGAAAAACTAGAACATATTTTCATTGAAGAAAGCGAGATAGTAGATGTTATTAAGATTTTGGAGATACACAAAGCATGTGGGGAGGATGAAATTAGTCATAAAATGCTGAAGGAAACTGTATATACAATTTCAAAACCGTTACATATACTTTTTAACAGATCATTAAATGAATGTGTTTTCCCTGACTTATGGAAATGTGCCATGGTATTTTCTCGTTTCACTTTATGATATGATTTAACACAGGCTCCTGCGGGGGACCCATGGTTTGGATTGAAAAAGCTTGTACGTTGTTCAAACTGAGCCATGCGGCCCGGTGTCAGTCTTGTGTATTATAAAAGAAAAAAAAACCTCGGTAGTTTCAGTTGTAATAAATATAACTAACGGGATTAACGCATTGATACCGATTTAATTAGTAGCCTTACTGTAAATTCTATTTGACTTCGTATCTTACGATTATGATGATATTATTTTGTATCAAGTCAGTTCTGAACTAATTCTGAAACTGATTGTTGACTGTTTAT
The DNA here is from genome assembly GCA_037043455.1 of Cyrtodaria siliqua. Classification (NCBI taxonomy): domain Eukaryota; kingdom Metazoa; phylum Mollusca; class Bivalvia; order Adapedonta; family Hiatellidae; genus Cyrtodaria; species Cyrtodaria siliqua. The sequence goes on from JAWPHD010000568.1 coordinate 76,012, forward strand.
GCATCATTTAAATATGTAATGTTCGTTTTGTGTCGTTATTAATATGTTGCAATTACATCCTAATAACTTATATCTTGCACTATAGTATAAATGTCTAAGGACGCATCACTTTCTAGTGACTGGACCAATCTATGAGTGTCACTAGTTTTTGTTTACTCATGTGGAAATGATACGAATATCTAAGGTTGACTAACGTAATATGCATCCTTGAACTTCTATTTACATATTTTGTAATGATTTTGTATTTTCTTCTTCATATTCCTATTCCATATAGACTCTTAGTCAAGCTGACTACTTCTTATGTTCTATATTTCCTTTCCTTAGTACTGTTCTACGTTCCAACGTGTGTGCTTCCCAGCAGCATCTCACCCTATACTCTTCCTGACGGTAGAATAACTTAAATGTATATTGAAACTGCCCTATATAGGGTGAGAATAGGTTTATTTACCCCTGTACAATCAAGAGTTAAGGGTTCCAGATGCCTAAACATTTTCGAATTGGTTACTTGGATGGCGTTTATACTACTCAAATCTGGCGATATTGAGCTTAATCCAGGACCCGATACATATATTCCCAATAGTGATGAATTCAGACAACACTTATCGATAGTTCACTATAATGTTCAAAATTTTCTGCATAAAAGAGATATTCTGTATGCTGAGTTGAGTCATTTTGATATACTTGCATTTACCGAAACATGGTTAAGTGCTACTACATCAACCGATGATATTTTATTTACGAATTTTAGTACCCCATTTCGGAGAGATAGACCATCCGACAATCATGGTGGAATTATTGTTTACGTAAATAATAATTTAAATGCCACTAGACGTAATGATCTTGAACTACCCAATATTGAGTGCATATGGCTGGAAATACGTTCACATAATAAGAAAATACTATTTGGAACATTCTATAGACCTCCAAATTCAAATGCTCACATACTTTCATGTATTGAACAATCTATAGGATTAGCCATCGAAACAAACGTATCTGACATAATCATAGCAGGTGATTTTAATCTTGATATGAATAAACCGCAATCCGCAAATAAAATAACAGACATATTAAATCAATATAACCTTACTCAACCTATAAGAGAACCAACACATTTTACTGAACATTCCAACTCAATAATCGACTTACTGCTACTCTCAAACCCAGGAAACGTTACTGTATGTGGCGTCGGAGAACCTTTTTTAAATCAAAACGTAAGATATCATTGCCCTATTTTCTGTTGTTATAAATACTCTAAACCGAAATATAATGCATACAAACGTACAATATGGCAATATGACAGAGGCGACTACGAATCTCTTAGACGAAATGCAGCAGACGTTAACTGGGACTCTTGTTTTCATACCGACATTGACATATACGCAGACAATATATCTAATAAAACACTTAATCTAGTTGATGGAACAATTCCGAAAAAAATGATCACTGTTAGACCTTCAGATCAACAGTGGTTACATAATGATATTCGAAAAGCAATAAGAAAACGGAAGAAACTATATGACAAAGCCAAACGAACGAATAACAGGGTACACTGGGAAGAATACAGACGAATTAGAAACGAAGTTACAACTATGATACGAAATGCAAGAGAAAATCACTTTGTAAAACTAGCTGACACATTACATTCAAACATACTTTCTCCTTCTGATTGGTGGAAAACATTGAAATATTTTATAAGTCCAAACAATCGTTCGTCATCTATTCCCCCGTTAAATCATAATGGAAATACATACACAGACAACAAAGACAAGGCGAATTTATTAAATAATTTTTTCAAAACGCAATCCAATTTGAATGACACTAACAAGACACTTCCAGTTTTTGATTTTGATCCTAGAAGGCCAACGCTAAGTAGGATTAACATAACACCGATTGAAGTCAAATCTGTTTTGCAAACCTTAAAGCTAGGCAAGGCAGTAGGGCCAGATACTATTAACAACAGAGTACTTAAGGAACTAGCTTCCGAATTAGCTTCGCCATTATCAACTCTTTTTAATAGGTCTTTGACTATTAGCAAAATTCCTTCTCAGTGGAAGTTAGCCTATGTATGTGCGGTTCTTAAGAAAAATGACCCCTCAGAATTAGCCAACTATCGTCCTATTTCACTCCTCAGTACACTAGACAAAGTTATGGAAAAAATTATCCACAAACATGTTTTTAATTTTTTTCTCTCAAATCATGTCATAACTGCTCTCCAATCTGGTTTCGTTCCTAAAGACTCTACAGTTAATCAATTAGTTGATATATATAATACGTTCTGCAAAGCTCTTGATGATGGCAAAGAAATTCGAGCAGTCTTTTGTGATATTTCTAAAGCTTTTGATAGAGTTTGGCATAAAGGATTGATTTTTAAATTACAGACAGTTGGTATAACGGGATCTCTTCTACTGTGGTTTTCGGACTACCTTCAAAATCGCAAACAAAGCGTTATACTACCTGGTGAAATATCCGATAGTGTAAACATAAATGCTGGAGTGCCTCAGGGATCTATATTGGGACCATTGTTATTTCTTGTTTACATTAATGACATTGTTGATAATATTAACTCAACTATTAAATTATTTGCCGATGATACATGTCTTTACGTTGTAGTTGACTCTCCAAATATCGCTGCAACCATAATAAATAATGACCTGTTAACAATACATGATTGGGCGGACAAATGGTTGGTAGATTTTAATCCCAACAAAACAGAAACACTCATAATCTCCAGGAAAATAAACAAACCATTGCATCCTCCTCTAATGATGAACGCTGTTATTATTGCAGAAGTCGAAATGCATAAACATTTAGGTCTCACATTTTCAAGTAATGGTACATGGAACCACCACATAGATGCTATTAAAGAAAAGGCATGGCAACGCGTAAATGTAATGAGAACATTAAAATTTAAGTTAGACAGATAATCTCTGGAAAAAATATACTTTACATTTATTCGTCCGACTCTTGAATATGCCGACGTTGTATGGGACAACTGTACTAAAGCGCAAGAGTATGAATTAGAAAAAATTCAATATGAGGCTGCCAGAATTGTGACAGGAGCAACCAAACTTGTATCCCTAGTAGCCCTTAACCGCGAAACGGGATGGGAATCTTTGAAAGCTAGAAGACGAAAGCATAGGCTTATATTATATTATAAAATGAACGCAAACTTAACTCCTGCCTTTTTGTCATCCCTTGTCCCAGATAACGTTGGAAACCTCGTTAACTACAATTTAAGAAACGCTGGAAACGCAAGAATTATCCACTGTAATTCACAGCTTTATGCCAATTCTTTCCTCCCATCTACAATCCGTGAATGGAATGAACTTCCACCATTGGCGAGAAATTCCGAGTCTATTAGTGTTTTCAAGTCTAGACTGGATAGTAATAGGACTACTGTTCCACAATATTACTTTACTGGTAATCGGAAGGCCCACACTCTCCACACACGCTTTCGCACTCACTGCAGCAGCTTAAATCAGCATTTATTTTCAAAAAACATTGTAGAAAGTCCACTATGTGTATGTAGATCCTTAGAAGACACGAATCATTTCCTATTGCACTGTCCACTATATACTCCCCAGAGAATAGTAATGAATAATGAGTTACTACACTTGATCGACGAAATAACACTAGACACCCTACTTTTCGGTGATGAAACACTTTCTCTAGACGTAAACACACAAGTTTTCAAAATAGTCCAAAAATACATTCTCAATACGAAACGGTACCTGTAAATTGCATGCACTTAACTTTAGGAATTAGAGAAAATTAAATTTGCTAAACAGTTTGCCAATCTGAAAAATCGCTATCATGCTCCCTTCAAGCTGAATCTGCAACCATAACAATACATTAGTATGGGGATAAGGGCCTATATGTTTGCTGAGGAATGTCGCACACACACTCTCTCTCTCTCTCTCTCTCTCTCTCTCTCTCTCCTTACATTTCTATATTTCTTGTAATTATATATTAAACACTTAACTAGCCATTTGATTTCATGTACTATGCTATCACGAATAATGTAACTTATTGTGCCATGATCAAGGAGACAGATATATACAAGCGTTTTGCTTTCTTCTGGATCCTAATTCACTGTTAACTATTACATAATTGTATGTTTATATAACACAAACTGTATAATTGTGAATAAAATAGTGTTTAAACCAAAGGCATTGTTCAAAAATGCGGATCCTAGTTTCCTATAAATTATAGACGAATTTCGTTGTTGAGTTGTGTAGGCAAAGTCATGGAAAGAATAGTTTTTAAACATGTGTATAATTTTCTACACATGCATGATCTTATATTCAAGAATCAATCAGGTTTTTTGCCGGGTCATTCTACAACCTACCAACTTGTCGATATGTATCATCATATATGTCAGGCATACGATGCTAAACAATTTACGTGCATTGTCTTTATTGATATATCTAGAGCTTTTGACCATGTTTGGCATAAAGGTATCTTATTTAAATTAAAGCAACATGGTATTGATGGTAAGCTTTTATCGTGGATATCAGATTATCTTTCAAGCCGATCGCAAAGATTGTGTGTAGGAACTTCATCATCAACGTTAAAAACTGTAACTGCCGGGGTTTCCCAAGTGTCTGTTCTGGGGCCCCTTTTATTTTTAATATACGTAAATGATATTGCTGAAAATATGCTTAGTATTACCCGTTTATTTGCTGATGATAGTTCGTTAGCAATTTCGACATCTAATATAGATGACATGGAAGGTATTTTAAACCACGACATACACATGATTACTGAATGGTCAAACCAATGGCTTGTCCAGTTTAATCCCATAAAACAGAAGCAATGTTCTTTTCTTTATCTGAAGATGATTGTCGCCCAGTTCTATACCTTAATAATATCCAGTTGACATTTGTTGATCACCATAAACATCTATATTTAACGCTTAGTCATAGTGGAAAATGGCACGAGCACATCAAAAATGTTGTTGCTTCCGCAACAAAGGTATTAAGATTAATGCGAATGCTTAAATATAAAGTATCTCGAAGAACATTTAATCAGATTTATTTATCCTATATGCGTCCAATCTTTGAGTATGCTTCCATTACATGGGACGGTTGTACATTATACGAAAATGATACTTTGGAAAATTACAATATGAAGCAGCCCGCATAGTAACTGGACTAACTCGTTCTGTATCCATACATCATTTATTAGCTGAAATAGGATGGATTTCTCTTTCCGATAGGAGGAAACTACAAAAGCTTATTACAGTATACAAAGTTAAATATGGAACAACTCCAAACTATATTTCAAATATGTTCCCACAATTGGTAGGACAAGTGAGCTCTTACAACCTTCGAAATAGTGATAATTATGCCACTTCTGTTCGTAGAACTGAAATATTTAATAACTCGTTTATACCTTCATCTCTTAATCTCTGGAACAACTTACCAATAGATATACGCAATTCAGAATCTATATCGATGTTTAAGAGGAAACTTTTAAGTTCCATTTTTCCAAGCTCAAAAGTTCCTACACACTACTTAACTGGCCAACGATTATTTGCTGTATGTGTCGTGCTCGGCCGTTTCCAAAGTTCCATTATCATACTCTTTTTTTACATGCCAGAATACGAAATTATTGCAGTAACCTTAATAATGATCTTTATTTAAACCATTTACGAGAATCATACAATTGCGATTGTCGTTCTGCAGTAGAAGACGCTGAAAACTTTTTTTTCAACTGTAAATTATTTCGTACACAACGGCTTCGTTTGTTTCAGTCAACTCGTACATTTCACCCATTAAATTGAAATACAATACTTTTTGGTCGCGGACACTTGTCGGATGACGATAATCAAATTCTCTTCGAAGCAGTGCAAATGTACATAAGAGAAACACAGAGGTTTGCCTAGATTTAGATTTACTTTTGCAACTCATGCTGATTGACTCTCTTCTTTCGAACTTGACACAATCTCTATACTACTTCTTTTTTACTTTTTTCTTCACTAGCTTCTAGTTTTTCTTTCTCAATACCTTTTCTCTAATCATGATATTATGTGCAAGTTATATACATAATAAGTGTTTTATAATTCATGATACTTAGAATTAAGTTGTACTGAATATGAACACGATCTACTTGTATGACTGAATCATGCACAGCCCATTAACAACAAATTCAAGGAGGAAGAGCAGGGTTTCTTTGTTTTGTTTTACATAGTTATTTTTTACAATAGGGCTATCGCCTTGGAACGGTCAGTGGCAAAAAAAGCCGCTTGGGGTTTAAACCAGGTTCTATGGTGCACTAAACCTCAATCTTACCCTATTGTCATCCAGATAAATGGGACAGTGAAAATAAAGATATCCCCGCCAGGTTATAATCTATAGCAAACAAGGCAGCATTAATAGGCAATGTAAGTAAAACGCATACATGATCATGTATATATACTACAAAACAACAACAGCCCAGACAGCCACAAAGTAAGTACTCAATGACTTTGCAGAAGCCAAAGCAACACGAAAACAAACCGCTAAGGGTACGAAAAGACAATATTAAAGACAAGCATCAAACGCTACCGTCCTATAAGGATCATAGGGTCCACAATCTGTCCGGTCATCATACCATAAAAGAGGAAATCATAGTTTCAAAATTGGTTTTAATGCCGTTTTTGTGTTTGACTTCTGACAGTAGTACGCAATAAATGCGTTTGAGCAAATCTTTCTTTTTGTGATGTAACTGAAAAAACGTGCATTTCATAACATCATGTGAAATGCACTAAATCCAGATAAGCAAGCAATTATTGTTAAATGTCGACTAATTATATAAATTTAAACATATTTTATTGCCAATATATAATCGCAAAAGGGTTGGGCTACAAGTTCTTACAACATTAGTTAATGCCCTTCCCGACAAAATAGTATACACACAAAGTTAGACAATTACATAGGTAAATATATATGTATATTGCTTAGTTTTACGTAATTAAGGAAGGTAAACAGTATTTATTCAAATAGGTAACTATGTCTATTTTCAATACTGATGTACTACATTGTTGATGGGTCTTCCGACAACCGGTTTAATGAGCCCAGTATTGACGTAGTTACATATCGACTGACGCATGTTTTCATGCAGGAAGTTCAAAATGTTGATGTTATTGAGCAATTTATATCCAGCTTATCGAAAAACCGAACTTAATAAAGCTAATATATCTGATAATAACGCTTCTTTTTTTGATTTAGATCTCTCGATTGAAAATGGTGAAATAATTAGCAAAATCTATGACAAGAGAGATGATTTTAATTTTACATTGTTAATTACCCCCACTTGACACATGCTTGAATGGGGATGTTCCCCGAGCAACTTATTATGGGGTGTATGTGTCTCAACTTATCCGTTTTTCAAGAGCTTGTACCCGAGTTGAGGACTTTAATATTCGTAATCTTTGTATAACTAAAAAGCTACTCAATCAGGGTTACAGTTACCATAAACTTCGTAAAACCTTTGCAAAATTTTATTATCGTAAACCTGATCTTCTTTCCAAATATAAAAGTAATTTAAGGACTCTTCTGTTTTGTTTTGTGGTTGACTGTCGTCCTTGAACGCTGTTTTCCCTGTCCGATATTTTTATCTTTCTTTATAGTTAATCCTTAAAATTCATACTGTAATCAAAAATCAATGTGTCAAGTGTTACGTCACGTGATCAAATGTGTATCTGTAAGCTTAAGTGTCAGTTTACTCGAGAAGCGTTGTATAGCAGACCAACCTTGCCTTCCCAGTGGGGATGTTATTTCACTTAGTATGAGGATAAGATTTTTACATTGACATGCAGTTGTCATGTTATAACTTATCGGTAGAATTAATAAAGATCTACAAATGTGATAAGGAGGATCGGCCTCACTGTTCATCCATTATGTTTTGAAGTACTGAGTGACATTAGGATCAGTGTAAATAATTGGTTATTTTATGAGCATTTACATTGAGTTAGTGCCTGCATCACAACAAACATCTTCAAACTTTTAACTTCTTGTCTTACTGCCGTTAAAGATCACGTTAAACTATATTGTGATAAAACTTATGAAAACTCTGGGATTAGTTTATTTTGGTCTATAAAAAATTCAGGAGACGTTCTTGATAAAATTTTCAATAAAGGTCAAGTTTCATCAATAAGTAGTAGTAGTAGTAGTAGATCTTTATTTCCTCCAAGCATAGGAGAGTATACATATATATTACAGTCAAAGTAGTCAACATATATACAGTTCAACATATAAATTGCATACATACAATACATGTGACTTAAATAAATCCGTACTTCAACTATTCAAAATTCAGAATATTTACAATTCACATATGACGCATAGAACAAAGATGAATTTAAGTCATAAATTGCAGATGAAAAAATAAAAAATAAAAATGATATTAATAATAATAATAGTAATAACACTATAAGGTGGTGATTAAAGGTTGTAATTATCATAACGCCATGTGTCCCTTGTCGAAACGAAAAACAAAAGATTACAAAGTGTCTTATTAATTACGAACCTCCTTGTTTAAACGTTACTATCGGCAAACCTAAATAGTAATACTTCAACAAAGTGAATCGATTTTCAATTAGAAATAATAGTATACCACATGAGTGTCCCTTGTTGAAACGAGACACAAGGTTACACAGTGGGATATTAAATAAGTATCATTGTTATATGTATTGAAATATACATTTTTCATATATAATGATCATTGTTTGATTGTATTTAAACATATGTTTTATGATGTATTTCCGTGAGGATACAACATACACTTTCACAAAAAATGTGCTTGTTATCATAATGATTAACATAAGTTTACGAACAGGCTTCACACTCAAAATGCTCTTTCTAACGCATCTCTATCCAATAAAAACGAGATGATTAAACATGATTCAATAAAGCCGAGCTATAGGAAGTCCACATACTATAAACAAAGTAAACAGAGTTCAGTGTAAAATATTCCAAAGAACTTGCAGTATACAACATGTTTTGTAGATTAAAATCGCATGCACCGAGTAATATATTGACTTTTTCCTTTGGATTAAGACGTACAACATATCTATAAATATCAATACCGAAATTTGTTTCCAAGCTATTCCAAAACTTTCTTCTAATATCATTTAAAAACACACAGCTACCGAGAACATGGTCTACCTTAAGATAATATTGTGTGTCACATAGTTCACACTGATGCTCCATCTCTTCTTGAGCCAGTTGAGCTATTATTGAAATACAACATTTGAACTGTGCTAGTTTTTTTGGATATTGTTTACTAAGAAGCCATAATGCACAAACTGTAAAATTCGGTTGGATCGATTTGAATCTAATAAATGATGTTTCAGTCGTTCTAATATCCCATTGATTAATACATCTAGATCTTACTCTTGAGTTTATAATGTTTTTCCAACTATTTTTATTTGGAAAACTGCCATTTTCTAAGTATTTATTTATTACATATGTGAGGTTGTATTTAAAAAGAATCGCCATGATATCTGGAATAAAACCGATTTGATGATGTCCATTGATTCCAAAAGAGGTGAGATGTAAAAGAAATATATCCTTTGCTGCACAACGAACACTAAGACGACATAATTGGCCAAGAAGTTGCAGCTTTTTCTTATCTATTTCGTACACGATTGGCATTGAATTGAATAGAGATAATGCCACGTCGGTTCTAGTTCTTTTAGGCAATTACATTTTATGCAAAAACGATGAGCTCGCTCTAACGATAATAAATCTGAATTTGTCAGGCTGGTCCAGGCTTCACAACCAAATAAAGCCTTGGGAAAGATAATGGAGTTATATACAGTCCTGCATGTCATTGGATGTAATCCGTGATCCTGTATCAGACCACTGTTTATTAGACCAAAAAATGTACTTTTGATTTTCTTACAAGATTCATCAACGGATTTACTTAAAGTAAGATATTTATCAACAACTATACCGATATGTGTATAGTTTAGCACTTCTTTTAGTTTGTTACTTCCTATATACCACAATCGGTTAGAGCCTGTATATTCCCTTTTTTTTTCATTGAAAACAATAACACCGCATTTTGACGCATTATATTCAAATCGCCACTTCTTCGCATAATTGTCACAAATGGCCAACATATTATCAAGACCTTTTTTAGAAAGTGATACCAAAGTCATATCATCCGCGGAAGTTGGACAACAGAAACTTTTATTACCTATACGATAACCGCTAGTGCTAGCAGACAGGATATTCATCAATTCATTTATGAAGCATAAGTACATAAAAGGAGAGATTTTCCCACCTTGCCGTGTCTCCGATCTGTACCCCTTATACAATACACAGCTTGACATGGATGTATGCATATCCATGATTATCTTTAGTAATTTGATATCAAGACCCATTTTATGCAATTTATAAAAGAGGCCATTGTGCCATAGCCTAGCAAAAGCTTGCCTAACATCATTAAACGCAACAAACAGTTTGCTTTTATTTTCTTTACTGAAGTAAATTATTTCACGTAACATAAATGAAGTCATACTACAGCCTAGCCCAGGTCTGAATCCCCCCTGTAATGTAGACAAAGGTTCTTATATACTGTCTATTACCTTTTCAAGTATAATACTTTCATAAAGCTTTAATATAGCGGATGACAATGTTATCGCTCTATAACTATTAGGATCGTCCTTGCGTTTCTTCCCACCCTTGAATATGGTAATTATAATACCCTTTTTCATATCTACCGGGATGAAACATCTATTATACATTTCGGTAAATAGGAAAGCAAGACTATATAATAGTTTTTCACCACCAAATAGCAAATGCTCAGAATAAACTCTATCACATGAGCATGCTTTCCCTTTACTGACTTTCTTTATATGTGTTTTTATTAAGTCCACAGTAATATTTGTATTAAGCCGTTCATCATTTATGCATCTTATCGTCTCTATTTCTGAGTTAACAAACTCAGCAAATTGATTATCAAATTGAGGTTTATCTACATCGGAATAAATTTTCTCAAAATATTCTCCCCATTTATGCGTCACCTCCTTCGGATCTCTGTGGGTAGCACCATCAAATCTAATCTCGCTACCGACACTATTGCAAGCTGTTTTTCTGCGCGCGTTCACTTTCCGCCAAAACAGACCGCTGTCTACTTCGGCAGTCTTATCTATATCTTCATTCAGTTCTATTAGATATTCTTCGACTCTTTTTCTATGGTAGCAGCGAAAAGAAGATTTTGCGTGTTTATAATTTGCATAAGATATTAATGTTGCACCTCTAGGTCGACCGTCATTAATCCACTTATTTCGCATGGATCGCATTTTAAAATGTATTTTTTTCAGAGCACTATTCCAATAAGGCTTGAGGTACGGTCTATATTTAGACTTAGGGATCGTTTTTTCGGATGAGTTATGTATGCAATTAACGATATACGCGTATAGCTTATCAGATGAGTGATTGCATGTTAATATGTTATTATGAATATATCCTAAGTCAATCATATTGTCCATCTCGTCTGTATATGATCGTACCGTTGGTTCATCGAGCTTATTCCATTTAATGGGGCATATACTAATACTCTCGTTAAGTTCTTGAATTGGGGAGGGAGGAGCAAACGAGCAAATTATAGGCCTGTGGCGAGATACATTCAAAGCATTATCATCAGAAATTTCGCAGAATAATAATCTATCTGTCAACTCAAGCGGAAATACAATATGATCAATTAACGACTCATATTGTCCACAGTACGATACAAATGTAGAATTTGCACCCCGGCACATGGGAAGTAGATCGACTGCACACATATTTATGGCAGACAAGTATCGTGAGAGATATACTCCTCTATCATCTAGGTCTTTTATAAAATGTTGACCCTGCAAATGAGTATTAAAATTACCCATTACAATAACGTAGCCATTGTTACAATACATAGATATTATGTTATTCAAATTATCTAGATACTCATAATATTCATGCATACTATGATTTTTACTTGGAGAGTATATTTGAATAATATATAAAAACACATTTCTAGATACCTGCAATTGTATCCCAAATATTCTATCGTTGTCAATTTCAAGAGGTGTTATGCGATTATCTTGTCGTTTTTTCCAAAGTAAAGCTACTCCACCTTTTCCTACCTTTCTTTTAGATGGTAACATTAAATCGAAATTGCTTATACCAAATGCATTGTAATCTATATTAATGCTATTTAAGAAATGTAAATCTTTATTATATAGCCAATGTTCTGATATTCCACAAATATCTATTGACTCATTTTGTAAAATAGAACCAAGATAACTAGCACTAGACATGATGCCAGTGGCATTCCATGTCATAATATTTATATTCTGACTTTGTATTGACATCGAAACAGAGGAATATATCTAGTACTAAATAAAGTACCATTTGTTTGATTTTAAAAATACTTGTCAAATTATTACGATTTATATCGATTGTTGTTGTACCATGTTCTGCATTTAATATCATCTGGCCAGAAACCGTCCTGTGTCACAATGGTACATTGTTTAACGTTTACATTCATTTTGATGACGGTTTGTTTAGACATCTTACTAGTAAATATGTTAATCCACGTAGGTTTAACACCTCTCTTTTTGCAGTAAAAATATATTTTGCTCTCAGTTATAGTAGGCTTAAAACCACCAATGTAAAATGATTTTGTTTTATGCCTAACATAATCCTCGAAGTCTTCGTCGTCTTCACAATCAGTGGCGTTGTACACTGTGTGCGTATATGCTACATCGGTTGTTTTTTCTTCCGCAGCCTCTTTTGAAAGGGATCCCCGGTGTGGACGTCTAGTTGAGGTGTGAACAGTAATTGGTTCCCCTGTAATTTGGCTATCACTAGAATTAGGTCCATCTTTATTGGATATATGCGGTATAGGAATACGCGTGTACCTGCTACCATCGTGGTAGCAAGCTCTCGCCAACATCGGAGTGTTGTCATCAGCGTTTCTCTTGCTTGGCGATAACACCGGGATTGCCTTAGCAGCCCTATATGGTGGCGAAGGGCTAACGGTAACCAGCGTACTGCTAGCGGCTTGGGCGTATGACGAGCTAATTTCTCTTATTCAAAAAACAATCGCTAGAGAAAATACTACATTTTTGGCATGTAATGATATTAAAGCTTGTTTTACAAACGGCAGTTTAGACAATTATACTATGTGGACTTGCTATGACGTTTGTGAAGCACTCATCTTCCTATTAGGTAATATTTTCGTCAGGTACGGTACCACCGTTCATAGACAAATTGTTGGTATCCCTATGGGTACGAACTTAAACCACTTTTCGCAGATTTGTTTTTATTTTGATATGAAAGATAATTCATGTTGAGTCTTTCAACAGATACCCAGGCAGAAGTTATTGAAGCTTTTAATGACACCTCTCGGTATCTGGATGACATACTGAACATTGATAACCCTTTCTTTCCAACTATGGTTCATAATATTTATCCTAAAGAACTTCAGCTTAATAAAGCTAATATATCTGATAATAACGCTTCTTTTCTTGATTTAGATCTCTCGATTGAAAATGGTGAAATAATTAGCAAAATCTATGGCAAGAGAGATGATTTTAATTTTGACATTGTTTATTACCCCCACTTGGATGGAGATGTTCCCCGAGCAACTTCTTATGGGGTATATGTGTCTCAACTTATTCGTTTTTCAAGAGCTTGTACTCGAGTTGAGGACTTTAATATTCGTAATCTTTGTATATTTAAAAAGCTACTCAATCAGGGTAACCGTTACCATAAACTTCGTAAAACCTTTGCAAAATTTTATTATCGTAACCCTGATCTTCTTTCCAAATATAAAAGTAATTTAAAGAATCTTCTGCGACAAGGACTATCACAACTTGACTTCTATGGTGATGTGATTTATAAACTTCGTAAGATTCTTGGTCATGATCACTTTCATACTATCTTTGTTAAACTTGTTAAAAAGTTTATCAAAAGAGGTTATGACCCTATCATTTTGCAACGTACTTCATGCTTGGTGGTGGACCCTTTTACAGTTCGCCATTATGCTTTCCTGTTTAATTTGTACAATGACCGGACAGACTGTGGACCCTATGATGACGCCTACCTAAAGCCCATTGGGACGGTGGCGTTTGATGTTTGTCTATGATCTTTCCTGTCGTGCCCTTAAAGCAGAACTTGGTCTTAAATCAACAAATCCGCTTTTGATATGTTTTTAAGTATTAAATATCATTATAAATACGATTTTTACTATGCCATTGATGTATATTCAGTGAAAATATGTTTTTAAAGATTAAAATCGAACAGGCGAATAGGCATTGCTAAAATATCGAAAAAAATCTAAGGGGAAAATCTCTTGCGCGAATTACCGGAAGTGACGTCATTGGGAACAAACTATTTTTTGTTTACATTGGGACTGAACGCAACGCAGTATACCTTGTGTCTAAATGTGAGAATTAAGCGATCATGATACTGAGTCAGAGGAAATGCCCGTGATAAGACGGTTACACAATGTGCAACCTGACGATTTTGAGCCAGAAAACGTGTCTGAGGACGAAAATACATCGGATTCATCAACTGATGACGAAGTCGAACGCGGTGCAGGTGCAAATGGGGAGCTTGTAAAGACTATCGTGTCATGTCATTCGTTACGTTCAGCGGTTCATTACACTATTCACTAATCTAACAAAATAGTTTATTTATACACTTACAGCAACAACAAACAAAAAACATCGTAAACATTGTTTTCATCGAAATCTGACAGTAAGTCACCTGCAACACTGCAATATCTTGGTACATACACAATAACCGCGAAATGTAGTATATTCCGAATGAATGGACCTGGTCTAAATACGTGCGTCAGATTTTTTTGGCCGATAGGTAGACATGGAACAAATATATTTATTAGATATTATCCATAATTGATAAAAAATGAATAAAAACAATAATAAATGAAACAGTCGCCATCAACACCAAACACTCTAGGAGCAAGGGTTTTACGAAGTGTATGGTAACGGTAACCCTGATTGAGTAACTTTTTAGTTATACAAAGATTACGAATATTAAAGTCCTCAACTCGAGTACAAGCTCTAGAAAAAACGAATAAGTTGAGAAAGATAAACCCCATAAGAAGTTGCTCGGGGAACATCCCCATCCAAGTGCGGATAATTAACAATGTCAAAATTAAAATCATCTCTCTTGTCATAGATTTTGCTAATTATTTTACCATTTTCAATCGAGAGATCTAAATCAAGAAAAGAAGCGTTATTATCAGATATATTTTCTTTATTAAGCCGAAGTTCTTTAGGATAAATATTATGAACCATAGTTGGAAAGAAAGGGTTGTCAATGTTCAGTATGTCATCCAGATACCGAGAGGTGTCATTAAAAGCTTCAATAACATCTGCTTGGATATCTGGTGAAAGACTCAATATGAAATCCCTTTCATAGCAAAATAAAAACAAATCTGCGACAAGTGGTGCACAGTTCGTACCCATAGGGATACCAACAATTTGTCTATAAACGGTGGTACCATACCTGACGAAAATATTATCTAATAGGAAGATGAGTGCTTCACAAACTTCATAGCAAGTCCACATAGTATAATTGTCTAAACTGCCGTTAGTGAAAAACGCTTTAATATTATTACATGCCAAAAATGTAGTATTTTCTCTAGCGAATGTTTTTTGAATAAGAGAAATTAGCTTGTCTTTAATAAGATGATGTGGTAAGGTTGTATATAGTGTAGAGAAGTAATAAGTACTTTTTGATGAAACTTGACATTTATTGAAAATTTTATCAAGAACGTCTCCTGAGTTTTTTATAGACCAAAATAAATTAATCCCAGAGTTTTCATAAGTTTTATCACAATATAGTTTAACGTGATCTTTAACGTCAGTAAGACAAGAAGTTAAAATTTTGGAGATGTTTGTTGACGTGCAGGCACTATAATTAGAAATAAAGCGAGCCTTATACGGATTTTTATGTAATTTAGGAATCCAGTATATGGTAGGCAGTTTATTTTGCTTATCGTTTACATCAGCCTTGAAAGTAGTGCACCGAGTGATATGTGCGGAAACAACATCATCCTCAGTAGAATTAACTGGAGTATACGAATTGGTGCTGCCGAGTTCCAGAGATAAAACATTGACGTAATGTAGGCGTCAAACAATAATAACATTATTAGCTGCTTTATCAGCAGGAACCCTGATCTACTTTTAAAATATAAAAGTAAGTTATTAAGAACTCTTCTGCGACAAGGACTATCACTTCTATGGTGATATGATTTACACACTTCGTAAGACCCTCGGTCATAATCACCTTCATACAATCTTTATTAAACTTGTAAACACGTTTAATCAAAAGAGGTTATGACCCTATCATTTTATCCAGATAGTTGATAAATACAGTTACCTGTGGATTAATTTACCTGTCCAAAGTTTTCTACGTCATCAACAAAAAAATCTTATTCTCGCTTTTCACAGATATTGCAATGTGTGAATATTGTGCGCAGTAGGCCTTATTGCCTACTGACCGTTCCAAGTCGGTAACCCTGTCTTCACCACCCTTTCTGTTGTATTTTGTCTCTTTCATTGTATTATCAAGTCCTTGTTTGCAGTACAGTGCGGACCTACGATGGCATTGCGTTCGGACGCTGGGGTTTCTATAGGACCCTATACCTCTTTTTTTGTAAATATATTTTGTTGTGTATTGATTTCGATTTAAATAAACGTATACATGTTCACGAAACAAAACATGGCCGGAGAACTTTATAGTCGAACAGTTAATGTAGCATACACACAACAGTCAAGCAAAATCAACAAGATCGCCTTCAGTCCCTTTAAATCTGTGTACAATAAATAAGTTTTTCCTTGAACTATTTTTAAAGATAATAACAGCGATCTTTTACGAAAGTATTGCCACCTTTCGACTTTAAATTATCTTTTTATTTTGGCAGGTGCATTATCTTTAGAATTAAAAGTACATTCATGGATTTAAAACTGTAATTATAACTTCCGGGACAGTTATGCCGATATGTGTTTTACATATTACACATGAAATGTTTTTTCATAATGTATGTCAGATAATATCAACAACCATTAAGCATCGTGTATGTACGTTTTATTAAACAGTACCAAATGACACGATTATCATGATGAAGAGTTATCAGATGACACGTCTTTTATTTGCTGTTCATAATTCATTTTATCAATAAATAACTCTTTTGTTTAAACATATAAAACACTGATCGTGTACATTCATGTTTACCTTAATATTGCAAAAGAAAGAAAGACACCATAGTCTAAAGAAGTTTTTTAAACTACCTTGGTACATATAATCATGTAGATAAATGTACGTAATATAAAGTTCATATCATTTAAACATATTGTTTAAAGAAACAATCTAAATATCACTTAAAATCCTATATAATTTTTTATATATATTTGTTTCAATATAGAAATATGTTTGTTTTAATATCCTTGCGGACTTTAAATTAAAGAATGGAATTGTATATGACGTCCGTAACAGCATTTTCTTTGATATATTTTTTATTTTTGTATATATATATTGTTTTATGAATGTGACATTCGCCTTGATAAATATTAGAAATGACGGAACTACACATATAGAACATTGCATATCATTATAACCCCGCCTCAAAGAAGTGGAGGCTATATAGGAATCATTTTGTCCGTTTAGTCGGATCTGGTCGCGTCGCGTTATTTAACAGATAATATTGCATGGCTGCATATTTGCTTTTCCTCCTTGGTATAATGTTAAACACATAATGAAAAAACATAAGGCTACACTCCACTGATTATTGAGACTTCATAAAGTTGCACTCCACACTTTTTTTTACACAAGCATCTCGTCTTATTCAGTTGCAGTATTTAACAGCTATCGGTTGCATGGTTGCAGATTTGCTTTTACTTTTTGGCATGATGTGGAAATACATAATGAAAACCACTATTTGTTTACATAAGATCCCACTTATTGTTGTTTCTGTTATTTAACAGATAATGGTTGCCTATTTTTTTTTTTGAAAACCTTATAAGTTACACATTACTAATTTTAAGACTTTATAACGTTACATCCACTAACTTTTCCGTAAGACTCCACATATTTTGGCGTCCCGCCTGGTCTCGACCCGTCGCGTCTCGATGCGTGTTCTAACAGATAATTGTTTATTTTTGGAATGATAGGAGAATACATAATGCAAATCACATAAGGTTACACATCACTTATTATACATACTTGATAAGGTTACACTCCACTAAATGTTATATACGATTCCACAAAGTTTTTAATATT
Organism: Cyrtodaria siliqua; assembly: GCA_037043455.1. Lineage (NCBI taxonomy): Eukaryota > Metazoa > Mollusca > Bivalvia > Adapedonta > Hiatellidae > Cyrtodaria > Cyrtodaria siliqua. Next base: position 94,293 of record JAWPHD010000568.1, read on the forward strand.
TTCTTATGTAAGACTGCACACATTGTGGCCTCTTGTCGCGTCCTGTCTTATGGTGTCCCGTTGAGTTATTGAGCAGAAAATGGTAGCACGATTGCATATTTGCTCTTCATTTTTGTTATGATGTGAAAATATTTAATGAAAAAAACATAACAGGTTATACTCTACTAATTATAATTCAAATCATTTTGCATTAATTAGTTCTTTTGTCAGTTAATGTAAACCCACACAATCAATACCGTCCTTAGGCTATACCCATATTCAAACAGATAACCAAGTGGGAATATTAATCATATTTTGTTATCTATTTATAATTGACATTATGAATACTGAAAACGGAATCCCCCGGAAGATGCAGACACAAAAAAGACAGAAAAGTATCATGTTCCTGAGGTATATATGTATACTTAAATTAATGCTGACATCAGATTATCTTCTTTTTTTATGAACTGTAACATGAGCTTACCTAGCAAGCACGTTTCATTACCGTTCATGAACCCGAGACTGCAATATTTCGTATTTATCGTGTTCGGCCGTTTCCAAGGTCCACTTGCATGCTCTTTTACATGACAATATAGCATGTTTTGACATGTTGTAAGCTTAAAACATATGAGCACGAATAATCAATCGTTAATATATACATGGTACCGATGTTTTGTCGTTACTCTTTACAGTGTACCGATGTTTTGTCGTTAATCTATACAGTGTACTGATGTTTTGTCGCTACTCTCTACAGTGTACCGATGTTTTTTCGTTACTCTCTACAGTGTACTGATGTTTTGTCGTTACTCACTACAGTGTACCGATGTTTTGTCGTTACTCTCTACAGTGTACCGATGTTTTGTCGTTAATCTCTACAGTGTACCGATGTTTTGTCGTTAATATATACAGTGTACGTTACCCTCTACAGTGTACCGATGTTTTGTCGTTACTCTCTACAGTGTACCGATGTTTTATCGTTACTCTCTACAGTGAACCGATGTTTTGTCGTTAATCTATATAGTGTACCGATGTTTTGTCGTTACTCTCTACAGTGTATTGATGTTTTGTCGTTATTCTCTACAGTGTACCGATGTTTTGTCGTTAATCTATACATTGTACCAATATTTTGGGGTTACTCTCAACAGTGTACCGATGTTTTGTCGTTACTCTCTACAGTGTACCGATGTTTTGTCATTAATCTATACATTGTACCGATGTTTTGTCGTTAATCTATACAGTGTACGTTACTCGCTACAGTGTACCGATGTTTTGTCGTTACTCTCTACAGTGTATCGATGTTTTGTCGTCACTCTCTACAGTGTACCGATGTTTTGTCGTTACTCTCTACAGTGTATCGATGTTTTGTCGTCACTCTCTACAGTGTACCGATGTTTTGTCGTTACTCTCTACAGTGTACCGATGTTTTGTCGTTAATCTATACATTGTACCGATGTTTTGTCGTTAATCTATACAGTGTACATTACTCGTTACAGTGTACCGATGTTTTGTCGCTACTCCCTACAGTGTATCGATGTTTTTTCGTCACTCTCTACAGTGTACCGATGTTTTGTCGTTACTCTCTACAGTGTATCGATGTTTTGTCGTCACTCTCTACAGTGTTCCGATGTTTTGTCGTTACTCTCTACAGTGTACCGATGTTTTGTCGTTAATCTATACATTGTACTATACATTGTACCGATGTTTTGTCGTCACTCTCTACAGTGTACCGATGTTTTGTCGTTACTCTCTACAGTGTACCGATGTTTTGTCCGATGTTTTGTCGTTACTCTCTACAGTGTACCGATGTTTTGTCGTTAATCTATACATTGTACTATACATTGTACCGATGTTTTGTCGTTACTCTATGCAGTGTACCGATGTTTTGAACTGCGTATTAGCACGGATAATCAATCGTTACTCTATAAATTGTACCGATGTTTTGTCGTTACTCTATACATTGTACCGATGTTACTCTATACATTGTACCGATGTAATTTCTACATTGTACCGATGTTACTCTATACATTGTACCGATGTTACTCTATACATTGTAACGATGTTACTCTATACAGTGTACAGATGTTCTGAACCGCGTATTAGCACGGATAATCAATCGTGCACCCTAGAACCGGTTTAAACCCCCAGTGGCCTAATTTGCCACTGACCGTTCCAAGGCGGTAGCCCTATTGTCAACCCGTTTTGTGTTTGTGATGTCGTTTGCATTTCTTATTACTTTTGCCTTCTTGTTTGTCTGTTTGCGTGTTCGTTTCTGTGTTTTGTGGTTGACTGTCCTCCTTGAATGCTACTTTCCCTGTCCGATCGTTTTATATTTCTTTAACTGCACAATAGTGTTGTTTGTGCCGTGTGGCGACCGTAAAAAGTCTCCCCGTACATCCAATCAATATTGTTATTTTTACATCCTACAGGGATTGTATGACATTCATTGATCCAGTTTTTCCTTAAAGCTACAGACCCTCTATATTAACTGGTAATAACTCATGAATATGAATGAGTCACGTGTGAAATAGTTTCAAATCGACGAACACCCCAAAAGTCGGTATATAAGGCAGAAATCGATGCGTAAAATATCACATTTTTATTTAGCCTTCGTACAGGTAACATCGATAAATAAACGGCTTCAGAATATATGTGATAAAAAAAGTACTTGCCCGGAACGGGATTTGAACCACAGCCGTTGCGCTTTTAAGTTTTGAAAGCCGTACATTTAACAACTAGACCAAGGCTAATTATTGGTTTGTTCTAGCATTATTAACACTAAATAGGCATTACGTAATAACTAGCACACAAACAAACTCATCATGCGCTAAATAACAAGTCGATTTATGGTTGTTTTGAGGCGGAATATTGGTTTCATATTGATAACATATAGTATTAACACGCTAATTTACACGTCCGACAAGATGGTCTATATATTTATGGATTCATCTTGATTTACGTTCAAATATGTGTTAAGTTATTTTGCCTCATAATAAATTGTAGTTTGTATACCATTTTCTCAAGCAGCGTTATAGCTCAGCGATAGAGCACCTGACTTGAAATCAGAAGGTCGTGTGTTCGAGTCCCGAAAGAGGCAAATCTTTTTTTCTTCTGTAAATCATAATGTTACGATGTGCACTGGTCGATGCCTCTACAAGAAATGATGTCCTACCTATCTATCTTAAGTTTTTGTTTTGGCACGCCTTGTTGCACTAGGCATTTTGGCGTGCTTTTCTTATGTTGATTATACATTCTATATTTCATAATTATTTTATACATAGGGGATTTATTTATTCATTCGTATTCGTTACTAGGCGGCAAGAGCTAAGCAGACGTAAGTATTGTCTATGGCGGATTACTGTATGTATATTTACTATAGTTGTTTCTATTATATTAGGCCAGGGACACCAATGAGCTTCGTAGGTATATAACTTATTAGATTGCTGTCGTCAACAATTGTAACCAAACAATGAACTTTGATGTCCGCTATGTATAATGAACCAAAGTCGGAATTGTGGCGAGCGAGCTATTATAATAAAATATATCCCACATCTCTAGCAGTTTAAAAATATTCGGTGTGTTATTTACATATATACATTGTCCATGTTATGTCTGATCGTTGCTCCCGTTGTATAATATACAATTATGGACTTTTCAGCTGTTATACATGATGTGATATGCACCAAAAAAATCATCATTGACCGAGGCGATAGCCGAAGTCAATAATGATTTTTTGGTACATATCAACATCATGTATAACAGCTGAAAAGTCCATAACTGTTTTATTATATAACCCTCAATTTACAATTATATAAAACAGGTCAATATCAAAAAAACAATTATATAAAACAGGTCAATATCAAAAAAACAGGTCAATATCAAAAAAACAGGTCAATATCGCTAGATATTTTTTCTAAAAAATTACTTTTTAGCCAATGAAAACGCGTCTATTTATAGGTTATATAATAATTAATGTTTCTCAATAAAATATATCATATTTATTAAAAATAATAAAAAATAATAAAAATACCCAATGCCGTTTGTCGGGCACAACTCCTCAGCATTCAAGTCCTCTCTCTATGAGAGAGACCTTGGTCTGAGGAGGGTTGCTCGTCCACACAAAACTACGAGGAGGTCACACTTGGGAGGGCAACGGTCAAAGGAATACATAGACATTATGTGAGATATTGAAGCGAAACATAATTTGTATATACAAGTGATAAATCACAAATTGAGTAATGCATCTAAATATTGAAGGTTATTGTATATGAACATAAGTAGATTCTGTCTGTAAAAACATGTCAGGTAATTCCTATCAAAGGTCAACTAGACATTATATATATAAAAGTGTGTGATTGGTCCTGGACCGTTGTGCCTGCGTTGTCATCTGACTCAAAAATCGCCCCAACGCGTCCACCGGATCAGTCCCATATCATAACTGTATTAATTAAGTAGTTTATAATAATCATATGAAGAATAACGTACGTCTCTGTATTGACTACCACCCAGAGAGCCAGTACAACGACCGTCTAACCAGGTGGCAGTCAGTACTGAGTATGACCCAAATTTAGTCTACTATATAAGTAGACTATGTTATTCATACGAAGTTTATATATTATGTTGTTACTCTAATAGAAAGGGTTTACAATTTGGTACAATTATACTGAACGAACGAATTTAAATCAAACCATCAGTGATTTCGAGCCCAGCAGACAAAAATACAAGCTAATCCACTGGGCCGTTCAACATTATAGTTTTAGTCTAAATCTAAAGGTTTATGCACTTATATTACTATTAGGATAGGGACCATGTCAGTTAAATCCTATCAATAGTCAGCTAAACATGTATAATAATCACTTCCTTGGCGCCGTGAGGTATGGCAGTCCCCACACTCACTTAGTCGTGGCGCATTATATAAATAAGAGTATGTGATTGGTCCTGGACCGTTGTGCCTGCGTTGTCATTAGACTCAAAAATCGCCCCAACGCGTCCACCGGATCAGTCCCATATCCTATCTGTATCAAGTGTTCAATTGTAACTCGGCCACTTATATAAGGGGGTTTGGGTGGTATATATTTAATCACAAGAAGATTAACTGTCTTTTTCTGATGATGATTATACACAGGATATTGCCATTACAACGTGAATATATATGAAAGTATGGACAATATAGCCATAAATGCGTAAATAAGTTAGATTTCTTTTTCGAAATGGGTGGCCTTAACATAATCACTAAGGACGCTGAAAGTCAATTGCCTATGCTTTTTCTGTGGATCGAGTAGATTATTTAGATTAAAAGGTATAGCGCTTTGTTGTAATTTTAACTTTAACTCTTCCCTTTTTATATCGAGCTGACTGCATTCAAGTAAAAAATGTTCAGTGGTGTATGGGACACAACAGGAAGTACAATTTTTACCTAGATCTTTAATGATATGACTTCCTAAACTCGATGGTAATAAGTTGTATCCCATTCTGAGTCGTGTTATGGCTTTATTAAAGACTTTATTATCAGAGAATAAGGCATGATTTCTGAAATTACAACTAAGTCTAGTAAACGTTTTAAAATTATTGGCTTGATTGGTTAAATAAGTATTTAATTTTTCCTTTATTTTTTTACGAATGCCAGAATAACTTATGAAGGTCCGAGGGCATATCCTTATCGATAGCAGGGTGATCTAGCCCTGCCTTGCAGGCAAGGTCGGCCTTTTCATTGCCTGCGATATTTACGTGGGCTGGACACCATTCCAAGTTAACTATGAGATTTAGGATATTACATTAATTGAGTAGAATTAAAATGTTAGAAATAAGGTCTGGTTTAGACTTACTTGTCCTATCTTTAATTGAAGTAAGGCTAGAGAGGGAATCCGAGAAGATAACTGATTTGGGAGGTTTATTTTGGATGATCCATTTAAGGGACTTGATTATTGCGATTAGCTCTGCAGTAAAAATAGAGAGTCCATCAGAAATTCTATTTATTTTAATAATATTTTTCGAGGGGATAACGAAGGCAGGTGCCACACGCTCTGTGACAGGATCCTTAGATCCGTCAGTGTAAATGTTTATATAGGAACTATATTTATTGTCAATATGTTCATTTAAAACTTGTTTAAGAAGTAAAAAGTTGTCTTGCTTTTTAATAATGTTTGTAATGGAGATATCAACTTTTGGTAGGGCTAGAGTCCATGGTGGTATATCTCTAGGATTAAAGTCCGCTATATTTATATTGTCTATTTTATAATCCTGCGTTAAATTAAGTATTGTTGTGCCAAACGGTTTTGTTTTTTTGCGAAATTTATTTTTGCAGTGTGTTGTTTTAAAGATCTCATTAACAGGATTAAATAATTTTCTCGTTTGGGTCCTGGCCCAGAAACGCAGCATCTGCTCCTCTCTATGTAAATGTAGTGGGAGAACTCCAGACTCGTGTTCTAGTAAATGTATAGGTGTTGTATTCAGCGCTCCCAGTGCTATCCTTAATGCCTTATTTTGGATTATATCTAATTGTTGAAGAAGTGACGGTGCAGCACATGAATAAACGTGGGATCCATAGTCAATTTTAGATCTTATCAGGGTTTTATATAAAATAATTAGCGATCTTCTATCCGAGCCAAAAATCTGTTTCTTGTAGCATACGTACCAAATTTAGATCTTTTTCACATTTGGCTATAAGATTATATATATGTGTATTAAAAGTTAATCGACGGTCCCAGATGAGACCTAAAAATGTAACACTTTTATTGAATATAATTTTGGTATCTCCTAAATGTAAATCTAAAGAAACCCTGGAAGAGTTACCAAAAATCATACCTACTGTTTTATTAGGAGAAAGTTTAAAACCCCATTTATTAGCCCAATCCTAAATTAAATTAAGCCCTTTTTGGGCTTTAATTTGTAGTTTATCAAGGTTTTCCCCCTTAATCCAAGTGCTGCTATCGTCTGCAAATTGGCTAATTACCATTCCTGATTCTTTTATTATATCTCGCAAATCATTTATAAGTACATTAAAAAGAAGGGGGGAGATTATAGATCCTTGAGGGGTGCCCCTCTCAAGAGTCTCCTCATCCGAAAGGGAGTCACCAACTTTTACAGTAATTTTCCTGTCCTGAAGAAATGCCTCGATGAAGAAGAAAAAACAATTACCTCTAATACCGAGGTCAAATAATTTTGTAAGGATTCCTATATTCCAGGCAAGATCAAATGCTGCCTGTAAATCGAGAAAAATGTCTAAAACTGAATGGCCAATGTTTTTGGCAAAAATAATATCATGTTGAAGTCTTGCTAGTTGATCTTGGGTACTACGTCCCTTTCTGAAACCTGATTGAAATTTATTTATTAAGTTATTTGATTCTAAAAAGTGTTCTAGGCGGACTTTAACCATGAATTCCATAAGCTTACTAGGGTGGGAGGTGAGGCTAATGGGACAGTAGGATTTAGGGTCGTTAGGGTCTTTATTCGGTTTTAAAATGGGAATAACGCAGGCAAGTCTCCAGGAAGCAGGGTAATTTTTGAAGGACCAAATATTATTATAAAGGGATAGCCAAATATTGAGGGAATAAAATATATGATATTTTGTCCGGTCCCACAGCGGAATCTTTTCTGCTATTTATTGCATCTTTTAATTCGAAGAGAGAAAAAGGGGTATTAAGTAAATAGTTAGTGTCATCATCTTCATCTATATCAGTTAGTTTTGTAATAAAATTGTTTTCAAAATTATGTTGATAATCATTGGTATTTTTGCTGAGATTGTTTTTGCTCGAAACTTGTGAAAAATGTTTAGCTAAGAGATCCGCTTTATCTTTGTTCGTAGTTGCATATTGCAGGTTGGTTTTTAATAGTGGAATGGATGAGAAGGATTTTCCTCTTATTCTATTTATTTTATTCCAAAAATGTTTTGTATTTGTTTGTTTTAGCGAACATGAGGTTATGAATTCATCCCAGTTGCTTTTTTTTGCTTTTATGATGTCCTACGTTATATTTGCTCGCTTAAATACCCGATTTCGACATGAGCTGGTGAACATGAAGTTACAAATAAAGACACGCCTATAAAGAAGAAATCGATTTATATAGAGGGTCTGTAGCTTTAAACACGTGTGTTTCATAACCGCGTTGAAGATTTCGTGCTCATCGACACTTTGGCCCATTTTATTGGGGTTTTCCTTAACTTTCCTCATTATCTTGTATTAGACACTGACGTCGAGTGTGGACCACTATTAACAGTCCGTTTACACATCATTTTGGGGCGTAACTGAATGTAACCGATGTGTAACTGATGTACCTGTAATTAATAATCACGTAGGCTTTAAAATTTTCACATATAACCACTGTAACCGTTGAAACTATAATGTTGCGGAAAACGGAGGATAAATTATGTTTACACCTCATTTTGCGGCGTAACTGAATGTAACCGATGTTTAACTCGCATGTAACTAACGTACCTTGTATCAATATACACGTAGGCTATAAATTTCCACAAGTAACCATTGTAACCGTTGAAACTATGATGTTGAGGAAAACGGAGGATTAAATCAAGTTTACACATCATTTTGGGGCGTAACTGAATGTAACCGATGTGTAACTCGCATGTAACTGATGTACCTGTAATTAATAATCGCGTAGGCTTTCTATTTTCATGTGTAACCACTGTAACCGTGGATAATATGATATCGAAAAATAAAATTGTTTTCGAACCGCTTGATGGAGTAACTGAATGTAACCAAGGTGTAACTCACATGTAACTACCGTACCTTGTATCAATATACACGTAGGCTTTAAATTTTCACATGTAACCATTGTAACCGTTGAAACTATGATGTTGAGGAAAACGGAGGATTAAAATGTAAACGTCTATTAAAGATAAGCAACATATTAAATGATTTATTATTATACCCACGTCTTTGAAAAAAACAGAGTATATTAAAATCGCCTCCGTTTGTCCGTCCGTCCGTCTGTCCGTAACCGCATCTCCTCCTAAACCGCTGAACGGAATTCAACCAAACTTAGGGTATGACCATATCTTGACGGCATGCAAGAGCAACATTTTTTTTGGCACCGAGCCCAGGGGCCCTCAGGGGGGTCAAACGGTCAAATAAACTAAAAATTCAATTACACTGTCATTTTTTCATATTTTTGCACATAACTTGGTACTTCAGAAGACAAGAATGGGACAAGTTCATGATTTCATACAGGTTTGGATATACCTGAATGTTTCTGAGCCCAGATCTGAGAATCTAATACTGGGTAGGGTTTTATTTTGGATTTTTTTTTATAATTATGTCTCAAATGAAACATGATGATGGGATTAAACTGTATACATTTGTTTCCTCCTTTGCTATAGTTGGGCCTGGAAGAAAGGGCATCAAATAAACTAATAATGCAATTACGGTCTCATTTTTTCATACTTTTGCACATTAATTGGTATAATAGTCATCTTATAAAGACATACACAGCATGTCAAATGATTTATTATTTAAAACTCGGACGTCTTCCCTGGGGTTCGGGTTGGAGGGGTTGGGTGGTGGGTGGTGGGTAACAGGGGGTCAATTTATTTAAAAATTATTTCTAAAATGAAAATTTTGATGAAGGGATTACATTGTATATACTGTGGGGCTGTGTGTGTGGGGGGGGACGGGGGGAGGGGGGGGGGGGTAGGGTGGGGATGGGCTGGGGGAAGTTGAATAAATCGTGGTTATTTTACGACGGCCACGCCGTCGAATCGTTCTAGTTAGATTCGTATTGGGATACATGCACGATAATATTGCGCGACTTTAGGAGCGCTATATTTGTACTCAGAAGAACGAGTGCATTTGTCCCAATACAATAAATACGGAAAAGAGGATCCCTTGGAAGTTTCAAACGCAAACAAGAGATACAAGTAGCAGACTCGGTTTTATTAAGTCTGTTCATGAGAGGTTATGTCAAGTGCAACACCTTTCAATCTCCTACCACCGGCTTAAGCGATATTGTACTTTAAAGCCACACAGAGTGGGCTTGATGATCCCAAAGGACCAGTAAGTAATACCACTATTGATTTGTACTTCAGACAGCACACAACAAACGCTAATGTGAATGTCAATAAATAGTGAAAAGGGGATGCACTGGAAACAAAAACACAAACAAGAGATAAAAGTAGCAGACTCGTTTTTTTTAAATCTGTTCATGAGAGGTTAGGTCAAGTGCAACACCTCTTAGGCCTCCTAGCACCGGCTTAAGCGATATTCTACTTTAAAGCCACACAGATACAAATAACCTTTGTATTACATATTAATTTTTAAAAACGAATTATTAGAAAACATCAGTAGGTTTTAACATTTAATTTTCATCAAAAACATGTTATAGTCGCACCAACGGCTAAGGTCATATGGCGACTTTCCGGCCTCCATTGCTGGAGGAAGATCCCATGAGCCCCTCCGGGCAATTTTCGTGCACGGGCTGGCACCTGGGTAGAACCACCGACGCTCCGCAAGCCAGCTGTGTCACGGGCTTCCTCGCATCAAGATGTAGGAATCGAACAAGGGGGGCTAGTGATTTCAAGTCTGCGACTCTAACAACTCGGCAACGAAAGCCTTTTATTTGCATCATAAACATACTGTCGAAATATCGCTATAAATGTTCACAATGAAACAAAAACACCACAATGTTTACATCACATGGCAAACATACTGCGAATGGTTCCTGTTACGATATGGCAGCTATTACACATTTTTTAGCAACAAAGGTTTTATTTGTGCACCCAAGTGTATAAATTGAAACCATGATAAGTGTTGCCTCACTACAGATCTCACCCCCTCCTACACACACTCGCGAGTTTTTTGTTGTTTTTGTTGTTGTTGTTTTTTGCTTTGTTTCAGATTTCCAAATTGAGTTTAATAGAAAACAAATTCCACCATCGTCCCCTGCATTTTTCAGCCGATGATAGTTCATACGTTGCTTTATTGTTCAATCTGATGTTAGTTAAAGTTTACAATAAACTACTGTCAATTAACTACTTCCGATTCATTTTGCACTTTGGGAAGTTTACTCTTCCCCTGTGTATATTTTCTACCTTGGCCACTGCGCATGTCGTTGTCGAACTACTTCCGGTATCCATGAACTGACCTTATTTGCGGACATAATACCGCACAAATAAGACCTTCGTTGCTCTGAATTTGAATCTTAACACGAGGATTGCAATGGAAGCTAGTCAGCCACGACATTTTTTATTTTTTTAATTTTATCCTAAATAAAATGGTAACAAACGGTACACGCATACCGCATACCGTTTGTATCATGTTTTAATTTTGACTGTAAAAAATGCTAATTTGAATTTCCACTGTCCGCACATACTGAGTCGAAATGATAACAGCGAGTTTTTTGGTGTTTTTTTTGTATATTTGAAATGACTTTTTTCCTCCACTAAAATCAAGCCAAAGCGGTTACATATAGTCATTCCTAAATAATAACATAATAGGAATTGACGAATTTTCTAGATGATAAACAAATACGTTGCATGACTGAGAGTTTGAATTATAAAATTCTTCCTATACAACACACAGTCTTACTTTTCACTTGTGCGATGACTGGACTACCTCTTGGGACTCTATGATTGTACTTACTGAAACCCCAACTAAGGGAGGTGGGTGCATGAGCTTTCGTCCCTCGGGTTTTCTGGTCGTACCCTAGATTGGTTTTCTCTTTAGCTGCAACTACTATGGTTGTTCAGTACGATTCTTGATGCATCCTGAGATGTTTATTATTTTGTATGTATATCTTTAGTTAGTTTCTTTGGATGTGGACTTTATTGTTAGAGATTTCCTTTTGATGGGATGTAGTTTTGTTTACACTATCTTGTCTATTTGGGCGCTGAAGACAGGATAATAGCGAGGATTGTGCGCATATAAAATCGATTCAAGCTAACCAGTAGGCCTTATTGCCTATTGACCGTTCCAAGTCGGTAAACCTGTCTTCACCACCCTTTCTGTTGTTTTCTGTCTCTTTCATTGTATTATGTAGTTTTGTTTACACTGTATTGTCTGTTTGGGCGCTGAAGACAAGATAATAGCGAGGATTGTGCGCATTTAAAATAGATTCAAGCTAACAAGTAGGCCTTATTGCCTACTGACCGTTCCAAGTCGGTAACCCTGTATTCACCACCCTTTCTGTTGTTTTTTGTCTCTTTCATTGTAGTTTCAAGTCCTTGTTTGCAGTATAGTGCGGACCTACGATGCCATTGCGTTCTGACGCTGTGGTTTCTATAGGACCCTATATATCATCTTACTTGATTTCCATAATGTTGACATATTCGAAATACTGCCTATTTATGACTGCCGCCATTTCCAGACCAGTAACCCGGTATATCCGTTGACACTTGAGATGCAAGGAATCCTGTTCTATTTGTATTATTTGTGCAACGTGTAAACTGCCTCTCGATATGTTTCCGCTAACTTCTTGTCCTGAAAAAAAAGCTGGAAGTCCTGCAATAAACGTAGCATTGACACCCTTTGAACTTTTATCGAGTCTTTAAATGTTCCTAGTATGAGAGCACGAACAACCTCGATGGTCTGTCAACATGACCCCGATGGTCTGTCAACATAGGCTTGGGAACAGGGCGATCGGTAAGGAAACAATACCTCCAGTAATCTGAAAAGGGGGGTGGGGGATTGGTGGGTCATATTATGTTTTGCCCTATATCTCCCACCCTCTAACTCTCCCCCACGCATATCCACTATTTTGTCAAATATGGTGTTGTTGACCACCCTAAAAATGCTTGTCAGCGGGCCTAAAGTCAGCCAATGGGGAATATTAGTTGAGTCACCTATTGAAATGCATTTTAAAAGGTTCTTTTTTCTATTTTTTTTCAAAACTTTGCCTTCAATTTTGATACCATTCGGTATGTTGAGTTTTCCATTTTTTTTATATTTCTCTTACCAACTTTTTAATGCTAATTCGTATTTATGATGGGTTTTCATTTCTATTTTTACTGGAAAATCAAATATTGACTTAAATGGTGTTTAACGTCATTTATCAGCATATAAACTAGTCAAACTTCTTAAGTACCCACATAAGAATATGTCAATAACATTCTCATTATTTTTGTGGATTTCACGGTTTGATTGAAGATACCTTTTTCTTGCATACCGGACGAGGATATCCGTCGTTTTACTGGGGCTGGATATTTTCATCTCACCCTAGGTTCGAGATAAAATTCACGCGCGCCAACATCCGGATGCAGGAAAACATGCATAACGTTAGTAGTTGGCGGCGTCAACGCACAGAATGTCTCTGATATGCAAGAAAAAGAATCTATCATGGGTTTTCGGTTCAGATACGGAATTTTAACCCTCGGTATAAGTGTTTTAATCGGAACCTCGGCAGAGCCTCGGTTCCTATAAAAACACTTATACCTCGGGTTGGAAATCCCTATCTTCACCGGATATCCATGAAAGATTCTTATAATCCATGATTAATATACAAATGAACTCCAGCAGGGCCGTTAGCATAAACTTCAAAAAAACTTGTAATCATGTTATTAAATGTTATTATCGTAACCCTGATAAACTTTTAAAATATAAAAGTAATTTAAATCTTCTGCGACAAGGCCTATCACAACATGAACTTCTATGGTGACGTGATTTACAATTTTCGTAAGATTACTGATCATAATCACTTTAGTACAATCTTTATTAAACTAGTTAAAGATTTTATCAAAATGATAATGTATGTGTTACTTTGATTGCCTATTATCTGCCTTATTTGTTAGAGATTTGAACCTGCCGGGGTTATCTTTATTTACACTGTCCCGTTATTGGGATGACAATAGGGTAATAGTGAGGTTTGATGCACTCTAGAACCTGGTTTAAACCTACGGCAGCCTTTTTTGGCGACTGACCGTTCCAAGGCGGTGGCCTCTTGTCAACTCTTTTATGTTTGGGTTGTCATATCTTGCCTTTTATTCATCTTTATAGATGTTGTTTGTTTCTGTGTGTATTTGTGGTTGACTGTTGTCCTTGAATGCTACTTTTCCTGTTCGATTTTTACAGTGGCCCATAACTGCTTAAAGAAACTTAACTGCCAAATAACGGCAAAAGTACACTACAAAACCGTTTATCAAAACTTCTTCCAGGTGTTAAGGTCATGTACTAATGGATATGTGCCGATTTAAGTATAGTTTTATTCATGGTTCCTTAAAATAATCCTTTAATTTGCGTAAAATCGATTATGAGTTGGTAACTCTTGATTCGATGATGATCCAGTTTTGGGGTTTGAGGTTTATAGCCTTGCTGATTAAAGACGTTTATATTGTGTCCATAGAGTTTGGATTCTCAAAATATTTCAAGTTATATATTTACCTCGTCGACAGCAGGTTTAGAAACGGTGTACATATGATGTTGAATTTGGCTGATGTTGGCGGGAGTGAACATTATGCTCATTCAGGTAATGCCTTATCTTTTTAGTGTCAATGTTGGTAAACAGGGGATACGGCACATCTTCATTTAAAGAAACACATGGTAATCTTGATTTTTTAAAAAAAAGTAACGTCGTCCCCAAAGTTTCCCTACATATCTTGTATGTGTCCAATCATTAATATTAACTTTAAGAAGAGTATAAAGCCAATTGTTTTTGTATATTACTAACTGTTGATTATATTGAACCAAAATAAATTTAAACCTATGGTAGAATAAGACGAAACAATGAAAACTCAAACTTTTTATTGAATTATATATAAGTATGCAAGCAGATTTAAAGTCAACATGATTCTGGATTAATTAATTGAGACGCTAATTGAATTATTGATAAAAACTTTAAAATTGCCGTGTTTCCTTTAAACAGTGAAGCCTCTTCAGTAGAATGAGATTATAGTTATTTTAACTACTGGTAGTTGAATAATGACACTAAGTTCCTGATAGAATCACATGCCCATATCTAGCTTGATGCAAGCGTCAGTTTGATCATAAGCTTGGGTAAGAAATTGATCGGTGGAATTTAGAACCATTTACAATCAGTTTTTTTCTCGACTACACTTGCTCCTCAACATCATGGACCTAGGAATCTTTATGTGAGGAAGCTATCCAGCTGGCTTGCGGAACGTCGGTGGTTCTACCCAGGTGCACGCCCGTGCACGAAAATTGCCCGGAGTGTCTTCCTCCACCAGTGGAAGCTGGAAAGTCGCCATATGGCCTTAGCGGTTGGTGCGACTATAACATCCAATTCAATCAAATCACGATTGTAGGGTAATCTGTAGACTGGGTTACGGTACTTTGCGCTTCTCTGTAATAACGAGTGATCGGAATAGACTAGAATATACTAGGTAGCCTGTTTAGCATTTAATCGTGTCTTCATTGCTTCACATGCCGTATTATAACCAGGCAGCGGATGAAAAGGGGAATAACCCAATAAGGAAATATTAACCATTACGAAAAGAGTGATTTCCCTTTACTTACACCGTTCAAATTGAGCGTTATCTATTTTTAAAATGAAACTGAAAGTGATTTGAAAAACCATAACATCAGAAATCAAAGTGCTGAAGGCACTGATGGGCGGTGCTTTTTGTAAGTGTTGGAATGGATTGGAAATGGAAGTGCTGTAAATTTAACTTCCATGTTTGTTTTTTACATTCAGTGATGTTTCAGATGATTGATATTCATTAACAATTTCATATTTAAACATATTTTAGCTAACTCATATGGCCCGAATTAGCTTCCGTAGATTTTTTTCTGAGCAAGCTCTTCAGCGAGGCATAGTATATTATATAGAATGGAGTCTTGGTGTGAAGTCTTGGAGTGGAGTTGAGTGAATAATTGTAGTGACCTTGGAGTCACATTTTGGAGTGACCTTGAAGTCAGATTTGGAGTGAATATTTTGGATAATTATCAATTTAATATTTCTGAATGAACCTCACAAGGTGCACAGTTCCTAACATACTCAGTACAGCTGCATTGTCCCATGAGACATGTGCTAACTTTAATGTGAGGGACAGACCATCTAAAAACAACATAAATTAACTTGGATACCAAAACATTAACCCCGGTATTGAAGCAGTATGACCCTTTGGCCTGACATAAACTAGTCCCGAGGGACCAACTAATCTTAGGTCAGGACACTGACATCCAGTGTCAAGGGTATACAGGGTTCCAATATGTCCGTCATACCACAGAGACTGAAAACAAAAAGCATTAAAGTTTATGGGAACTAAGAGCTCTCTCAGCCTAACTATTCCACAAACATGGATTTTTTTAGAACATGTAGTAACCGTGCCAAAGTTAAAATTATATGTGCAGTTTTGGAATTAGTTGTTGAAATTGGGTAGCTTTATAGACGCATGCATTTTAAAGAATTATTTAATAAATAAATAAGTGTATGTGCAAATGAAGTCACCCATGTAAATGAATTAGTTTCTAAAAAGTTATTAATTGTAAGAGAAATTAAGACTTCAAGTTTAGACTAAAAAATTGACTCCAAAATATTCACTCATAATTTGACTCCAACGTCACTCCAAAATGTGACTCCAAGGTCACTCCAATTATTCACTCCACTCCACTCCACTCCACTCCAAGACTCCACACCGAGACTCCACTCTATATAATATACTATGCCCTGCAGCGAGCACTGACTGTTCTATTTTTAGTAACATGATACACTTTCTATTATACACATACCGTCTGCCTTGTAGCACGATTATAACTCGAGTTATAACCTTTTAAACAGATGATAAAAAGTTGACTTAGTGAAATTTTGATAAAATAGGTATGTATGACCTAAATATATAATTAATTGCCTTTATTCTGAACATTGTTTCTTATTTAGGGCATCAAATGTTTAAGCGGCCTTTTGTTTACAAACACCGACTGGTCGTCTGTCAAATGCGTCATAATCAAAATCTCGAAGAAGCGCGTATTAATACATTAACAATCTAAGGATTTACTTATGAGAATATTTGTTAATTAAACAGTAGCGAACACACAAGGACACTATTTGTTAATTACACAGTAAGCGAACACACATCATCATTTTCTGTCAGTGATCACATACTATCGAATTTATTAAAGGCATGCATGAGCGACTACTTCTTCTAGCGTAGTGTTGCATAATGTTGCATTGTGCTGTTAGGTTTGTCACATTCCTAGGATTCCATTGAAAAAAAACCATTACACCTCTGATGGTGCTCAAGCACCGCCAAAAACGATTATTGATGACTCGTAGTGGTTCTATAAACTACGGTGTTCCGTTAGGACCATCGTACCATCGCGTATCGACATTAACAAATCGATGCGCGATGGTACGAAGATACGATGGCCATCGATGGTACGATGGCGATGGTACGATGACGCGATGGTACGATGGCGAAGGTACGATGGCGATGATTCGATGTCCATCGCGCCATCGTACCATCGCCATCGTACCATCGCGCATCGACTTTAAACTCGATAATACGTTGGTACGACGGTCCATCGTAGCATCGCGCATCGGCCTTTAACGAGTCGATGCGCGATGGCACGATGTTACAATGGCGATGGTACGATGGTACGATGGAGATGACGCGATGGGCCATCGTACCTTCGCCATCGTATCATCGTGTCATCGCCATGGTACCATCGTACCATCGTGTCATCGCACCATCGCAGTCGATGTGCGATGTTGCATCGCCCCCTGCTCCATCGTACCATCGATCCATCGCCCTCCGTTTAGACATGCCCATATCAAAGCAAAACCAAAATGGAGGACATCATGGATGCAAAGATTCGATAATACATTTCTTAAATCTATCCCTTCGTTTAGGCTCAGCAAAATTTGAATTTCTCGGTAAGAAAACAAAAAGTATTGTCGAATCTTGCATTTGTTCAATCATTAATAGTAATTATTAATATTAAATATTAACTATAAGAAGAGTACAAAGCAACTTGTTATTGTATGTTACTAACTGTTGATTATATTGAACCATAATATATATTTAGACAAATGGTAATATGTATCTATATTAGACAATGCAAACTCAAACCTTTTATTGAATTGATATATATGCAAGCAGGTTTAAAGTCAACATGATCCCGGATTAATAAATTGAGACGCTAATTCAATTGTAATTGAATGCTTGATAAACACTTTAAGATTGCCGTTTGTTCCTTTAAACAAGTGAAGCTTCTTCATTAGAATGAGTTTATAGTTCTTTCTACTACTGGTAGTTGAATGATGACACAAAGTTCCCTGCTAAAATCAAAATGATCATATCTAGCTCAATGCAAGCTTCAGTTTGATCACATTACACTACAAAACCGTTTATCAAAACTCCATGTGTATTCAGGTCATATAGTAAATTCATATGTGCCGATTAAAAGTATAGGTTAAATTCACGGGTTTTTAGAATGTTTGTGATTGAATATGCGTAAAAGTAAGTATGAGTTGAACACGCTTAATTCGACGCTACACCGAGTTTTTGGATTTAAAGCCGTTTATATTGTTTCTATAGAGTTTGCATTCTTATATATATATATATATATATATATATATACTTCGTCGTTAGTAGGGTTAGAAACGTTGTACATCTGTTGTAAACTGTGACTGTTGATGGATTGAGTGCTACTCTTTATTGGCACATTTAACATATATTATAACTATAGTAGTTTTAGGAGGAAGGGCATCCGTGGCCTGAATAGTAAATACACTGCGTCTAAAACTTTCTCGCCTTTTACCACTGCGGGTTCGAATCCACTGGAAGTTCGACTAGCCAAGTGAGAAAGTGTCGATTCTTAGGGATTGCGGGAGGTATACAGCATTGATTATACCCAGGAAAAATGGGGTGGTCTGCCCCTACCATAAAAAAATCGACCGTCATATATATGACCTTATATGTGCTTAAATGACATAAAACTCCATTTAAAAACAAACACACATTTATGTAGTCATATTACGATCGTATATCATAGAAACGTCCAACTAAGGTTATTTTAAGAAAGATAATAATGTTCGTTTAAAGATTGTGTCGTTAACAGTGCATGTTTACAATAACATCGAAACCAATTAAAGAATCATTTTCTTTCTATAGGCTGTATGTAAACATGTTTGTTATATATATGTACATTTTGTTTCAATGTCGTGTTTAAAGCTCGTAAAGTAATAAATCAGTAAGCAGTTGTAGACAAAACGCACTGATTATTTACGATCATTTTTCATTCGATCTACTTACAAGACAACTGCGCATATATACTGAAAAAATAAGATGACACAAAGCCTTAAGTTCGACTTAAGAGGTTTGCATATTGTAAATTCAAACATTTAATAGGTAATTTTAAACAGGTTATCGCATTTTTATTTCAATAAAAAATGTTTTATTGTCGAATATTCGTTAGAAAATCCTGCTTACGAGGGTCATTCAATACGTTCTGTCACTAACGCGTTTTAACAATTATGTGCTTGATGGTAAAATGAATGTTTTATCTTTTGTGTGACGAAAGTTATGGAACATTTAATACACATCACTTATACATACTGAGGCATTTTCGTCCTGAGTTTTTTTCAGGTATGTTAATTGTTATTTTTTTAATGCCTGTTTCTTTTTAAGAACTTGTCGAAGACCATTGAAATTTCTCATACATTACCAGTTATATTTGTGCATTACACGATTTAGAATTTAGGCATGGTAGATGAAAAGGCGTTGTCTTAGAAATTAACATTTTAAGCTAACGTGTAAAATTAACTTAATGATAAATGGACATTAAATGGAAGGGCAGTCTTCTGAAATAGCGTTTTTGGATGATCAATATTTTCACTAAACATTGTACAAAATTCTGCAATAATGTGTTGAATATGAAATTTATAAAAAAAATATGAAAACATATTAATACTATGAGAATAATTACCACACTTAAAAGATATTATAACATTTCCGTAAACAAAATGAAGAAAATCAGTGTTATTTCTGCTAAAATTAAGGGATATACATTCACTCATATCTGGTTTGCAGCAAGACCTTTCCAAATTCTCGATAATCATTTTCATGGATTATGGGAGAATAACAACAGATAGAGTACAAGAAAATTTAAAAGCATAGAATTATTCAAATAAGTTTTACAACGTTTTGTAACGAGGTCATTTTCAGAGATGCCAGTATCCAAAAGATGTGGTAGGGGGAGGTAATTCAGGGGTATAAATAACCGAATATTTTTCATTTTTGTTGTGGAATTTAAGAGAGCAAACCCAGTAGTACTATAAATACACTACTTTATCTCAGTGTAATATCCAATTCAAAGGATATATGCCTAGTGACAGAACTTTTTGAAGCACCCTCGTATATAAGCTTTCGCATCGTGTAATGGATTGTAGAATTTTTGTCAAGTGCGTTAGAACACCACTTAATGCAATCTTGCTGAAAGAAATTGAATGTAATTTTATAACGTGAAATGTCTGAAAACATCGGCCTGACAGAAATGGTCTGGGTTAAAAATGTTAATAGCCATAACAACAACAACAACATCAAAAAGATAATAGCCGTGACATTATAATAAAATAACAAACCACACATAAAACCGCAATACATTTCAAACTTAATTGAAAGTTACGTACTTCACATGATCGTCATACATTTGCATGCTGTAATTTAAATTTTTAAATGTTGGTATAACGTATTCAATATATTAACTCGACCAAACAATGGTTCGAAATAAACGACTGCCCACATATTTTCTACTCAACCCGGGGCTAGCAGTAGGAACGCCACGGACCTATAACATATCAGTTCTGTTCGCATTTTAACTCCGCGAACATGGACTATTTCTTTGTATTTTACGGACTATTTTACGAATTTTCAATTAAAACAGACGCCATTTTATTACACCCGAAATTGGGCGCGCTACGTCGGCGAGCACTACGGGTACCTATGGAGTCTAACAACACGCGTTCAGTGTTTCATACCGTAGATTATGTAAACACTAATACCTTACCGGACGAAATAACGTCCCATTATGTGTCAACACGATGCAGTGTTGGTGACTGACAGGTCACCGTGACATAACTTGACACGTGAAATTGACATGTTGTTGCAAGTTGGATTTGGGATTATTGTCTGCTGCTGGAGGTCCATGATCAAGGTATGTGTTTTGTCATTAAAATGTGTTTGTTAATAAACAGTACACACCCCTTTTAGATCGTGCATATTTAGACATTGGCCAAATACAGTGCCTAAAAAAGTAGTGTATAGTGTATAATAGAAAGTTCATAATCACTATAAGTGTTTTGCGTGTACTCCGATCTTTCCAGTAACTGGATGTACTGTAAACTGTAGAACGTTTCGTGGAATAAAACAATTGCTAGTAGAAATGCTATCAATGTCCCCCGCACCCAGCCCCCACCCACGTACGGTAGATGGGGGTGTGGGGGTAGATGGAGCTTGCATACCGAAAACAAGGAGGGGGTAAGAAAACTAGAAACCCCCTCCACCCCCACCCTTCAGATGCATGAATGTAAATAGTTAGCGTTGTCTCTATATCGTTATGTTATCCCCATTTTCTCGCACATTCGTGAATACATAACCCGATACAACTACCATTGAAACAATGTAATCTGACATAGACATTTGACTGAAATATCGGTCAGATTCATATTTATGTGCAGTAAAGTTTTGAGGCAAGGAAGTGATTTTGAATTTACATTTATTTACATTCTGTTGCGAAAAAAACAACGCAATTTCGAGAAAGTACATTTCACTTCAAAGCCTTTAAGGCGGTGTAGCTACTACGCTTGCCTCCAGTGTGTCTCAAAAAAAAAAGACTATTCCATGGGCTGGAAATATGCTGTGAAAGTGGAACAATGTTTTTAATGGATCTCCAGTTGGGCTACATTATATTTTACATGTATAATGAATGATGAGAGATGTTTTTATTACATTAACCGTGTTATTGAGCACAAGTAGTATTCATGCTTTATTCAATTTAGGCCAAATAAAATTATACCTGAGTTTCCTGTTACCCCACCGACCCGCTGAAAACACCCCCGACTCATTTTTTTTTATTGAAAAAAAAAAAAATTAAGAAAATTAAAATAAAAATAAAAAAATAAAACATTTTAAAATAATTATGTTCACGCTATCACGGCCGACTCATGTGCTCATTGTCCTGCTGTTGGAACTGACCCTCTTCCGGACTTGCGAAAAATAAATTAAACTGTTTTACCCCTTTGCAATAATTGCAAGTGATTGGGAAAAGATCCAGTTGTTGCCATGCCTTTTGGGAAACAATAACACATGTATACACAATTTCATATTGTTATCTATTGTAGTTTTTAAAATACCACATTTTCCCATTCATCAAAGCTCATCGCCACCTTAAATTAACTTCGCCAAAAAATAAAATAAAAAAATAAAATAAAATAAAATGCCTACCTACCTACCCAATTTTTTTCAGCAATGTTACAGTAAACACAGGTATAATTTTTTTGGCCTTAGTTATTTTATCTTTTCTTTTTTAAATATGTTACATTATGTATAACAAAGGATAAACTATGTCTGTTTGATCATTGACATTGGATTGATGTTGTTTTCAGAGAGGTCTCAAATGTGAATCGTGCACTAGAGCAGCTCTAAGTGAATTGATACTGACGACTTCAGAATGTCAAGCCGTATTAAATGCCATTGGATCATATGGAGGTAAGAGCCTTTTTAAAAATTGTTTGCACTTGTGTAGTTCTTTAAATGGAGCTTGTGTTATGCTTGCACGGTGCTGTTCAAAGTTAGAGTAAAAAAAAAATTCAGTGATAGTGCAGCGTGATTGTCATATGAGCTCGTGTAAACTACATGTACTGGATACATGCGAAAACAAGTTGTGTTAAAGGGACACTAGGCAGTCTTTATTTGTTTAAAACTACTTCTGGAGTTCGGTTAATTTTTCTGCATAGTTTGCATTTGTGCATCATTAATATTATTTATTAGAATAGTTCAGAAGAAATTGTTTTACACAATACTTACTGTTGATAATAGTGCACCTATAATAATTTATTTAACTTTTAATGCAAGCAGGTTTACATTTAACATGTTACCAAGTTAACAAATGGAGATGCTAATGTTAAAGCTTGATAAATACTTCAAGATTGCCGTGTGTCCCTTTAACATCATCTAATTGGTCTATGTGATGGGTCCTCAATTTATTAAAGGGACACAGAGCAAATTTCCAATCTTGTGTCTGTTTTACACATTTTCACATCAGAACAGACCACACATCTACAAAAGTGTCTTCTCAACTGCCCTATTTAATCATGTTTTATTTCTAAAACTAGCGGCATCACCAGGTTTCGAGAGAGAAAATAAATAGTTGTATATTAATGTTTTCTCCCCATGTAATATGACCTTACTAAGTCATTAAAGTAAAATATCCTATGAACAAAACGTGTAAAATTTAACAATTTTAGATTTTTGGCCAGACTTGTATTTTATTCCCCTTCTAGTAAAAATGGCTTATAGAACATTGCACCCTCTGTCAGATTTAACTTTCCTTATAATAGATTCTTGCTGTACTGTTTTGTGAAACATACATTAAAATGGTTCTATAATCATGTCAGTTCAATCATATACTCGTATGATACACAATATAATATGTATTGACCCTTTACTTGGTGTGCCATTTACTCAGTTTTGGTCAAGGGACGTTTATAGCATATCGGCTTTGAATCCAGTGAACACGGATTCAATTCTTACTGGCGCCACTGGGTTACTTCGATGTGTCCTGCTAGCCTCGTTCGTCTGATGGGAACGTAAACCGGGTGGTCCTGTGTATCGGAGTCTGTCCTCCCTCCAAGCACGTTAAAAAACCAGGTATCTAATCGGTAGTAAGCGTAGGGCAGGGTTCCTGGATGCCTATGTATCTTTCCTCCTCTCTTTCGGGCGGTTCGAAATAACCTAAACAACGTGTTGATGAGGCGTTAAACAATAATTAAATTTTAAACTGTCCCATTCCCCTAAACATGCCCTAGATCCCTCTCGCAACACCTGATTCAAATTGAATACTCTGCTCGACTTATATTAACTTTTTATTCTATGTCTTTCTTTTCTTTCAGTCTGCACGTCATGTGGAAGAAGACTCCATGTACACCACTGGCCAGAGTCAATGCTGAAGTTTATGTTCGCTCAATTATTTGCTTAATAAAGTATACATATGAACTAAAATATTGTCTTTATAATTATGTCTTCCACCACAAAGTGGTAGGTGAGACAGATTATATTTGGCCTTTCCGTTCGTCTGTCACAAATCTTGTCTGCGCTACTTGTTGGATTTTGACGAAACTTTGTACAAACTCTTTATTACTTTCTCTGAAGCTAATTTCATAAAACTTCATACTTTGAATGCCTTTGGTGAAATGATAATCCCTGTTTATTTTGAAGTCAGTAGTTGAAAGGTCCGTTACCATGACCGGAAAATGAAAAGTATTGCCCACACAGTTTTTCCTCTTACCTAAAGCAAATTTCATGAAACTTCATTGTTGGACAGTGGAAAGAGGATGATCGTTTAATTTTTAGGTAAAAGGTCAAGTTCCCTGCAGACATCCACTATCCAAGGATAAGCATATGTTACAACACACATGTTATAATATTAATGGTATAATATATGAATATTTTTTTGCACAATGTTGAATCCAGTAAAACAAGTGGTTTTGTTCACCGATACTGTCGCCTGTGAACCAAACCACTTGTTGTTAAATTACAGGATTCAACATTGTGTAAGACATATTCCGATCATCCATTTTTTTTTTAAATCATAAATTAGAAAATATATATATTAAAACAAACAAAACATGCTATTTGTTGAAAACAGACGTATTAAAATTTTCAAAATAGCAATATTCGCAGAATATAGTAGATTTCAACTGCTGAAAACAAACATGTATTATTTTTCCAGGAAATAATACTTCTATGAATATAATATATATGTTCAGGGAAATGTTTAATATGTCTGTTTTCAAATACTACAAATCGTAACGCACCGCACATGTATATTCAGTATTTACTTTCAATATAGTAGTGAGTATGACTGCGTTCTGGGACCATATAAATATAAAAGAATAATATATATAAATATATATATATATAACTATATAAATATATATATATATAACTATATATGCCCTATAAATATAATCGACCCGCACTTTTTGGATTCACGCGTACAGTGTTTCACAACACCACAAATCTGGCAAGTGCTCCATTGACACAATGTCATGTCCACGTTTATGTTATGAAATCTTCGAGTCTACACATAATCATGTTTGTTACCGACAGTAGCATGTATGTTACTCGTCAGTCATTTATTTACTTGGTTAAAGGGACACATGCCAATCTTGCTTTCTTTAAAACTCGAGTCGCCCCCTCAGTTTTAAACGAACAGTTAAAAGAATATACTTCTTTCTGCCTGTTAAACTTATATTAGTTTATCGCTTTTTCTGATTTCGAAAATTAACTCTGCAACGTATGTTGCCGCCATCATGATTTCATTTTCCGATATACCGTTGCAACATTGTTTGTTAAAATAAATTGGCCACTCTGACATAAACCCAAAGCATGAATAGATAAAAAATTTAGTGTAAAATACATAAACACATACATTTTAAATATATGTGTTTACATAACGAAATTATTTAATTGTTTCTGTAGCCATGGTAGCCGGTCGTCTTTCCTTAATGAATATGCATGTTGCCGTCTTTGGGTCGGACGGTCCTGTTACTTAATTAGTAATTGTCTCCGTTTATTGAAATTCTACATATATACAGAGGAGAGATGTATCTATATGATTTTGTTATTATGCTCGCTTCTAAAATGACGAAATAAATCGATTTGAATAAAAGGCGCATTCTCAGCAATACACAACGTATTGTGTGTACGGGTTGGAGGGGGGAAACCCACGGGGTTGGAGGGATACTACCGTAATGTTGCTCTCATAAATACTGTTAACATACTACATCAATAATATAACAACTACTGAACAATGCTGAAATCGATTTATCTTTATAAATGAATTCATAATTCCACAATTTTATTCCGTGCGAAGATCGATTTGGAACGTCGATTCGGCGTATTTAAACGATTACGGTGTACTTTGTTAATTTTCGGGGGGAAAAAGTACTTGCCTCCGATTTTTTTTATATTTTACATATCTACAGAGGAAAGATGTATTTACGCGTACATGCTTTTGTTTTTTTCTCTCGCTTCTAAAATGATGAAATAAATCAAATTTGATTAAAACTGCGCATTAGCAGCTATATACAACTTAATCAATACGGTATGGAGGGTTGTGGGGGTGGAATGAGGGGCGGAGCTGCAGGGATACTACCGTAATGGTGTCCTTGAGAAAAACGGTGAACATTCTACAATTGTTTTCAAATACCGAAGCATTGTGGTGTAGTGGTTATAGCGTCTGCCTTGCATTCGGGAGGTCGTGGGTTCGAGTCTCCTGACCGCGTCATACCAAATACTTTAAAAATGGAGTAGTCACTTGTGACCCTTGCCTGACGAGCAAATAATGTGACTGGGGGAGGTATATGTCTACTACGGCGTGGTATTCCAGTGTGGCAGCACTATAAAGAAACCATTGAGTTCGCTGCTTCAAGTAGACATATCCTCACATCACAAAACAACACACAGATAAAAGTCCGGACATTGTGCCTATAATCGTCGGGTAGGACGCCTGTCGCAGGTGGAGGGACTATAATCCTTAGAAATACACACACTCACACAATTGTTTTCAAATGATTTCGTGTACGCCAACCAATCAGATGCTCGCGTTGACTGACGCCACGCAGTTTTCAGTGTTATTGTTTTCTTCAAAATAATGATTTAAATATATGCTATAAAGAGAAAAAAATGATTATATAAAGCGATATCTGTAATTTTAAAAACACTAGTTTTGGTCCTGCTCGATTCTAATATTATAATACAATAACATAAATTTGACATACGATATGACATTCGGCTGTGGTCGAGAGATTAGCAAGCGAAAAAATATTTCTTGCCTTTTTTAAATAAATAAGTAAAGAAATCAATAAAATTAAAATAAGTCGGTAGGGTTGTTTTAAATCAGTAATTTTCAAAAATAGGAAATTTGCTCTTTAGTGGATTTGTTCGTATTCAAAAAATGTATGTTAATTAGCACTTTCATATAAATGAACAAATATATCATGGACAAAACTTGTTTATTGCAATAAACAGTTTTGGGTCGGGGAGGTGTGTTTGTGTGTGTGTGTGTGTGTGTGTGTGTGCTCACCATGACGAACATTAATCTTGTATATGTTTCCACGTTTCTCAAATTATTCGGATTTTCTTTTCTCTTTACGGGGGCTGGCGTGACTCAGTGAATAGCGCTTTGGACGTGTAACTTTAATAAAAATGCACGACAAGTTTAATTCATAAAAAAAAAGGACAGCAAATTTTCTTGGTTAAGTGTTAAGCATAATCTCTCGATTTTTTTCATTAAATAACTTCCTTTAAATTAAGGTATAGTCTCTCCGCCAATTAAACCAATTTTCTTTAATCGAGCGATTTCGTTCAGTATTCGGTTAAATATGATTCTTTGATTTATTAACAATTGATAGATGATTCTTTTCACTTCGATATAATGCGGAATGATAAAGAATAATTATTATAATGATAGCCACTGTCAAATCAAGAACCGAAAACTCAAGATGGCGGCGCCCGTCGTAAAACCTGTATACGTCAATGCATTTTCTACGATGTGGAGAAATTACTGTTTGCCACCAGCAGGGGCGTAACTACCTGTACTCAAAGTTCACAATTACGTACACATTGTCCTCAGAAAGGAAAAAGTAAAAAGTCCAAAAATGCAAAATTAAAATTAGAGGCCGAGTGAAGGATTAGTGGAGTGGGGTGGGGCGGGGTGTAGGGGAGGGTTTTAGGTACCTCTTTATTTAACTGTTTTGTCATCTAAACCAGGAAGTGTCTGGTAAAATAGACGTATTTTGGGAGTCAAAATGGGCTCGATATTGCTGTTGAAATACCCCTAGAATGCACGCAGACGATCTAGAAAAAATAAATTATGTCCACAATGACGGAATTAAAAGTTGTTATGATATTTTAATGGGTGGGGTATTGCGTTATTGGAAATCACTTTAAAATTGCATTTCACAGTATTTCAGATCAGATTCAGTTTTTCAGTTTTTATTCTGTTTTGCATTTGATTTCTATTTATACTTAAAGGTTTCCTGACACCCTTTAAAATGTATATTGTGATACATGTTTTACTTTAATCAGTTATATGAATTGACTGGTCGATCAAAACAATACAAATAATAAAAATGATTTTAAAAGAAATATTTGTAAAACCAATATGTATATGTTACTTCTGTATGGAGTTACCGCCACTTGACGGAAATTTCTGGTCTTTCTTTTATAGACGGAAGGCGGGTATTTCCTCTCTTACTTTGGTTACCTGATCGGCTACTTTTAGCTGCACTCAATACAACAGCAAAAAGAAGAAGGGAAAGCGCTGTAGATAACGCCCCACGGTGGCGGTAAGTTGATCAATACTCACTGAATAGGCCCTGTGGAGATACGCGTCCCAGATAGCAAGCATACGTTGGCCCAACGGTGGCCCAATGTTGTATACTTCGTTAGCCCAGAGTTAGTAGGCGATGTTGGCTCATAGTCATTTTGTTAATCGGGGCAACTTTGGCCCAACATGTTGGTCAAGCGTATTTACCCAGTTGTTTAAATACCCAATTAAAAATGTCAAAATAATACCAATTAAAACCCAAAGCATGAGTACCAATACAGATTTACAGTTGAACTTGCATATATATATTATATCCATTGCTGTTTTACACATGTAAAATCTTGGAATAAAAGAATTTGAATTGAATTGAATTGAAAAAGTAATCGAAATTGTCAAATGATAAAACAACCAATGCAAATTGAGCAATGCATGGATAGTTGAAGGACAATGCAGTCACCTTGTACAAAGCTTATTATATGATGAGTTACATTGTTTGTATACTATACAATATTAGTGGAATGCCACCCCAAAACAATGTCACACAAGTTTATTGTTTTATTTTACCCAATTGAAATCATGAAATACCCAACTAAATATTAGTGTTCACTGTAAAACTTGATCCAGATCTTATTGATATAATCCTTAATGACAGTTAAACAAATTAACAACACAGACTTTTTAACGTTTCGGCTTGACAGCCTTCCTTCATCAGAATTTATTTTTCTGATGTAATCATTCAAATGCAAATTGATAATAAATCAGAATTCATTTTAAGTGGCATTGAAGATAAGCTGAATTTGCTTCCTTTTTACCTCTTTTTAGACTTATAAATAACATTGATAACATCAAAATATGTGTTTATGCCATTCAAGCTTTAGACGAGTTCTCTAGGAATTCAAGTTGTAAAGCATGCTTATCGTCAACTACATGATTCACAGTCAGTTAACCTTCGGCAGCTGAAAAACAAAACAAATTCGACGCATTCTCCTTTTTTACGCCCCTTTAACATGACAAAAGATCTAGACGGTAAATCCTCTTCGACCAACTTACGCCGCTCAGTGCTTTCAGTACTTTGATTTTATTCGAATATTTATGGCATAGCTGCATTTTATTGATTGTGCGTGGATGTCTATATTTATACGTGAACATGTAAGAGGTATAACTGAAAGGAAATAGTGTTTTATTATACGCAGGTATGAAACCATGTATCTTTCAAACGAAGGAAATAACGTCTCAAGCAGTATAATAAAAAGTGCGCTAAACTTAAAAACATTCCAATATGTTTATCTTTAAAAGGCGTTTATTGACAAAGAAAATGCTAATCTCATTACCTCCTTTTTCTAAGCCATTGATATTTGACTTTATTCATAAATTATACACGAAACGAAACACTGGTTTATCACTGATCTATTTGTATAAACGAAAATCCATTATTGAAGTGTTTGAAATACGCCCGATTTACAACGTTGTTTTGTTAACATCGTTTTATTGTTACACGTGGAATAGACGTATATTTAAACAGTATATCACAAACGCAATATCTTGCAGCTTACAAAAACCCTCAACTTTGTAAAAAATTAAAAATAGTAATAATAATAATAACGATATAATAAAAAAATAAAATAATAATAATAATAATAAATAATCAAATAATTATCAATAATAAATAATAACAATAATAATAGTAATAACAAGCAAGGTTTTACGCAAGCGTAAAATAGCTGCCGAGAGAAAATAGCATTATTTTTGGGTAGGAACTGAGAACAAAGTTTAACATAATAACAGACCAATTCACGGGTGTTAAAACAATATTCAAAAAAAGAGTTGTCACGGAGACGTAAACACGCAATGACCGTTTTTTTTACCAGACACTTTTTTCCCAATTTGTGCTACCAAATATTTTGAATCAAGATGGGCGAATCCTTACACATTGATTACATATTCACCTTTGTAGCACGACGTGCTAAAGTACACATCAGCACAGAAATACAATTACTCACCAGTAGGAACGCCAGCCCTATAGCGTATGAATATTTATCAAACAAGGTCACGTGATAAAATCGATAACAAAATGACATTATTGGGAAAATTTTCACTGGTCAGATTTATACACCTCTTATCTATAAACTGTGATTATGACAAAACACAATCACAGATCGTTGTTAAAGTAATAATATTCACAAACTACATTGGTCGAACATAATTGGTGTACACTTCGTGTAATTCCCATTAATAGTTAAAGGTATTTTTCAAAGGGATGAATTTAGGTTGTTTTTAGGTTTAAATTGCCAACAATGCGCTTTTAAATCAAAATCGATTTATTTCGTCATTTTAGAGGCGGGAATAAAAACAAATGCATGTACGCGTAGATAAATCTTTCCTCTGTCCATATGCAAAATTTTAATGAAATCGGAGACAAGTACTTTTTTTTCCCCAAAATTAACTAACATGACCCACGGACTCAAAGACGGCATAACGCATATACATTTGCAGACGCGACAGGGTACACAAGAAATGAAATAATGGAATTATTTCAATACATATATTTCAAATGTATGTATTCATGCATTCCAGATTAAATTTCTGATCTATACATGCTTTTGGTTTATGCCGGAGTGCTCCGAATAGGTTTTAACAAACCAAATTGCAACGGTACGTCGGGAAAGGAAATGAGGATGGTGAAAATATATGTTGCAGTGTTAATTTTCTGAATCCGAAAAAAATGCAAAAAAATGAAGTTTTAACAGCGAGAACGAATTTTTTTTCATGAAAGTGTTCATTGACATGTCGACTATTAAAAACCAAAATTTAAAGTCAATCAGAAAAAAGGACTTTTTTTTTCCCAAAATTAACAAAGTACACCGTGTTCGCTAAAATATGAACAATCGCCTTTCGAAGTTAATTTACACGCGGGATATAAAACCATGAAATTGTGAAATCCTTTTTAAGAGATATATTGATTTCAACATTGTTCTGTATTTAATAAATTATTAGAGTAGAATGTTCACAGTTTTTTTCAAGGACATCATTACGGTAGTATCCCTGCAACCCCGCCCCTCATCCCACCCCCAACACCCTCCGTACCGTATTGATTAAGTTGTATATAGCTGCGAATGCGCAGTTGTAATCAAATTCGATTTATTTCATCATTTTAGAAGCGAGAATAAAAACGAAATCATATAGATACATCTCTCCTCTGTATATATTTAGAATTTCAATAAACGGAGACAAGTACTAATTAAGTAGCAGGACCGTCCGACCCAAAGACGGCAACATTCATATCCATTAAGGAAAGACGACCGGCTACAAAAACAATTAAATAATTTCGTTATGTAAACACATATATTTAAAATGTATGTGTCCATATAGCATGTATAGTTTACACTAATTTTTTATCTATACATACTTTGGGTTTATGTCAGAGTGGCCAATGTATTTTAACAATGTTGCAACTGTATAACGGAAAATGAAATCATGATGGCGGCAACATACGTTGCAGAGTTAATTTTCGAAATCAGAAAAAGCGATAAACTAATATTAGTTTAACAGGCAGAAAGAATTATATTCTTTTAACTGTTCGTTTAAAACTGAGGGGGCGACTCGAGTTTTAAAGAAAGCATGATTGGCATGTGTCCCTTTAACCAAGTAAATAAATAAATGAAGATTTCATAACATAAACATGTGGACATGACATTGTGTCAATGGAGCAATTGCCAGATGTGTGGTGTTGTGAAACACTGTACGCGTGAAACCAAAAAGTGCGGGTCGTTTATATTTATAGGGCATATATAGTTATATATATATATTTATATATATTATTCTTTTATATTTATATGGTCCCAGAACGCAGTCATACTCACTACTATATTGAAAGTAAATACTGAATATACATGTGCGGTGCGTTACGATCTGTAGTATTTGAAAACAGACATATTAAACATTTCCCTGAACATATATAATCATGATAAATACTATATTCATGGAATTATTTTTTCCTGAAAAAAAAATACATGTTTGTTTTCAGCAATTGAAATTACTATATTCTGCGAATATTGCTACTTTGAAAATTTGAATACGTCTGTTTTAATCAAATAGCATGTTTTGTTTGTTTTAATATATATATTTTTTAATTTATGATTTAAAAAAAAATGGATGATCGGAATATGTCTTAAACACTGTTGAATCCTGTAAATTAAAAAGAAGTGGTTTGGTTCAGAGGCGACAATATCGGTGAACAAAACCACTTGTTTTACCGGATTCAACATTGTGCAAGAAAATATTCATATATTATACCATTAATATTATAACATGTGTGTTGTAACAAATGCTTATCCTTGGATAGTGGACTTGACCTTTTACCTAAAAATCAAACGATCATCCTCTTTCCACTGTCCACCAATGAAGTTTCATGAAATTTGCTTTAGGTAAGAGGAAAAACTGTGTGGGCAATACTTTTCTTTTTCCGTTCATGGTAACGGACCTTTCAAGTACTGACTTCAAAATACACAGGGATTATCGTTTCACCAAAGGCAGTGGAAGTATGAAGTTTTATGAAATTAGCTTCAGAAAGTAATAAAGAGTTTGATTGCGGACACGATTTTTCATGATCAAGTCACTGTGGCGTTGACCTCAGATTTATTGACCTCAATATTAATAGGGATCATACTCTAACCAAAGGCAGTCAAACCATGACGTTTGAATATATCAGGGTGATATTGACCTTTGACCTATTAACCTCAAAATCATTCATGAGATTTGCTTTAGGGAAAGTGGACTTAAGTTTACAATATTTTACATTATCATGTCACGGTGACAATGACCTTTGACCTAATGACCTCAAAATCAAAAGGCATCATTCTCTCACCAAATGCACTCAAACCATGAATTTTGCTTCTGGGGAAGTGGACAGTGCAGACAAGGTTTTTCATAATCATTATTGGGTCACGGAGCCCATGACCTTCAATATTTGATATGCACATACTGATGCTTCGTACAAAGTTTCGTCAAAATCCAACAAGTAGCGCAGACAAGATTTGTGACGGACGAACGGAAAGGCCAAATATAATCTGTCTCACCTACCACTTTGTGGTGGAAGACATACTTATAAAGACAATATGTTAGTTCATATGTATACTTTATTAAGCAAATAATTGAGCGAACATAAACTTCAGCGTTGACTCTGGACAGTGGTGTACATGGAGTCTTCTTCCTCATGACGTGCAGACTGAAAGAAAAGAAAGACATAGAATAAAAAGTTAATATAAGTCGAGCAGAGTATTCAATTTGAATCAGGTGTTGCGAGGGGGGGCTAGGGCATGTTTAGGGGAATGGGACAGTTTACAATTTAATTATTGTTTAACGCCTCATCAACACGTTGTTTAGGTTATTTCGAGCCGCCCCAAAGAGAGGAGGAAATATACATAGGCATCCAGGAACCCTGCCCTACGCTTGTTACCGATTAGATACCTATGGTTCTTTAACGTGCTTGTAGGACAGACTCCGATAAAAGGACCATCCGGTTTACGTTCCCATCAGACGAACGGGGCTAGCAGGACACATCGAAGTAACCCAGTGGCGCCAGTAAGAATTGAATCCGTGTTCACTGGATTCAAAGCCGATATGCTATAAACGTCCCTTGACCAAAACTGAGTAAATGGCACATCAACATGGGGAGAAAACATAAATATACAACTATTTATTTTCTCTCTCAAAACCTGGTGATGCCCCTAGTTTTAGAAATAAAACATGATAAAATAGGGCAGTTGAGAAGACACTTTTGTAGATGTGTGGTCTGTTCTGATTTGAAAATGTGTAAAACAGACACAAGATTAGAAATTTGCTCTGTGTCCCTTTAATAAATTGGGGACCCATCACATAGACCATAATCATATTGTAATTAGTTGATGTTAAAGGAACACACGGCAATCTTGAAGTATTTATCAAGCTTTAACATTAGCATCTCCATTTGTTAACCTTGTAACATATTAAATTTAAACCTGCTTGCATTAAAAGTTATTTTTGTCTTCGTTATTCTATCAAATATATTATAGGTGCACTATTATCAACAGTAAGTAATGTGTAAAACAATTTCTTCTGAACTATTCTAATAAATAATATTTATGATGCACAAATGCAAACTATGCAGAAAAATTAACCGAACTCCAGAGGTTTTAAACAAATAGAAACTGAATAGTGTACCTTTAACACAACTTGTTTTCGCATGTATCCAGTACATGTAGTTTACACGAGCTCATATGACAATCACGCTGCATTATCACTGAAAACATTTTTTACTCTAACTTTGAACAGCACCGTGCAAGCATAACACAAGGTCCATTTAAAGAACTACACAAGTGCAAACATTTTTTTAAAAGGCTCTCACCTCCATATGATCCAATGGCATTTAATACGGCTTGATATTCTGAAGTCGTCAGTATCAATTCACTTAGAGCTGCTCAAGGTCACGATTCACATTTGAGGCCTTTCTGAAAACAACATCAATCCAATGTCAATGATCAAACAGACATAGTTTATCCTTTGTTATACATAATGTAACATATTTAAAAAAGAAAAGATAAAAGAAGAACTAAATTAAATAAAGCATGGATACTACTTGTGCTCAATAACGGTTAATGTAATAAAAACATCTCTCATCATTCATTATACATGTAAAATATAATGTAGCCTAACTGGAGATCCATTAAAATCATTGTTTCACTTTCACAGCATATTTCCAGCCCATGGAATAGTCATTTCTTTTGAGACACATTGGAGGCAAACGTAGTAGCTCCACCTCCTTAAAGGCTTTTAAGTGAAGTGTACTTTCTCGAAACTGCGTTGTTTATTTCGCAACAGAAAGTATGTAATAAATGTAAATAAATGTCAATTCAAAATCACTTCCTTGCCTCAAAACTTTACTGTACATAAATATGAATCTGACCGATTTCAGTCAAATGTCTATGGCAGTTTACATTGTTTCAATGGTAGTTGTATCGGGTTATGTATTCACGAATGTGCGAGAAAATGGGAATAACATAACGATATAGAGACAACGCTAACAATTTACATTCATGCATCTGAGGGGTGGGGGTGGGGTGGGGGGGGGGGTTCTAGTTTCCTTTCCCCTCCTTGTTTTCGGTATGCAAGTTCCATCTACCCCCACACCCCAATCTACCGTACTTGGGTGGGAGCGGGGTGCTGGGGACATTGATAGCATTTCTACTAGTAAATGTTTTATTCCACGAAACGTTCTACAGTTTACTGTACATCCAGTTACTGGAAAGATCGGAGTACACGAAAAATATGAACTTTCTATTAAACAGTATACGCCACTTTTTTAGGCACTATATTTGGCTAATGTCTAAATATGTACGATCTAAAAGTGGTGTGTACTGTTTATTAACAAACACATTTTAATGACAAAACAAATACCTTGATCATGGACCTCTAGCAGCAGACAGTAATCCCAAATCCAATTTGACCAACATGTCAATTTCACGTGTCAAGTTATGTCACGGTGACCTGTCAGTCACCAACACTGCATCGTGTTGACACATAATGGGACGTTATTTCGTCCGGTAAGGTATTAGTTTTTACATTATCTACGGTATGAAACACTGTACGCGTGTTGTTAGACTCCATAGGTTCCCGTAGTGCTCGCCGACGCAGCGCGCCCAATTTCGGGTGTAAAAAAATGGCGTCTGTTTTAATTGAAAATTCGTAAAATAGTCCGTAAAATACGAAGAAATAGTCCATGTTCGCGGAGTTAAAATGCGAACAGAACTGATATGTTATAGGTCCGTGGCGTTCCTACTGCACATGTATGGGATGCGTTTGCGTTAGCGTGCGTTAAAACACAGATAAACTGTTCATTGCTACCATGTGTAATTATAAGATTGCGTTATCAAAGTGCAAAAGTTCAAAGAAACTATTCATTAATACCTTACTATGTGCAATTACTAAAACAATATAAGAGTCGCTGCAGGAACCGAATAATAATAATAAATAATAATAATAATAATAATAATAATAATAATAATAATAAATAATACTGATATTAATAATAATAAAATAATAATAATAATAATAATAATAATAAAATAATAATAATAATAATAATAATAATAATAATAATAATAATAATAAATAATAAATATAAAATAAAAAAATAAATAAATCAATAATAAATAATAATATAATAATAATAATGATAATAATAATAATAAATAATAAAATAATAAAATAGTAATAATAATAATAATAATAAATAATAATAATAATAATAATAATAATAATAATAATAAGTAGCTATATCTCCAGAATAGTAAGTGATATAAAACTTATGATGGTATCAAAATGTTCGTCAATAAAGTGAATACTATCGAAATTATCCTGGAATTTGCATTAATATTGCATGAAAAAAATCGAATTTCTTTGTTTCTACAGTTACCCATATATGATATTTAGTTGATTCAACGGAAGGGATTCTAAGCTTTCTAAACATATATCCTTTCTAAAATTGTAGATTTTCTGGTATTTTTTTTTAAATGATCTTATATGCTTAATTTAGTTGATAGTAACTATTGTAATTATTTATATCAATTTAAAAATATCATTTCTTCACTAAAGCATGACCAGTTCAATTAAAATCAAATAATCTAAAAAGCTGGAGTGTCATCCGGAGTCAGTAATTAACAATATCCAGGTTAACGCTATTCTATGTAACACTATCCGGGTTAACGCTATTCTACGTAACAATATCCGGGTTAACACTATTCTACGTTCCAATATATGTGTTAACACTATTCTACGTAACAATATCCGAGTTAACGCTAGTCTACATAACAATATCTGGGGTAACACTATTCTACGTAACAATATCCGGACGTAACAATAACCGAGTTAACGCTATTCTACGTAACAATATTCGGGGTAACACTATTCTACGTAACAATATCCGGGTTAACGCTATTCTGCGTAACAATATCCGGGTTAACGCTATTCTACGTAACAATATCCGGGTTAACACTATTCTACGTAACAATATCCGGGCGTAACAATAACCGGGTTAACACTATTCTACGTAACAATATCCAGGCTAACACTATTCTACGTAACAATATCCGGGGTAACACTAATCTACGTAACAATATCCGGGGTAACACTAGACGTTGCTCACGATGTTTGTACAAATTACAAAACGAACTGCGTTGCTTGATTTAGGTTTTCAATTTAAGGCGAACGGATCTATCTATTTTAACATAAAAGTAGTTTAGAAACTGAGAGTATAGGCGCAATTTCCCACCTCTCGACAAACAATCAATAGTTTTCAAGTTGTCTCCTGTTGGCTTTAACACACAAACATTTGCAAAACGCCAAAATGATGATGACATGCTTGCTGCCAGACCCCACACAACTACACAAAACTGTTTGATTACCCTTCGCTTGGGAAGAACTTTACCAAAACCCACAGTTTCTATTAATTTTGTAAATAATTAAAACATTTGCAACTCATTAAGCAAAGTCTTCACCATCACTTTGCATATCGTTTTTTTCTGCACTTTGCTATTTAATATTTTCAATATTCTTAAACGGAACCCAACTATTGAAATCCTTATTGTAACCCTTCCATTTAATCAATGCTTGTATCTTTTTGTAATCGCGTCGTATTATTTTTTCAATCCTGAATATTTCTTGCTTTGCTTTTATCATTTCTAATTCATAAAAGCTTCCATCAATGTTTTCGTTGTTTAAATCTTTTATTGTGTATGTGACAGGATTTGTGTTTTGAATTTTATCAACTATAATTATTTCTTCAGTCCAATTCGGGGTATAACCTTTCTCAAACGTTCTTTTATATTTGCTGATTCTAACATTATCACCTATTTTAAACTTTGGCTTAATTTGATTACTTTTCATCTTTCCATACAAGTTGAAATACACTGTTCCTTTATTTTTCTCATCGCTGGCCTCAATCGGCGTCATTTTAATACTCCAATGTTTTGTATTATTATACTTACCAACCATCATCTGTAGCACATCTAAATATGTGTTTGTATTGTTAGCTGTAAAATATTTCCACATCTTTTTTTTGAATGTCCTGTTAAATCGTTCAATTACTACAGCTTTTCCGAAATTAAAAATGTGATACATTTTGACATTATTATCACCAAGAAATTGTTTAAACGTCTTGTTATAAAACTCCACACCCTTGTCAACCCACAGTAATTTACATTGTCTTCCTGTACTGATTATCTGTTTGAACGCTTTGGTAATTTTTAAACCAGTTTTATTTGGAACTGGAATAACCCAAGCAAATTTACTAAATATATCAATAACAGTAAGCTAGTATTTAGTGCCTTATTATACGTTGAAAACGATTGCATGTGGATTACCAGGACCACAATATTTATAACCAGGAATTGTTAACCCTTTTTTAGGTAATAAAGGAAGTAATACTTTATGAATATCAAATTACCACCTTCTGTGTTTTTAACAAACTGTGTTTTAGTAATACCACAAGATGCACAAGTTGCTCTTAACATTTTTCTACCATTTTTGGCTAACACATACTGAGGATTAATATTTTCAGTAACCATCTTTTCTTTAATACAGTAACTCATATATAAATGAGATTAGACTAAATTTCATTTACAAAATATGATTTTATAATGTTTTCATTTTCTATCGGTTTGTATGGTTTTAATAATTTGCAAAGAATATCGTTCACACTATTTCCTTCTTGCAACTTTTTGACAAAGTACAAACAGAAATATCCGCACAAGACACTTGTTTTATCTTGATATTGAATGGTATTGTATTTTATATTAGGTATGTAGTCCAGAACTTCTCTTGGTGGACTCAAACCAAACGGATCAAAGTAATAATTATCATAGTAACAAGTCCAGTGTGTACCAGGTCCAGTATGATCATCAAGATTAATAATACCACATTCTTGTTTATTTTGTGTTGTTGGTAACTTGTTTTTGCTAAACACTCCTCTGAATTTTTGTATACCTAGCTGCTTAACCCACTTTATTATATCTAAGTTAGAGAAAGGCTCATTTTTGAAATTTAACTTTTTTTATGAATGGAATACTTCTGTACGGTCTAATTTGCGAGTCTACTTGTAAACCATTTCCACGATCAACTCTTAGTCCTTTTCCTTTTCTACCTACTTGCAAACCTTTTCCAGTTAAACCACTAATAAGAGATCCGATCAATGGAATTCCTAATGATGCAAGCATTCCAAGAAATCCTCCATCTTGTTGTTACTGCTTTGTTAGTTTAATAGGACAACAACCTTTAGACTTTATCATCTTGTTTCTCTGTGCAAGTGTTGATTTATTCGATCTAAGAAGTGCTTGTTTTTTGTCACTAGGAATAGTTACCATTCCATTTCCGAATATTTTACCAATTCCAGTACTTGCCAAACCGCTAAGTGCTCCTGTTGCTAGCAGTGCTAATACTTTTGGAATAAATTTAGCAACTGTTGGTAAAATTGTTTTAGTCAACAAACCAGCTAATGCACCTTAAAAGCCTCCATTCTTGGACTGAGATCTCATTTGCGATTTTGATATATTTATGTCTAATCCCCGTCCATCAGATTTAGCTTTGTTAATACTGTTAATCTGGGTAGCTGTAAGTAGCAAAGGAAAGTTTGAAGTTAGTTGGTTATTTTTTAGCCTAAGCGTTAATTCAGTTTTGTTTTCTTATGCTTTTGGCAGACTTCGTTTCTGGCCATCTGATAAATTTACTGAATAATTTACGTAAGTCATATATAATATAAGTTAGATTAAACAATAACTAGTTCATTCCCGACAGTATCAATAACAACATTTTCCTCGTATAAGATCAAAGCATAAACTATATATCGAGCAGCAGGAGGTATATTGAATTTATATCTCAAAATAAGTTGTTTTGGATCAATAGTGACTTCATTTTTCTTATAACTCAAATCGAAATACATCATTCCGAAAAGAGTTTTAAAATTGCTCACGTTTATTAAAGTTCAAGTGTTTTTATCATTTTGCTTGTAAGAATAATTAATAACATCTCTGAATATTCTTACGATATTATCATAACTGTATTCGATTTCTAGATAATGAACTCCACTTCCAACTTCCAGTCTAGCTGATTGTAAATAGCAATTAGTATTAGCAGCATTTACCTTAAACGTATCCAAAAGATGAGGATTTTGTGTTTGAGAAGAACTCTTGTCGGCCCTTTGCAAATAAACAAACACGTGTTTGGGATTTTTAACACCAGCCGTTATTCTAAATAGGGATTCAGTTGCGTCAGAACTTCCACTCTCTTGTATCATTTCACGGAGGTAAGTCCATCTTGTTGATATCATTGTATTTGTCATTACATAACTTAAACCATCTGAGTTAAATATCATTCCGGGTATCCACAAAACTAATTTATTAATAACTACCCGGCCATCGTCACCACCTGCTTTGAAAATTAGCACATTATCATCTGTTAGTTGCAATCTGATTTGAATCTGACTTGGAGGAAGCATGTTTGTTTCCAAACCCTCAAAGAAGGAATATTTATTTAATGGAATTATAGAATCAACTTTTTGATTAGTTATGGTTAAAGCATGACGAATAGCAAAACCCTGATTATAGGTATCTTCATCCTTTCGAGATTCTGCCACAGCTGTGGTATCTAAATAAAAGTATTCGTTTGTTCCGGTTGTTTTTGCATAATCGTCAGACATTTCAAGCAAGCTTTTGACATTAACAAATCTGTGAAGGGTATTTCCATCGTAAACAATTTTTCCATTTTGCTTTATTTGCATTTGATCAATCAGTGAAGCCGCATCAATTAAAGCAATTATGTCAGCGTCTGCAAAAGCAGCTCCATCAGCAAGTTTGTTTACTTGAAAACTGATTTCAAAATATGCGTTATACCAATCAAAGTAAGAACTTCTATCATTTATTGTAAACTGATAACCACTTTTCATTTGTCTGGTATTATTTCCCGGTTGTGTTATTGGAGTATCTAACTGAATAGGTATATGTTCATATCTGGTATATTTTGATTACTTCGAAACATTTATATATACTAGTAATTAGATTATTTTTTATTAATTAATCGATTAATTCTTGCATGGATTCCCCTTCCGGATAGTAATCTATTAATTTTTGCATTTACATCTTCTTCAATTACATTATCAGCCGCAACTTTAACTGCATCTTTTGTAAGTTCTTTTAAAATTATATCACCTTTTGGTTTACTAGGAGGTTTAATAACTGAAACTAACTTATCAGCAGCCATTTTTCCTACTTCATCTCCAAGTTTTTTAGGACCGCTTTCTAAGATTTGTTTTCCAGCAGTTTCTAATGCTTTCTTGCCTGCTGTTTTCACAGACTCACTAAATATCTTTGAGCCGACTTTTGAAAAAATGTCAAATATACCTGCCCCGTCAGCTAAAGCTGGACCGGCAGCTTTACCAGCTCCGGTTAATCGATCAACTTGAGTATATGTTCCCGTACTAGTGTCATAAACTTTTTTTAAACGTGCCATATAACTTATGTTACATTAATTCCTTCAAAACAAATCGAAATGATGTGTGGACACCATTAAGATTAATAATTTTACCGGAGAAGTCTGTTATGTAAATATTAATACCGTTAATGATCGTTTTGTTTATTTCACAGAAGCCGACTCTTATCGGTTCATCTTTGAAAGGATATGATCTCGTAAGATCAGCTGTACTTATTTTAGAAATGACATCTCCATATGATCCATCAACAATAGAATTACTTATCAAATCACAGTGGATATACAATGTATCGATAGAATTTGTTATGTTTGGCGTCACAGTTCCAAATTTAGTTTCTCTGATAACTGCATCTTTGTCAAACCCAACCAAAGTGTGAAAGCTTGTTTCTCTTAAATCAAGCATGAAATTATTATGGATGGTAACCAAACATTTGAAACTTGATAAATCAAATTCAATTTTTATCGGGATAGGTGAGTCATCGGTTAAATCATTGTTTACAGTCAATGTTTCTTTTATGTAATTATCAATATCAGCATAACTGTAATTTTCATTTGTAAAAATAATACTTTTCCAATCTGTTCAATTGTGATACCTTATCACTTTGTTATTAAAATCCTCGCTAATATTATACCATGAGTAAGTCATGGAATTAATCTTATCGAGCCCAATGCCATACTGTTTGTTCTTGCCTAATATTAATGGTCTGTCAAATACAGTTGTAAAATTACTCGGTGTATTTGAGCTATTAATTATTGACGCTTTTTCTGATGATAGTACAATTTTTTGTTCCATTATACATATTAGTAGATACAATTAATCACCTTTGTAATACAGTTTAAAACTTGATTTTTCAAAATTGAAAACTTGAGTGCTCTGTCTTGTTCTTGGAAAGATGACCCAATAATGAGATTTTGAAAGATATACTTCAAATGTTCCTTTTAGTAATCGTTTGCCATTTTCTATTTCTGGTCGAGGTCTTGAATCATCAGCACCTGCATTAAACAAACTAAAAAATTCTATACCAATGTCTGTATGTGCGACAGTATATGTAAGGTCTGCTTCAACTACGCCCGGGTTTCTACAATTGTTGCGCCGATGGGACGTTTACCACCACCGGGATATTCTGTAGCATATCCTTCAATTTTTACGAGCGGATTGGTTACAAAAGCAAACGCTCCGAGAAAACCTTCACGTTTAGTTCTTTCAAGTGGTTTTCGTGTTGGATATGATGCATAACCGGCATGATCATACATGATGCTCATTCCATCATCTATTGTAGCTTCAAAAAGTAGAATTCGACTTAAATAGTCTACTTTTACTTTTAACCCGTCAATTGTACCATGAATTGCCGTGTGACGACTATCAGACGTTTGATTAAACTGTTTCAATAAAGCTATTGCACCGTCAAAAGCTTTGCTTCTTTCATCCTGAGCAGCTTTCAATTGCTTTGAAACATCATCAATAGCAGTCTGAAGTTTATCAGTGTTAACCAGTTTGCTCAGGGCAGTCTCTAGCGACTTACCGTCAACCATTTTCTTTTTGATATCTTCAAATTCTTTATTGATATCA
Organism: Cyrtodaria siliqua; assembly: GCA_037043455.1. Lineage (NCBI taxonomy): Eukaryota > Metazoa > Mollusca > Bivalvia > Adapedonta > Hiatellidae > Cyrtodaria > Cyrtodaria siliqua. The sequence continues at coordinate 137,802 of JAWPHD010000568.1, forward strand.
GCAACGTTAGTGGTTGTCTGCTCATGTAATATTTTAATTTGAGTTACTTCAGCAGTAAAAGCAGTTCTCATTTGTTTTGAAGCATCGGCAATAGCAGTTTCTAGTTCATTATTGTCAACCATTTGTTTATTGATTTCTCCAATCCGTGTATTAATATTTTGAACACCAGCTCTTATTTGTTCGCTTAATTTCTTGTAGTTTTCGCTATCTTCTAATCCGTCTTCTTTCTTTTCTAGCTCTTTCAAAGCATCACTCAAAAGTTTTATTTCATCTTTCAATCCATTTTGAATTTCAATCATTTTTTCACGGTTTGCTCGTAACTTTGTTTGTATCAGACTTAGTTTATCATCAACACCTGTTGTCAGAGTTTTTATCATGTCTGGAATTTTATCAATATTATAATCACGTATGATTTTTGTTACTCTTCTTACAGTAAATTGCTTTGTTGCTGCATCATCTGCTTTTGTCGGATTACAATCATTGATAATTTTATTATTATCCATGTTAAGCTCAATTCTCAAAACATTTTCCTGGTTTCTGCCTTTGTAAGATAATTAACCAGATGTTTTTGTTTTACATACTCAGACAGCACAATACCAAAATTTGTAATATTAACACTGCCAGTAGTAACTTCCTCGCCAAGATCATTAAAAAGCCCCATTATATATAATATATGATTAGATTAAATTTCGCAAGTGAAGTTTCTTTTAATCAACTTCCTCGGACGATCTAGATACAGAAAGTCATACTGCTTGTCAGTCGCTTTCTTATACTGATCTTTGCTGACATCTTGTTCGTTTGAAAGCATACCCAGCTCGCGATTAACCGGAGTTGCAAAGAAGATGTAATGAGAACAGTTCAAACGAATGTCTTTGGGCGTCTTATAGTAAGATTGAGATAAATAAATTACACAACAATTTTTATGTCTTCCCTGGATGAAATAATTATTAGTATCGTTTTGATTGCGTTCACAAACATAATCATCAAAAATAGCTATCTTTTGAGTATCTTTTGAGTATCAGGATCTGGCAAATCATTTGATCATTTGAACATTCTAGAATGTCTTCAACCGGAATTTTATTCTTTTTTGCTATCTTTTCAAGTTTTTGCGATAAGACCTGATACTTAGACTGTTCCAAGATTTTAGCAAACAAATAAGTCTTGTCGTAATACACTAAAGGTTTTAATAGCATGTGGACTAATGTGTTTGTTTTGCCAGAACCTGAATTACCGCAGATTAACATTCTAAAACAACAGTCTGGCATAAAGTTCCATAGTTGTTTAAAATTACCGTTTTCTGTTTTCATATATAGTTTGGAATTTGCATTATAATAATGCTTGGATAATACTTGTCTTAACTTATTTTAATTTATCTTATTTTAATCTAACTTATATTATTACATGTCTTTGTTAAAATGGAAAGAATTAGCAGATAAATCGCGAAAAGCGAGTGAACTTGTCAAAGAATATGAGAATAAAGTTACCCGAAAAAGACTAGAAAAAGGAGCTAGTCGTGATTTATAGACAGAAATATTTAAACCTGTAACTAGCGAAATAAAAAGTCAGCTAACAGAGCAGTTAGCTTCTCTTCCAGACATAAGTCAGCAATTAGCCGCTCTTCCGGCAGCAATAGGCGAGGAAGCGCAAGAAAAACAAATGTATCAGGGATTACCACAGTTATTAGATGAAGAACCTCGCAAACCAACTACTGGTGACCTAGATGCTGGAATCAATAAAGAAGTGATAAGTAGATACGACTTACCCTTACCGTCGAATGTAGTCAAAGATAAATCAAAACTTGAAGACATGTCCGGGCGTATTGATGAGGTTATCAAACTAACTGGTTACAATAAGGCTAAAGTCACTAGACAAATTAAAAGTGAAACTGATGCCGTCACGAGAGACCAGTACAAAGAACTTAAAAAAAGAACTTAAGAACTTAAAAAATATATTTGAAAACGATTCAAAAGATTTAAAATATTATAGAAGGAGAATTAATGCATTGCTTTCGCATAGTGAAGTCTTTTCAGGAGGTGGGATGCAACAAAATAAAAATTCCTACAAAGTCAGTAATGATGGCTGCTACGGAATGTTACAAATTGATTTACCTAAACTTGCTGGTCATCACAAATTTATTTCTAAACAGGGAGAAGCAATAATGCTAGATATGAAAGTGGATGATGATTTTATAGACTTGATAACAAAGCGTTACAATAATAAAAAAACTTAATCAAAACTGTCTCAGAATGCTTTCAAGACACTAACAAAATTATCTGGTTTGCCAATTCATAAAGGTTCTTCAAAGTTCAAGAAGATTTTAGGAGGTTGTGCTGATGATGAATATTACAATAGTCCTGATGATTTGATGAATGATCTGGAATTAGTATGTGGAAGTATCGTCTCAGGAAATAATAGTCCACAGTTAATAAATAAAGGTATTAGCATAATCGATGAATTATTAAAAATAGGTAAATATCATCCAAAGAACATGAGCAACTATTTTCTAAATATTTTAATTAAATAATTGTCTAACTGTAATTATATAGGACACAAATTACTAACAAAGAAGAATTAATTGATCATTTGACACGACTTGTGGCTGCATACAGACGTAGCTATAAATTGTGCGGTATTATAAACACAACCCTACACATTGTTAGTGGGATAATTGGTTGTACTGCCGTATTGGCATTGGTTCCAGCAATTCCTGTTTTCGTGGCTGCAGTTGGTGCAGTTCCTCCAGTAGTTGCTGTTTTAGCAAGTAAAAGAAGAATAGCAGAAAAAAAGTCTTTGTCCAAACAACAACAGGACTAGAAAATTATGAGGAGATTATTAGGATTGTCTTTAATAAAATATTAGAGATTCAAAAGAATGACAACTTTACAGAACCTCTGGAAATGTATATGAAAAGGTTTAAGCTTAATGGAAATTACGCTAGTAGAGATGCTCTTCAAGTTAAACGGTCATGTCATCCAGCCTCCGTAATTCTTTTCTGACTTGTTTCCGTATCCTATCATACTTTTCTCTGGTTGATTTTGTTTTAATCAGTTTTGTTTCTTTTTCTATTTTTAATATTTTAAATATTTTCTGAAAAATGTATTCAAATTTGAATGATCTTTTTCGACCTTCTATTTTATCTAAAATCTTTACAATTTTGTAAAACAAATCTTCAACTCTTTGTCTATTTTTGGAAGACAAATCATATTCTACCAAGTATTTATCCAAATGGTACTTTCTGTGGTAAATAGTTTTCTTTCGGTTGTAGTCGTAACCTGCAATAAGATTGTAACCGTTTTGTGTGCCATAATTAAGGCAAATGCGTTCGTTATCGAAAACTTCACAAGTATCGTTACAATTTATACATGCGTAAGTACACTTGTAACACAGCTTGGCTGTGGTACAATTTTTACAAAGCTTCTTTTTGTTAGTCATGTAAAATAAGATGCAATCTATGCACACCTCAGGAGAATCAATAATATCTAAAACTCTTTCAAAATATTTGCAATTCATTATATTATACTACAAAAAATATATATTTAAAATAATGTAATCCATATTATATGGAAAGTTATGCAGAAGAAGAAAGAAAACACTTTGATGAAACAAAAATAGTTTATGAAAAAGTAGCTGTCTACGAATAGACTCTTTTAACTAAAGCGGACGAGGAGATCAAAGAGTTTAAAGAAAGTCATATGAAACGATTGGAAGAAGATATTGCAGCTTTTAAAAAAGATTGTGCGATAAAGGCTGAGCATGAAGCTAATACTGCTATAAAGTTTCTTACAGACCTGGCGATAAAACAAATCAGGATTTTTAGTGAAACACGAGCAGATGCAGTAGCAAAGGATGTTGAATATTTTAAGGATGAATTAATCATTTAAATAAAAAAAGTCATATAATTAATACTGATATAAGATGTTATGAAGACTTTGAAATGTTTATTAAAAGCATAAGAGAGATGATTAATGAAAGACTTCTTGATAAAAACAATTTTATAAACTATTGCGAGCACGTGAAAAAAATAAGATTGCTGGTTGCTAAAGGCGATCTTAAACCCGATGATTTCGAGAGATACTGTAAATATCATGTAAAAATCAACCAGACGGTAGATGACAGGACTCTTGAAAAAGAATGCTTTTGGAAATACTTGGACATTCTTCTAGATGGAGAAATAGATATTCTCGAAGTATTAGACAATAATGACGCTGCTGATGCCAATGATGATACCATTTTGGTTTAAAAAAAAATAGACGGTGGTGAAACTTTAGCACCATTCCTGTTAAAAAACAAATAATTAAATTAAATTAAATATAGGCTTAAAAATAAATCTCATGTAATATTATATAATGACTGAAAAAGATTTGAAAATTGCAGAATCAGACGATTTTGATAAAATTAAGAGATTGGTTGAATCTTATATAAAACCATCTGGAAAATATAACAAAATTAGAAAAAAAACGTATTGATGAAATTAAAGGACTTATAAAAGATGTAAAATTAATACCAGAACAATATAGTATGGCATTGGAAGGAAAAAAAGATGTTGCGGAATTTGTAAAATTACTACCAGAATATGGTAAAGTTGTCGAAAAAGAAACATCACCAAAGCAATATATGAAAGTTTTTCAAGTTAATATTATGACTTGGAGAGATCCACTTAGACAACTTTTAGAAACATTACCAGCTGTTACAGATGTTATTGAAAAGGAATTGGAGCAAACAAACGGTCTTAAAATGAATGTTGTTTTACAATTTACTTTGAGACAACTAGTGCGTGATAGAGAAGGTAATGAATCATTCGTTTATAAAACAGCTTATTTTGCTTCCAATGCAGAATTAATCATAAACAAAACTGAAATTGCTGATGTGTTGGTTAGAGTAATTATGAAAATAGTAGATAACATTGGAAAATGGCTTTGTGAGGGAAGTGGTTGGGCAATTTCATCAGTTGCAAGCACTATATAAATCGAGTTAAGTACAAGCCTTTGCGAGGTAGCTCATATTTAGCATTACCAAAAGAGCTGCAACACCACACAAAAGGTTTAATAAATATAAAAAATGAAAAAGATAACGAATGTTTTAGATGGTGTCAATTAGCTTATAAATTTCCTGTTGAAAAAAATCTTCAAAGAATAACAAAGTACAAAAAGCATATTGATGATATTGATTACAAGGGGATTACATTTACTGTTACAATTCCACAAATCCCGAAAATAGAAAAACAAAACAACATTTGTTTTAACATATTTGAATATGAAAACAGTCAAGTATACCCTTTGCACATATCAAAAAACAAAACAACAAAAGAAACTTGTGATATGCTTTTAATCACTGAAGAAGAAAAAATTCATTATGTGTGGATAAAAAACTTTAACAGTTTGATGTATAATCAAACAGCACACAATGGAAAAAAATGGTTTTGTAAAACATGCCTCCAATGTTTTACATTAGAAAGAGTTTTAGAAAAACACAAGCCTGTTTGTCTTTCGTATAATGGTAAGCAAGCAGTAGAGATGCCAGGTAAAGATGAAAAAGTTTATTTTAAAAACTATAAAAGGCAACTAATGGTTCCCTTTGTCATATATGCTGATTTTGAAGCAGTAACCGAAAGTATTTCATCAGCATCAAACAATCCTAAAAAAATCACATACAGGAGCATATCAAAAGCATACTGATTGCAGTTACGGGTATAAGTTGTTTGTTGCTATGTCTGTCTATGATGATCAATGTTCAAAACCAGTTGTAACGTATAGAGGACCGAATGCTGTTTACAAGTTTTTAGAAAAAATGATAGAAGAAGAAAAGTGGTGCAAGAAAACTATGAATACACATTTTAAGAAAGATTTGGTGATGTCAAGAGAAGAAGGAGCTAGATTCCAAAAATCGAAATCATGTCATATTTGCGATCACGGTTTTGTAACAACTCTCGGAAAAGGTAACGTGGGTCATACAGTGGCATATAAAAACTTCATTAGAAAAGTCAGGGATCATTGCCATATAACTGGAAAGTATAGGGGAAGCGCTCACAATATATGTAATATTAATTTCAAACTGACTGAAAAATACCTGTCGTGTTTCATAATTTGAGAGGTTATGATTCTAACTTTATAATGCAGCATATCGGAAAGTTTGAAAATAAAATAAATGTTATACCAAATAACATGGAAAAGTACATGGCTTTTATGTTAGGACAACGTTTGGTGTTTATTGATAGTTTTCAGTTTATGTCTCAGTCATTAGAAAATTTAGTAAAAAACGTTTCGTCGTTTCAGTATACCTCTCAGGAATACTCTGGCGACAAGTTAGAATTAATAAAAAGAAAAGGTGTTTATCCTTATGATTACATGAACAGTTTTAAACGCTTCAAGGATACTAAGTTACCTGGTATCTTTTATTCTCAATTAAATGATGAGCATATTTCAGATGCAGATTATGAACACGCTAAAAAAATATGGAAAACATTCAAGATTAAAAATATGGGAGAATATCATGACCTGTATCTTAAGACTGATGTATTGTTGCTGACAGATGTTTTTGAAAACTTTAGAAAAAAGGGTTGCATGCCTTAAGATGACTGGCATCCAGCTTGATATAATCACTGATATTGATCAATATTTGTTTGTGGAAAAAGGATTAAGAGGCGGTACGAGTTATATTGCAAACAGATATTCACAGGCTAATAATAAATATATAAAAAACTATGACAAGAAAAAAGAAGCAAGTACATAATATATCTTGATGCTAATAACGTGTATGGGTGAGCTATGTGTCAACCGTTACCTACTGGCAACTTCAAGTGGGTCGACAAGTTTGAAAAAGGAAAATCAAATTACATTGTTTAGTGTGGTATCAAGTATCCTGAGAAACTGCATGACTCGCATAATGATTATCCTCTCGCCCCGGAAATTTTAAATATCAAAGATGAGTGGCTGTCAGACTATTGTAAAAATTTAAAACAAAAGTTTAATTTAGGATCTAGTAAAGTTAACAAACTTGTTACGACGTTGAAAAATAAAGAAAAGTATGTCGTGCATTTTAGAAACTTAGAATTGTATAAAAAGCTTGGATTAAAGGTAACAAAAATACATCGGATACTACAGTTCGACGAATCACAGTGGTTAAAGACGTACGTAGACTTTAATACTGCTAAGAGAACAGCCGGTAAAAATGCTTTTGAAAAGGATTTCTTCAAACTGATGAACAATTCAGTTTTTGGTAAAATTATGGAAAATTTGAGAAAAAGAATTAATGTTATGATGAGGAGGTTCTTTTAAAACATGCAGCAAGACCTTCATTTGTTTCTTGTAAAATGTTTAATGAAAATTTATTTGCTAAAACAGAATAAAGGAACGATTAGTTTTAAATCGCCCTGTCTATGTTGGTATGTGTATTTTAGACTTGTCAAAATATTTGATGTATGATTTCCATTACAACTACATGAAAAATAAATATGATAAAAAAGCTAAATTATTATTTACTGATACCGATTCCTTATGTTATGAAATAAAAACAAAATATTTGTTTGCAGACTTTTACAAGGATAAAGAACTTTTTGATAATTGTTATTATGATCCAAAAAGTAAGTTTCATTTTAATGATAATAAAAAGGTTATTGGCAAGATGAATGATGAAACTTGTGGAATACCCATTGTTGAATTTGTCGGACTACGGAGTAAACTATATTCGTATATGTTAGACAATAAGGTTTGTACAAAGAAATGTAAGGGTGTTAAAAAGTGTGTTGTTAAAAACAGATAGCACATGATGATTACAAAAATATTTTGTTTATGGCAACAGAAGCTCATCATGAGATGAAAGTCATTAGATCACAAAAGCATAATATAAGCAGCTATGTAATAAATAAAAAAAGTTTATCAGCTTATGATGATAAACGGTATATACTAGATAATGGACAAGATACATTAGCATATAAGTAAAATACTGCATGGTAAAATATGCAAAGCGATGGTGAAGACTTTGCTTAATAGGTTGCAAATGTTTTAGTTATTTACAAAATTAATAGAAACTGAGGGTTTTGGTAAAGTTCTTCCTAAGCGAAGGGTAATCAAGCAGTTTTGTGTAGTTGTGTGGGGTCTGGCAGCAAGCATGTCATCGTCATTTTTTTGACGTTTGCAAATGTTTGTGTGTTAAAGCCAACAGGAGACAACTTGAAAACTATTGATTGTTTGTCGCGAGGTGGGAAATTGCGCCTATACTCTCAGTTTCTAAACTACTCATAAAAACAAAATAAATAAAAATATTCATAAGTTTTCCATTAAAACGTATTTAAGTGGTTCTCGCATTTTGTCAAAGAAAACGTCAAAAATGTCATGTCCAACGTTACAGAAGTTTGCAATGGTTTATGTTCAAATCCCAGCTATACACATATTTTCCAATGGAAGCAGACGAAATTTCACGGGGTTAATACCGTAAATCGACGTTGTAAAATTTATCACGTCAGTAGTCGCATTTTTATAACATCGGCCATTCTTAATCGCCAGGAAAAATGTCCATTGGGGAAATTTTATAAACAATTTGTACAGATGAATGAGCAATTATATTTGTTATGTCAATATTGTTATGAGAGATATTTCATTAAGACGATATTCCAAAAGAACATACATGAGTCTTTTCAGTGATATAGAATAATTTGGATTAAATAAATTCAAAATTTCTGAATTTTATGAATATTTTTAAAAAGGTCGTAATTTTGTCTCGCTTTGTAAAGTGTACTTTTGGCTAGGCGCATTGCTTAAAAGTGAACATAACCAAGTGTTTTATGTACTTATTCTAGTGGTTGTTTTTAAACAAATAAAAAGTACATGAACGATTGATTATAATCCAAATATTATAAAAAACGGAAATACAATAATTACATTTTTATTTAAAAAAATTAAAAAAGGTAGTCAAATTGTCCCACAATCATAATTCGACGTTTCGTCGTTATAACCACGTATCAAGAGATCATAAATGCGTGTTGTGATGTGAAAAAATTCTAAATAAACATATATGTTTTCGAAAGATTTTTTGTTTTTATTTATCTTTGTGGTATTTTTAAAGATGCTCATTTTTTTAAGGAAATAATACATATATAGTCTAAGATAATAACATATATGTATGGATGTTTTAGGTCTTATTTTAGCTATCCTTGTGCATATTCCCGTTTTCAAAAGAAATGGTTACATATATATATATTGTCAAATACAACCTCGTTCTTACTTAACATTGAAAAACTCATGTTTTCAACTTATAGTTTTTAAAAGATACTTAAACGTTTTTTCCTATAAAAATCAACGCATTAAATTTCACGCCCTCGCGTAACGCTGAATTGTACCAACACTGTGCGCAACGTTACTATTCTACGTAACAACATCCGCGGTAACACTATTCTACGTAGCAGTATCCGGGTTAATAATATTCTTCGTAGCAATATCCGGGTTTATATTATTCTACGTAGCAATATCCGGGTTGATACTACTCTACGTAGCATTATCCGGGTTAATACTATTCTACGTAGCAATATCCGGGTTAATACTATTTTACGTAAAAATATCCGGGTTAATACTATTCTACGTAGTATTATCCGGGTTGATGCTATTCTACGTAACACTATCCGGGGTCTCACTATTCTACATAACAGTATCCGGGGTAACACTATTCTACGTAACAGTATCCGGGACAACACTATTCTACATAACAGTATCCGGGGTAACATTATTCTACGTAACAGTATCTGTGGTAACACTGTTCTACATAACAGTATCCGAGGTAACTCTATTCTATGTAACAGTATCCGTGTAACACTATTCTACGTACCAGTATCCGTGGTAACACTATTCTACATAACAGTATCCGGGATAACACTATTCTAAGGAACGCCATCCGGGGTAACACTATTCAACGTAGCTATACTCAGGTTAATACTGTTCTAAGTAGCAATATCCGGTTTAATACTATTCTACCTAGCAATATGCGGTTTAATAATATTTTACGTAACAGTATCCAGGTTAATACTATTCTGCGTAGCAATATCCGGGTTAATACTTTTCTACGTAGAAATATCCGGGTTACTACTATTCTGCGTAACAATATCCGGTTTAATACTATTCTACGTAGCAGTATCCGGGTTAATACTATTCTACGTAACAATATCTGGGCTAATACTGTGCCACATAGCAATATCCGGGTTAATACTATTCTACGTAGCAATATCCGGGTTGATACTATTCTACGTAGCAATATCCGGGGTCTCACTATTCTGTGTAACAGTATCCGGGAAAACACTATTCTATATAACAGTATCCGGTGTAATACTATTCTACGTAACAGTATCCGTGGTAACACTATTCTAAATAACAGTATCCGGGGTAACATAATCCTACGTAACAGTATCCGGGATAACCATATTCTAAGTAACAGTATCAGGGCTAACATTACTCTATGTAACAATATCCGGGGTAACCATATTCTACGTAACAGTATCCGGGGTAACACTATTCTAAATAACAATATTCGGGGTAACACTATTCTACGTAACAGTATCGGTGGTAACATTATTCTACATAACAGTATCCGGGGTAACACTATTCTATGTAACAGTATCCTGGATAACGCTATTCTAAGTAACACCATCCGGGGTAACAATAGTCTACGTAAAATAAATATACATAACAGTATCCGGGATAACACTATTCTAAGTACCACCATCCGGGGTAACATTATTTTATGCTACGGTTTCTACCATAACACTGTTTTACGTCTATCTGGAGTAACACTACTCTATGTAAAAATATCCGGATAACGCTGATATACATAACAGTATCCGGGAAATACTATTATATGTAACAGTATCCGGGTTAACACTATTTTACGGTGCAATATCTGGGGTAACACTGTTCTACGTAACCGTATCCTTATACGTAACAGTATCCGGCTTAACACTATTCTATGTAACATTATCCGGGGTATATTCTACGTAACGATATCCGTAGTAACACTATTATATGTAACAGTATCCGTGTTAACACTATTCGACATAACAATATTCGAGGTGACACTATTATATGTAACAATACCTGGGGTAAAACCATTCTACGTAACAGTATCTCTGGTAACACTATTCTACGTATCAGCATCCGGGGTAACACTATTGTATGTTACAGTGTCCGGATAAACACCTTCTACATAACAATATTCGGAGTAACACTATTCTAAGTAACATCATCCGGGGTAACAATATTCAAAATAACACTATCAGGGGTAAAACTATTCTACGTAAAATAAATCAACATAACAGTATCCGGGATAACACTATTCTAAGTACCACCATACGGGGTAACATTATTTTATGTAACGGTTTCTACCATAACACAATTCTACGTAACACTATCTGGAGTAACACTACTCTATGTAAAAATATCCGGATAACGCTGTTATACATAACAGTATCCGGGTAAACACTATTTTTCGGTGCAATATCTGGGGTAACACTGTTCTACGTAACCGTATCCTTCTACGTAACAGTACGGCTTAACACTATTCTATGTAACATTATCCGGGGTATATTCTACGTAACGATATCCGTAGAAACACTATTCTATGTAACATTATCCGGGGTATATTCTACGTAACGATATCCGTAGTAACACTATTCTTTGTAACATTATCCGGGGTATATTCTACGTAACGATACCCGTAGTAACACTATTAGTTATTAGGATTCTTGACAGGGGACATGGGCTCACATTTCCTGCCTGGACATTATTTTCACCCGAGCCGTTAGACGAGGGGGCATATATATTTCCAGGCAGGGAATGTGAGCCCATGTTCCCTGTCAAGAATCCTTATAACGAATTTGTCATACTTCAAAGTTGTAACCATTTATTTAGGAACAAAAAAAGCCAAAGGCAAGATTTCATTTTTATTGCGCCAATTATCCCGTAACGTGCCTCTAACTAGACGTTGTTTACTTTCGTGACGTCATCGCTCTGACGTCGTTAAATTTGGCGGATTTTTTAATAAAATAAATGATTTTATCACTATGTTAATGTTTTATTATCTGTAAAATTGCCAAAACAAAATACACTTACGATTATTTCAGACTTTTTCACACAGTGGAAAGCGCAGAAAAGCGATAGGAAGGAAACAATCGGCGGTTTCCAAAACGAATCGGCAACGTTATCGTCGCCATTTTGTTTTTGTGTATTGGAGTAATGGGGTACCTATGGGGAATTCGTCCTGTGTTCACGTCTCGAGACGTAGACATGGGCTCATGTCTACGGCGCATTGACCAATGAAATCCTGAGAATGTTCTTTGCAGTTTGACAATATCCTATGTAACATTATCCGGGGTATATTCTACGTAACGATATCCGTAGTAACACTATTATATGTAACATTATCCGGGGTATATTCTACTTAACGATATCCGTAGTAACACTATTATATGTAACATTATCCGGGGTATATTCTACGTAACGATATCCGTAGTAACACTGTTATATGTAACATTATCCGGGGTATATTCTACGTAACGATATCCGTAGTAACACTATTATAAGTAACATTATCCGTGTTAACATTAATCTGCTATACTATGTAACAGTATCCGTGTTAACACTATTCTACATAACAATATTCGAGGTGACACTATTATATGTAACAATACCTGGAATAAACCATTCTACGTAACAGTTTCTCTGGTAACAGTATACTACATATCAACATCCGGGGTAACACTATTGTATGTAACAGTGTCCGGGTTAACACCTTCTACTTAACGCTATCTGGATTAACACAATTCTATGTAACAGTATTCAGGTCAACACTATTCTACGTAACATTATCTGGATTAACACTATTAAATGTAACAATATCCGGGTTAACACTGTACAGTATTCGTGTTAACACAATTCTATTTAGAAATATCCGGGTTAACACTATTCTACATAACACTGTCCGGGTTAGAACTAGTATACGTAACATTGACCGGGTTAACACTATTCTATGTAACATTATCCGAGTTAACACTATTCTACGTAACAATATCCGAATTGACACTATTCTACGTAACACTATACGGGTTAACACTATTCGACGTAACAATATCCGGGTTAACACTATTCTACGTAACAATATCCGAATTGACACTAGTCTCCGTAACACTATCCGGGTTAACACTATTCTACGTCACATTATCCTGATTAAAACTACTAGACGTAACATTATCCGGGGTAACACGATTCTACGTAACAATATCCAGGGTTAGACTATTCTACATTACAATATCCGTGTTAACACTATTCTACGTAACATTATCCGGGTTAACACTATTCTACGTAACACTATCCAGGTTAACACTATTCGACGTAACATATCCGAATTAACGCTATACTATGTAACACTATCCGGATTAACACTATTCTACGTAACAATATCCGGATTAACACTATTCTACGTAAGATTATCCGGGGTAACACGATTATACGTAACAATATCCAGGGTAACACTATTCTACGTAACATGTCCGAATTAACACTATACTGTGTAACACTATCCGGAGTAACACTATTCTACGTAACAATATCCGAGTTAACACTATTCTACGTAACAATTTCCGGATTAACACTATAAGAACGTTTGTCTCAACGTATCTGTTCTATTGGTTATTCAGGAGGAATAAAGTATCCTCTGTGGAAGCTTTAAATATAACAACACAAGCTAGTTTCAACATTATTTATCATTATTTATGCCTGCCACGACAATATGTGTGGAGACGAGTATCAGCTATTATTCGTATATGCCGATTGTACGTTTTATATAGATCTATGACAGTTCAATAATGATTAATCAGTTTAACGGATTCATCCGTTTAACATAACTACAAAAATATGTTAATACCTAGATACGGTACTCAATGCTAGGGGTATGTACGGAAGCCTATTAGGGCCGTTTTGAGTTAGAACTTGCGAATTAGATATTGGAACTTAGAAGTTAGATACTTAGAAGTTTGAAAGGGCGCGGTTTATGTATGCGCCATGATGGTGAAATGATGATGGACGACACACAGAGAGCGAATAAGGTAACTATAAAATATATTTTGCGTTTGCATTTTGTCTAGACTTTAAATTAGCAGCCGCTGGTTCTTTTGCATTTATGAAGCAACACTTTTAGACTAATTAGGGTTAGGGCAGCAGATTTACAAACTAGATTAGGGTTAGGAATCCTTTTAGACATAGGTTAAGGATTAGGGTTTTGGCGAGCAACCCATTCCTTGGGATAGGATTAGGGTTAGTCAGAGTGACGGACCAATTATAAATTCGTTCCCATGATGAAATAATAGTGAACCTAATGAAAACAAAAATGGCCACTGCCATACCGGAACAAATGCATTTCACTGAGCTATTTTTCAGTGTTTTTACATGGATTTATTGCTTTTGAAATACTCAGGATCGTGTGTCCCTAATCTGCTGACCAAACATTGCTGACCAAAGACAATAGTCTGCAATCAACACTAATCCCTTTTTTTAACTTTAAAAGCTTTTCCCCAAAGCAACCAGCAATACTCGTCATCAGCCTACTTGGTCAGCGGATTAGGGAGTTTTGGTCTGCAGACAAAGGTCTCTGGTCAGCATGGTCAGCAGTGTTTGGTCAGCAGTTTAGAGAGACCCATTAGGAACGACTCCTTATTTTCCTGTTGGGCTCCTAAATATGTCTTGATCATGAGCACAACAGACTTCTTGTTTTTAAAATCTTCAAGTAATTCCCCTTAAAACATTAATAACGGTGACTCTGTCCCAATTTGAATAAACCGATTGTTGCACTTATTTTGCTCTTAGTAATTGGTATAAAACCAGTCTATTTTCACGGCGCACGTTATATAACGACGCTTTTAATAGGACTAGATGTCGCGCACGTCCAATCAAACCAAACGAATGTAAACGACCACATGAAAACGTGAATGATCGAGGCGGGCGTACATTTCCTGCTCAACTGAAATGCCACATTGACTAAATAGCTGTAAATGGAGACATATTATTGTTTATTCCTTTCAAAACTTGCAGCATTCGACTAAATATGTTGTAAATTGAGAAATATTATTGTTCATTCCCTTAAGAACAACATAAGTGTTTGTAGATATTCTTTTTCATTCCCTTCAGAACTTGCAACATTGAACGTGTCGAGATTTAAAAAAAGACAAAAATACATAATTCACCAACACGATCTGTTTCCACATTTCCAAAAACTTTATATTTTACCCCAACAAGTAATCCTAGCCCCCTTTTGTCCCCGAATGAGACCCTTTCCCCGGAATATACCTTCCATGTAAAAATCTAAAATAAGAGGACACGTCCATATAAGGCGGCATGTCCACATTTGCAAACACTTTTTTTTTTAAGAAAAGTATTTTTTTTTCTTAACTGGACACGGCCCTTTATGGTGGCGTGTCCACATTTGAAAAAAACATGATTTTCTTAAGAAAAGTGTTTTTTCTCTCAAGTGGACACGGTCCTATAAGGCGGCTTGTCCCCGTTTTTAAAAAAAAGTATGTTTTTCTTAAAGGGAATGTAGCGACACAGCCAAACAAACTCTATTATTGAGGGTTCTGAAAAACTTGGAAAAAGGTGAAAGAATGATCAGAATCGGATGATAAACAAAAAAGATATGACCATTTAAAGGTTGTTCTAAAACGAATACGGCAGCCGCCATTTTTAGAACTATGACGTCATAGTTCCATATTACCATGTATGGAATAATGATAAATATCATTTAAAACGAAGAAAATCACTACAAATGAATGGTTTTTTTTTACTGGTGATATAAATCATTATTGCCATTAAGTATTACATATTTTTCATACAGTTACTGTCATTTTTTCCATATAAATCAGTAAATGTTCATATTTATAATTATTCCATATATGGTCAGTTTAGAACCGTGATGTCATAGCTCTCAAAATGGCCGCTTCCAACAGAAACTTCAAATGATCGTATCTTCTTTGTTTATCATCCGATTTTGATAATTCTTTCACCCTTATTCAAGTATTTCAAAACTCTCATTAGTAAAGATGGTTTGGCTGTGTCGCTACATTCCCTTTAAGACAGGTGTGTTTTTCAAAAACTGGACGAGCCACTTTTATAGGGACGTGTCCTCTTATTTTAGAAGTTTAATAATGTGATACATGGAAGTTATATTCCGGGGAAAAGATTTTCTTTGGGGCCAAATATATAGAAAAAGGGACTTGGAATACTTTGAGGGGCTGGGGTGTAAACTATTACGTTTTTAGAAATGTGGACACAGATCTTGTTGGTGAATAATGTATTTTGTCTTTTTTTAAAAACTGGACACGTTCAATGTTGCAAGTTCTGAAGGGAATGTAAAATAATATCTACAATTACATGCTGTCAACGTTCTGAAGGGAATGGGAAAAACACTTGATTTCAAGGTTGCAGATTCTGAAGGGAATGACAACTATTTTTATACGGAAACGTAGATCTATATCGAAATCAGAACACGCCACAGTAAACGTGCATTGAATTTTTACTACTAATTAGGCCTCTGTCTTTGTGATGACACAATTGTAACGGCATTCATACAATTTGTGACTGCGTCCCTGACGGAAGTCGTAAACGTTCATGCATATGTGATGTCGTCTAAGGGAATCTGACGAATGTGACGGATTTGACCTAGCCCACTGACTTCACTGGAAGTTGTATGGGTGTGGGAGTTGGAGGTTATTTGATGCATTTCTTGTTCGACCTTTATACTTACATACATGCACTTTATTCTTTTTAAAAAGTGATGGAAGAATGTGTCCTCTGAGTTGGTAAAAATATCGAAATGTTTGGGTCCTGGCTCAAGGCTTGATAAACAATGTATATGTAAGAATTTAACAATCAACAAGTTTGGTGACTGACCTCTCTACCGGTTGAATATTGCATTATTAAAATTATTAACTGACTGACGAAAATGGACAAATATATTTTTAACTTTAGGGGATTTCCTGCATTGTAGCATTGCATTTTTGCGTCCTGTTTGTCCAAAATATAAGTAACCACAAAAGCAGATATAAAAATCGAACAGGAAAAGTAGCATTCAAGGACGACAGTCAACCATAAACACACAAAGAAACAAAGAACATCTATATATAAAGATGAATAACAGGCAAGATAAGACATCACAAACACACAACAGTTGACAATGGGGCTACCGCCTTGGAACGGTCACTGGAAAAAAGGCCGCTGGGGGTTTAAACCAGGTTCTAGGGTGCACCAAACCTCACACTTACCCTACTGTCATCCCAATAAAACGGGACAGTGTAAATAAAGAAATCCCCGCCATGAACTATTCTCTAACCAACAAGGCAGCATCAACAGGCAATATAAGTAAAACACAAAGATGCTCGTGTATAGATATATATATATACAAAAACAATAGCCTAGAAAGCCACAAAGAAGGTACTCAATGACTTGGCAGAACCCAGAGCAACAATAGAATAAACAATATTGCACAAAGTGGCACATTTCATGTTAAAAAAATAAATGACGTGAGTTGTACGCCAGCCAATCAACATTAGAAGCCAAACATACATCAAACCAGTAACAGCTGATTTAACGGTTGCATTGCCAGATAAATAATTGCAACAAGTGCATCTCTTATCAGTTACTTATAGAGGAAAACACCTAGGATCTCGAGTGAACTGCAAAATTTCTGAAAGAACACTTTATGTAATACTTTCTTAAAATAAGTGATCCAAGAGTTATTGGAATGTTTGTGCCGTTATTAAAAATCCTCGTACAATTATTAGAGGAACATACTTAACGTAACTTACAGTCTAGACCTTCTGTAAGCTTATCTGCTCATCTCTTATGAATGTTTTGATTATTTCTGATCATCCTGATCATTACGGGGGTGAATCACTAATTAACACAGAGTGCATCGAGAGTATGGCTGTCCGTGTCCTCTGAAGCATGGCATACTTTTTTAGTAACTTGTCCGAACAACCCGAAACGTGACCCCACCGGGAATCAAAATCAGGACCTCATGATCGAGAAGCAAATATGCTAAGAACTCGGTCACCGCAACCTGGGAAGAGGATCGCGAATAAAAATGTAAAGCTGTAAGGCGTACGTATAGCTTAGATCTTAGAAATGAAGAGGTATGATGTGGAGTTTGTATGGATGACGCATCGTGTAACATATAATATCAGATTTAAAAATGGTCTCCACGCGCATGAAATCACTATTGTTATATTTTCATTGATCCAGTTATATTTTTAAAAACATATCAAGTCTTATACCATGTTGAAGGTTGTGTGCTCTCCGACAATTTGACCCACTTTTACAGATAGTTCCTTTACTTTTCTTATGATCTGGAATTAGACACTTGTGTTAAGTTGTGTCAGCCTTTTTGCCACTGACCGTTCCAAGGCGATAGCCCTATTGTAAAAGGCTTGTGTGTTTGAAATGTCTCATCTTGCCTTTTATTAATCTTTATATATAGTTGTTCTTTGTTTGTTTGTGGTTGACTGTCGTCCTTTAATGATACTTTTCCTGTTCAATTTTTATATCTACTTTTGGACCCCCTTTTAACAGTTCGTTACTTTTTAAATAGTATATACCAAAAGAAGAAGAAGGTTGAACGGAGACACGCAAGTTTATATTTGATCAGCGTTTTCTAAGGTCTTATCCGCAATGGCATCAAATATACCTGGTAAGTGACACTTTAATACAGTTCAATAACTTAATATTTGTTTGAAGTGACACTGTTCATAAGAGAGTTCCAGTTCCCGGTATAGATTAGTCCTAGCATGTAATAATGAAACGTTGCCTGCCTTTTAATGTAGTCTTATGACTGTTACCTGTGATATGCGGGCTTCCAAACCTCTGCGTCCAGCTAAATTACATTTGGTTTATTTCGCCCATTGTTTTCTCGTTTAGGGCAACGCGTTTTGTTAGAAACTGGGACCATACGCCGCTGGATATGGAATGGTGTGAAAATACCGCATTGAACGTTCCATGTTCACCGTCATATGCATACCATCTTCGGATTGCTGTAGTTTATGTACTATTGTCATTTTAAATATTGAGTTCTGCTCAGTCCGGGGCTAGAGGACGCGAATGGTAAAAGGAATATTTAGTACTCAGTAAAGTGTGCTTAAAAGCATCAAACATTGTTTAATTAAAGCGCTGTTCAAGTTGTCCTACGCCCTCAAATACTGGCCTATGGGAATATCAGCAAAAAAATGGGGGTACTTTTTTTTTTGTGAGTATATTGTATATATTTCTTTAATAAATTCAATAAATATTTCTGGATTCACTAGTTGTCTACTTTGCCTTACTTTCAAACTTCATGCAAGAATACACCACAACTATCACACAATGTAATTAAAAAAGTAGTTCTGGCAAAATCTTATAATTTCCCTAGGGATTTATTTCCCAAGGGAATTACAACTTTTAATTCCCTCAGAATCACAGGCAGAAATGTAATATTGGTTTATCATACTATTTTAAAATGTTTTGTTCAATAAATAAGGCTGGGTAATAAAATGACACACACATCACCGCCAGTTCCTTTAAACTATTGGTCTATGGTTTTCAACAGGCGCTACAGACGTTACTTACAACAGAAGTTATAGTGCCGGATATAGCGAGACTGTAAACAACATGAGCGAGATGGTCGCTAAGGAAGGTCTGATTGTGAAGGACGTACATCCCGATGGTAACTGTCTGTTTACCGCTGTGGAGGACCAGCTACGTGTTCGTGGAGAATTCTACTATGCGGCAAAAACTCTCAGGCAAGCCGCAGTCGACTATCTTAGACAGCATCCATGTCAGGTGAGCTATGCTATTGTATGCCATTGTTTTTTATTAGTCATCTACCCGTGTGTCACTGGAGGGGACTATAGGTTTGCACCCCATCAGTCCGTCCCACAAATATGGATCCTGTGATAGCGACAAAAGTATTTAATATTTTTATGAAACTTGGCGTGTTGGTAGAGGGCAATGAGGGGATTATGCACATTATTTTATTTTGTCGATTTGACAAAAAATATGGTTGCTATGGCAACGGAAATAGTAAAAAATACACAAAATATATGGATCCTTTGATAACAAAGGAAATGCTTAAGATAATTCAATGGCAATTTGTTTGTAGGTGAAAGGGAGGGAAGATCATGCAGATAATTTTGTTTTATTAATATGTCAAAAATTGTGGTTGTTGTGGCAACAGAAATTGTAAAATAAATACACACAAAATACACCATTATTAAATAAAGAAAAATGGTTTCCACTCAATAACTTTAGTTAGGAATGAGGTATTACAATGCAACTTTATTGGTAGATAGCTTATATGAACAGGAAGCCTGAGATTGCATTTGGGATCACTGGGGACAAGGTCAATGTCACTTTTACTAAAAATAGAAAATTGGTTCTGTTCAATAACTTTAGTTAGGAATGATCTATTGACCTGAAACTTGGTGTATAGGTAGCTTATATGAATTTGCAAGTCTGGGATTGCATTTGGGGCCACTGGGCTCAATAACTTTAGTTAGGAATGAGATATTGGAATGAAACTTTATATGAACAGAAAGCTTGGGACTTGGGATTGCATTTGGGTCACTGAGATCAAGGTCACTGTTACTAAAAGTGGAAAAAAAATGGTTTCTGCTAAATTACTTTACTTAGGAATGAGATATTGCAATGTAAGTTTATGGGTAGGTAGCTTTTTTGAAAAGGAAGCTTGGGATTGCATTTGGGGTCACTGGGTTCAAGGTCAAGTTCATTGTTGCTAAAAATAGAACAACTGTTTCTGCTCATTAACTTTACTTAGGAATGAGATATTGGCATGAAACTTGGTGTGTAGGTGGCTTATATGAAAAGCAAGTTTGGGATTACATTTATGGTCAAGGTCACCATTACTAAAAGAAATGCCCAGTAGGAGACGTGTATTGCTCTGCAACACTTACGTGTCTTGTTTCTTTAAGCAGCGATCTTTTACCATCTTGAGAATGGTACCGGTAATCATTCAATTGGGAAAAATTGCGTTATTTTGCCATAAATTGCAAATTGTCACTATCCAACAAAAGCAATATTGTATGCTTAAATTCTTTGCAAACACATTACCATGTCATTCTCTTGTAGCATTTCATTACAATATTATATTAAGCAAGTGGAAGAAATGCAGCAACAATTCTGATGTTACAGATCATATGTACTGGGAAGGTACGCCAGACCCCTTACCTCTGAGCTATCGAGAACACTTGAATGTGCCTTTAACTTGTATCTCGTCTCACCGCTGCGAGTTTGAATCCCACTGGGAACTTGACTAAGTGAAAAAGATAGCTGGAGGTATACAGTACTGGTTCTTCCCAGGAAAAACTGGGTGGTCTGCCTCCACCACTAACAATTGACTGTCATATATAGGCTAAAATAGACTAAAATGTGATGAAAATTATGTAAAACACCATTCAACCAACCAACCAACCAACCACATAAGAGTTCAAAATTCTAATTTCCATGGACCCAATTAACATTATGTTCTAGACATTACAGTAAAATGTAAATAAAAAACAAGTCTGTGTATACTATAATTGCAGGAAGACGGAACGCCTCTCTTTGACTTTCTCACACGCTACGACGGTACCTGGGAGGACTATCTGAATCGCATGAGTATCGAAGGGGAGTGGGGAGACCATATCATGATCAGGTACTTATTCGAAGACTAAAGTGTCACCCATGAGCGGTAGCATTGGCAATGGCTTGAAGTGAAATCAGTTGGGCTTCAAGGAAGATTTTTAGCTCTTCTTGCCACAGGCCAAATGAGCTTAAGCAAGGCATCTCGTCCATCTTTGTCATCTGTGCATCAGTTGACTATTAATTTTGTTGTTCATTCTAGCACCTTTGTTTTGCAATTGATCTTTACCAAACTTTGTTAAGTCTTTATAGCAGTTAAAGCTTTGACAAGTTCAGAAATTACCAATATCAGATGTTAAAACAATTACCAATATCAGATGTTAAAACAATTACCAATATCAGATGTTAAAACAATTACCAATATCAGATGTTAAAACAATTACCAATATCAGATGTTAAAACAACAAAGTTATGGCCCTTGTTTTAATCAATCTTCGCCTCTCACCGCTGCGGGTTCGAATCCCACTGGGAGTTCGATTTGTAAGTGAGAAAGTGTCGATTCTTACGGATGGCGGGAGGTATACAGTACTGGTTCTACCCAGGAAAAGTGGGTGGCCTGCCTCCACCACAAAAAATCAATATATAACCTTACATGGGTTGAAAGTGACGTAAAACACCATACAAACCTTGTTTTAATCAACAATGCTAAATTATGCCTTGTTTACACTCGAGCACATTTATTTGGTAATTATTTTATATCAAAGAAAGTTCAGACAAGTTTGAAAACTGTCAATATTGTTTATTAAACAAAAGAGTAATGGCCCTGGTTTTAACCACAGTCCTTAGAATTTAACAGTATTTATTGACCAGTCTTGCAATTTTTGTTCCTTGTCTGTTACTCCTGATATGCTTGGGATATTGGAACGAAAGTTTATTGCGTATGTGTTTTATAAATTTGATTTGTCAGAACAGCACACCGTGAACAAATTCTCCTTATCCTTGGCAGCACAACTGGTCTCATAACTGGTCCGAGTGAGGTGATCAAATCACGTCATTGTAGTCCAGTAGAGAGCTTCGTGGTCTTTGACCTCTTGTTTACATTTATAGTTACATTGTTAAAAACATAATAATATTGCATAGAAATACATGAAGTAGAGCACAAAGTTTTACATATTAAAGTGATTTATTATATGGTGTTGTTATTTCAAATATTGTTTTTATGTTCTGGATTTCTCAGTGAATGGAAATTCGTTACCATTAATATTGTATATATAGTAACTAACTAAAATATGACTGACTGTGACGTTCAGTCATGACGGCAAGTGTTGGAAACGTTGATATATTAACAAAGTGATTGTTAGCTGAGAATGTTTAACAAACTGAAACATTCCAGTGAATTATACACAAACTGATATAAAATGTAAAAAATATATTATTTAATGGCTTGGTTCATTTATAAGGAAATCCTTCTCTTGATGGAAGACAAATTTTGTGTTTTTAGTCATTTGGCCAGCCCGTTTTTTATTTATGTTTAGCGTCCGCGTGCGCCTAGGTTTTCACGTCATCAACCAAAAAAACAAACAGTTTGGATGTCAGAATTTTTTACGAAAAAAATGCCATTTACGCTCGCCGTGTCGTGGCGACAACAAATCTGCGACGATAACGCCGTAAATATTCGTATCTACATGTTCAATCGGTCAGGAGATTGCATAATAACATTATGAATATGATGCAAGCGTTCATTGAAGCAGACTGGAATTCAAGCCAACACAAGATATTGCTAGTAACAAAAATGCATTTACAGAACTTTTCTATATGAGTTTCCAAAATGCTTGTTTTCTAGTCAATTTGTTTATTGTTTTAACTACCCTTTATTAAACTTAGTTTTATGAGAAAGTTGTGTTTATACTCATTTATTGAACTCACAACCTTAGTATGTTAGGTTTGATCCCAGGTTTTATGTGCTTTATGTAAATGAATTAAGCTATAAATCCAGAATAGTTGATCTCATTCATCCAATGATTTGATCTCACTTGCCAGAATCTTATGTTTATGCATTATGAAAACGATATAAGTTTTATACTCAAAAGCAGTAAATAATACTTGAACTTCCAAGTACTAGAAGTTAATACTAATATGTGTATTATTTTTGACAAAGTCATTCGATGTCTATATGAGTTTCCAAAATGCTTGTTTTCTATTCAATTATGTTATTGTTTTAACTATCTTTTATTAAACTAAAGTTTTATGAGACATCTTCAGAGTTTAAATAAAGGTTTTAAATGTTTCATATCATGTTTTGTGATCATTTTTGCTGTATTAATGGTTTGTTTTTTCGAACAGAGTTTGTGTTTTTTTTTTAATAGGTAGCTAGGTTTCGCGAAATAGAGTTGACGCTAAACAAAAAAATAAAACGGCTTGGCCTAAATAATAAATAAATTGCATCCGCTCATTGGTGAAAAGACCACACTCCTACTATCTCGTGATTTCCATAGAATCGATTTCAGTATTTAAATAATCTCTATATCAATATTAAAGTCGTATTAAGAAAGTACAATTTCTGGACACTATTCATCTGTTTTCCGTTTCAGTGCTATTGCGAATGTACTCCAGAGACGCTTGATTATTCTTGGTAGCACACCGACGTTGCATCGTACAGTCGTGGAGCCTGCCCAGTTCCATTCAAGTACTCCTTCTGCATCATCACAGGAAAGCAGCACTATACAGGAAGTCCAATCACAGCCGAATACTCGTAGCCCGGCCAATCAAAACACTCCAGTCGATGATTTGTACCTCGGTCACATCGCAGAGGCCCACTATCTGAGTTTAAGGCATCATGACTGGGAACGAAGGCTTTATGAATGTAAGTGTTTGTTTGAAGATACATACAGCAATTCAATTGAATTTGGTTTTACGGGGTACCAACACATGAAAAGTTATATGGCACAAAACAGGAACAAACATTCTAGGCTAATCCTCCATTTACAATTGTGGAGAATGGGCCTAGAACTTTCTAAACTGCAAAACTGTAGAGTTACTGCAAATTCTAAAGTCCATTCAAGATGGAGTCACGTTTTCCACATGCAGACCTTTAATGAGCTCCACAGTCTTGTTTTATAAAAATTATAAACTGATATATCTTTAACACTCAACAATTCCATTGTATTGTATAAATACAATATATTTTCTTCTACTTTGCAATGCATGTCATAAATGTATTTATTATACTCAATCAGGGAACTTTTGAAAAACGATGTTTCATCACATCATAATTAAATACGCGAACTTGCTACCATGCTACAAGTCCGATCTATTTCACGTCCCTATGTTTATCGCCGTTATTGTTGCCTGCTGGTATTTGGTTTATCGGTAGAAGTATAGATAGGGAACCCGCCAGTTGCTTTATACGTTAGTAGTTTTACGTATTTAGGTATTGTCTTTACTACAGGTGGTTCATTTTCTGAAACACAGGCTTTGTTATCTCGCCAAGCGTTAAAAGCCATTTTTAAGCTTGAAAAATGTTTATACAAATTCATTGACTTATCGCCAAAACATGTATTAGACCTATTCGATAAACTTATATATCCTATTCTGTCATACGGCTGTGAAGTATGGGGATTTGCCCAAGTCAATAGTATTGAACGTGTTCACACACAGTTTTGTAAAAAGTTGATGGGTGTTAAGAAATCGACACAAAACGATTTTATTTATGGTGAGCTAGGTAGAAGTACATTAAAATGTAGACGTTTGTTCTCAATTTTTAAATATTGGTTTAAAATTTTACAATCAGAGGATGTGAAATATATACGATTAATATATGATGATATGTTAAGTGATATTGGTGTAAATGCAGGCACCCAAAACTGGGCCAGCAAAGTCAGAGATCTTTTAAGTAATTATGGATTCTACCATGTTTGGTTTCATCAAGGCGTGGGTAACGTCAATACATTCTTAACAATTTTTAAACAACGATTGAAAGATGTTTTTATACAAGAATGGAATACAAGATTAATTGATTCATCCAGAGCGTTGTTTTACCGAAATATTTCAAATTTTGAGCTACAACCTTACTTAAATATTGTTAAGAGTAAATGCACACGTCAATCCATTTCAAAACTTCGTGTATCGTCGCATAGATTAGAAGTGGAAATGGGCAGATGGTCCAGAAATAGAGTTCATATAGATGAGAGACGATGTAGACATTGTAACATACTCGAAGATGAATATCATTTTGTTTTGTGTTGTCCATTGTATAATGATTTACGTAAGAAATACGTGTCAAGTTTTTATTTCCAACGACCAAGTATGTTCAAATTTGTAATGCTGTTAAAAAGTGAAAACAAAAGGGAAGTCTTTAATTTGGATTGTTTATATTCAAAGCATTTAAATTACGAAATGCATTATTATATAATAATTAAACTATATTTTCCTTCTCCCAAGTAAATATTTTTTTTTTCTTTATTTTTTCTTCTTAATTATGGATATGCACAAACACTGAAGCAGTCTCTTTGTATGGTGATATTTGCTAAGATAAACTAACTTACTGTATGTATATTCTCCCAGGAATATTATTTAATAGTGTTCCGAATAATACGTTTTAATAGACACAAATCCCTGTGGGATTTCATTATTTGTATTTTGATGTATGTATGTATTGATCATCAGTCATGTGACTATATGTTTGTATAGTAAATATGTTGCCTCATGGGCCAATCTGGCCTAATGGCATTTAGAAATAAAAAACTTCCAAAAAAACTTTATAAACATGGATATACACATGGGTTGATTTAAATGGGACAAATGGCAGGAATGAAGCATTTCACTTTGATCAAGTTGACACTTTTTTTTTGTTCAATCTGGGTGATGGAAAACCCTCACATTGAAAGTTTACAAGATTATACTATGTGACGATAAATCGTTACTTGAGTTATTTTTGAAAATATAACGAATGAATGAAGAATGAAAGATGATGGAAAATCATGACCATGAGAATAATTAAAGTGTTTATGATGAAATATCATCACCGTGATGGTTTTTCAAAAGTTCCCTGACTAATACTGAAAATGTGATCAAATGTGAGGATTGCTTATTCTGCTTTTTACAGTTTATGGTATTGTTTGAAAATGGTATTTAAAGGGGTTGGCGGAAATATGCTTCAATGTAGATGCCTTTATCACATAACTTGGGAATTTGTAAAAGCACAATTTTAGATTTTCGATAATCCACTAGTGGTATAACTTTATGGACATGACATATTACATTAAGGCACCCTTTCTGACATTAAGTGACGTTATGAGTAGTTTGATACAGACCCTGTTGCGTTCAAATACCCCAAAAATGCATTCCATTTGCATTCCGTTTGCATTTCATTGTTATAAAAGCATTTTTTTTTAAAATGCAATAACTGCTTTCTTGAATGCATTCTGCATTTATAAACGAAACTCTGCATTCTTTTAAATACGCGAAACTCATTCGTGAACGCTACATAATGCATGCGTTTAAATGCACAAATGGTGAAAATGGATTTGCGTTCGTTCGTGTAGCGTTTAACAATCGCAACATCTCCCAAGGTTAATACATCTATTGTTTTCGCCCAAATTATATCATTCTTAAAGTTTATGCAGCTCTTCAGTAAAGTTGCAGAGAAAGATGGTAAGAGAATTACTGTCTCTGAAACAAAATTTAATTTTGGAATTAAAAACGAGTGTATTGTGGTAATTATCGACTCAACCATGTTCACAAGGATAACAACAGAAGTTATCCAAAAAAGCGAGATGGTTCACTACCGTTCATGAACATTCTCAATCAAACCGAGATTGCAATAGTTTTTGTATTTATTGTGTTCTACGATTTCCAAATTTCTCCTTTCATATTTTTCCCCCGTTATTTCTAAGACTATTACAGTTCGAACGTGTACCTGGGTCGAGATAAGTTCCGTTAAATAATTCGGTGTTAGTCTGTTTCGCATTTTAAAAACTAATAGTATAATTTTATTCGTCCATTAGGGAATATTCCCCTTTTTGTTTCCTCAGAATTTAGACATACTACATTTTATCACATGAAACTGCTTGATTTCCGTATAATATACCCATTACGTATTTCCTTATATTAAACATGTGTAATACAAGGCGACCGAAATTTCAAAATTCAAATTCAAAAATTTCAAAATTCTAAATTTCAAAATTCAAAATTCAAAATTCCAAAATTCAAAATTTAAAATTCAAAATTTTAAAAATTCAAATTAAAAATTTCAAAATTCATGTGATAAAAATGATCTGACACTCGTTGTCATTTCATACACAATTTTATTAAACTCGTCCAAGAATTTGTATTAAGCTCGCCAGAGGCTCGCTTAATAACAAATTCCTGAACTCGTTTAATAAAATTTTGTATGAAATATGACAACTCATGTCAGATCCTCTATATATACCCGACCCTTGCCACATTTTACGGCGAGACTAAATGATTCGCTATAGTGGTGGCTGAAAAATAAAAAGGAAAACAAAAAGAAAAGTGTCATCGATTTATATCATATTATATATACAAAATTATATTTCGTGCACTTTAATAATCAGAAAGTACACTCCCATACAATCATGCCGCGGAAGGGATATCAATTGTCCTGCATTCAGTGAGGATGGCAAGCATATTGTTCAGATTTACAATACTCATTATATAATAGAGACAATATTGCGGATTAATGGAGTAAATACATTGAGAACTTATATAAAAGGATATTTTTTGAAGTCAGGTCCACCCCATGTTTTATTTTGTGTGTGATTTTTCTTTTATTATAGTGAAACCATATATTTTTTCTATTGCTTTAAAAAAGTATTGATTCATATTCTTACAGGCAAGACATTTCTCAACTTTGAACAACGGTTGAATATAGCTTTTAGATTAATGTTTGATTGAATATACATTTCCTGGCAATAAGGAGGAGTTTATTTATACTAATATCATACTTATCACTATCAAAGATGCTGTCCACTACTGACCATAATGTATTAATGTCCTTACATTTATTACGAAAAAAATGTGTAAGTTCTTGACAAAAATATTTTGCTAAATTACATTACATTACATTCATAGAATAGACGTTTTATTGTTTCTATATCTTCATTGAAAAAGGAACTCGTTTGCACCCATATTTCTATGATTTATCCATATTGAAACCATTGCAGACAGTGTGTGTCTGCTGTCGATTTAAATGGTAGATGAACTCATATTGACCAGTATATATTTTGGGTAATATGCAGATCATTTATCCTTTTTCTCGCTAATGCTGTATTGGTTTCATTGGATAGCAATGCATCGTAAATGGATCTACATTTTTTTCCAACTTTAAGAATTTTTCCTATATGAAGAGGTATTATAACATTTGGACTAATAATACAGAAATGTGGGAAGTTATTAGAAAAGCGTAAATTCGGTTCTACTGAGTCTGTTCCTGAGAGGTAATACAATTTGCCTCTTAATAACACCTCTTACGCTTCCTAGCACCAACGTCAGCGGTATTCTACTTTAAAACACAAAGAGCGGACTTGAAGGTCCCAAAAAACAATTAAGTAGTAATACTACTGATTTGTAGTCTAGGCGACTTATACTTATTTATTGTTATATAGCATGTTAGCCCATACTGAATTAAATACATACATCATAATTTAAAAAGGTGAACTATGTATATACATCAATATTTAGTATGATTGTACCGTGACTATTATCGGACAAACTATACTCCTCAAAATAATTTAAGGACCATCTCGTCTTTATTTCAATAATATTGACGTTCGTATCATCGCCCAAGTTTAAATTCGCATTTCATACCAAAAATGAAATATGTTTCGTGTTTCTGTATTCTTTATGAATATTTTACAGCAAAAAATAAACAAATGAGATTTTGAAATTTAATTAAAATGCTTTGTTTTCACCCAAAAATGTTATATCCTATTTCTTTCATGACTTAACACACATCTATCACCATTTCTTGAGAATTACTGTACAGATAAGCGTGCAGTGCCAAATATGCAACTAGGTCTTGAAAATGTACCTCATTTTGATGGGATAAAAATTCTGCGTTTTTCGAAACATCTTTCGAAACTGTTCGGTGTATGCATTTAAACTGTCAAAGGTAAGTCGATTTTGGGAAAAATCTAAATTTCGCGTCCATAGTTCCATTGGAAGTGCGTAAAAGCTATGAATAAACAAAATCTTAAACGTTTAGTATTGTTGTTTTGGGGCAAATTAATGTTTTTTAGAAATTATCAAAAATCTTGGACTCTTTTTAATTAACTGATTAACGGAATAATGCATATCAAGATTTTGTTCTTTTATCTAATGCAGAAGACTTGATAATGTTCAGTTTAATGCATCATTGCTTACACATTATGTGTAACCGTTTGCAAATGGTATGTAGTCATGTTCACTGGTAAGCATATGGAGAAATATTCTGGCGGTCCTGAAATTATTGTGAGGAGCATATTTAAAATAGTTAAAATGTTCACATATCACATTTTGCACTTCAGAATTCACAATTCACATGTCATATTTCCCACTTCAAAATGCCTGCTTTATGCTAAACACTGTTTACGTCACTCACACGATTATGTGTTTATACAGCTGACTCTTTAGAACGTTGTTTTCAACGAGAAAAGCAAGTTAAATTAGAATACGCATTTTAAGCCGGTGCTAGGGGCGTGAGAGGTGTTGCATATTATAT
This sequence comes from Cyrtodaria siliqua, assembly GCA_037043455.1. Taxonomy (NCBI): domain Eukaryota; kingdom Metazoa; phylum Mollusca; class Bivalvia; order Adapedonta; family Hiatellidae; genus Cyrtodaria; species Cyrtodaria siliqua. The sequence goes on from JAWPHD010000568.1 coordinate 168,153, forward strand.
TACCTTTCATTAAAGGATTCAATAAAGCTGAGTCTGATACTGTTCTCTCTTGTTTGTGTTCGTTGTTTCCAAGGGATCTTCTTTTGAGTATGTGTTGACATTCACGCTAGCGTTCGCGCGCGTGTGTGTGTGCGCGCGTGCGTGCGTGCGCGCGTGTTTTTATGTACTGCTGTAGTGAGCTAGCTATTCCCAATGTATGTTTAACCATATACATGTTTTGTTCTACCCTATATGCATTTCAAGTTTACATGAACTAAAGTAAGCTATTTGTAAAGTATATTATTTCACTCATGTTCCAGATTCAGGACATGTCCAGCAGGAAGCAGATTCAATAAAACTTACGATTAAAAAAACAGCAAAAATGGACATAGAAGAAACTGTCAAGTCCAGGAATGAGTGCTCTCGTCCTTCAGTATGTGTGGTCGTTATGAAATGGGTGTCAACATTTCTGATTGGAGTCCTGGTTCTTACATCAGTAGCTGCAAGCAAACTGACAATAATATCCCTATCGGAGCGCATGAACAGGAAATTAGACAACACGACAGATCCAACCGAGCCAGCAGAGAGCCACAGACTGTATGTGATTATTCTCCTGGCTCTAATGATACCGAACGCCATCAGTTTAATAAGAGGAATGTTTGGTGGACTATTTAGGAACGATATTCCATGGCCAACATGGAAAGCGTTCACTGCGGTGAGCTTCATGCTAATTTATGATATTATATTATAATTCTGTATACGCATATACTTAAATTTATCATCTTGCCAAGCTATAATGAGTAATGAAAACAAGGAGGTATTTATAAAACATCTTGAAGCCAAGCAGATAAGCCGAATGTTTAGTCAAAGTTAATTTTGCATAAACACATAAATTGTCCTATAAAAGTACGATATCTTTACATGTAATCAATAAATAAAATAAGTGCACTTGTCTGTGCACACCTAGTGTATGTATAGATAACCATTGTCATTTATGTTTTATTAAAATGACGTTCATATATTTTGTCATTCACACCTTCCTTTTTTCAGGTTGTCATTGTAAGTGCCATGGAATCACTTGGTACATGCCTCTTTGCGTTCAAATTGCCAGGACTCACAAAGCCTAGCCACGTGATTTTACAGATGAACTGTGTGTTCATATTGCCTATTATGTATTATATTATTCGCTTTCTCCGACTCGCTAAGAGGGACAGAGACAGGATGTACAGAAATTGGGCGGTTTTATTCTGTTTCGCACTTATGTTAGAGATTGGGGGCATATGTGTAACAGGCTACCTATTCAAGAATTCAACTAGAGATATTTGGATGTTACCAGTAGCTTGTATTTGCCTCTCAGTATCTTGGATTCCATCACTTCAAGAGTACATGCTTAAAACACGGGCAACTGCAGAAAATATTACTGGTATTGTGTTGGATGACGGCTCAGAGGAACGGCTACAAAACAGTCACGATAATGTTGCTTCCAACCAGACATTCAACAACCCAGAGGTACAACACTACCAAGTTTCGACACATTCATATATGTCAAGTAACGATAAAACTGAACCACCACCACTACTTATAGTGCTACTGCTTCTGATACTGCTACTGCTCCTGCTAATACTACTACTGCTACTACTACTACTGCTACTACTATTACTACTATTTCCACTACTGCTGCTATTACTACTTCTACTGCTACTGCTCCTACTACTACTACTACTGCTACTACTGCTACTGCTACTGCTACTACTACTATTTCCACTACTGCTGCTAATACTACTACTGCTGCTGCTACTACTACTACTACTACTACTACTGCTGCTGCTGCTGCTACTACTACTGCTGATTATAATAATAGTAATAATAATAATAATAATAATAATAATAATAATGCTAATAATAATAATAAAGGAGAAAAATGGTCGTATAGAAAACACAACAATCAAACGCAATGGACCGCAGGTCCGCACTAGACCACAAACCGACACACCATATGTTTCATGGTGTTATTTAATGGTGTAAGACTTGCAGCTGTTTCATGATGGTATATAATGGTGTAAGACTTGCAGCTAAGTGTAACTATTGAATTAATACAATCAGCTCTTAATATACGAGAATATAAACGTGTTTACATTGAGCTTCCCTTTACTCCCAAAACAGGCAGCTGGTAACCGGACAAGTCAAACTGCACACATCAAACCAACTGGGAAACTAACAATTTGCATTTCGTTACTGAAACTTATTTTCACCTATGGAATCGGATTGGGTCTATTCTTGTCAGACGGGGAGTCACTTTCTGATTTCAACAGAAGCTGGAACCTGTCGAGTTTAGAAGAAAAGTCGACTGTATACTATTTACTCGTGAATGTTAGCAGCAGTTTATCAGGTAATTTTGTTTTCCTTTCATTAAACCATCAAGTTACATGGTACATCCATGAGAAAAATTAGCTAAATAGCCTGGTTTTACAACAAAAAATTAAAGTTCCCCGGCCATGTTATGTTTCATGAACATGTTTATTTAAATCGAAATCAACACGCAACCATAGATATTATATAAATATGGCATCCCAGTGAGGGTGACAGTGGACATTATTTTCCGAAAGTTGACAATATCCACTGTCACCCTCACTGGGGTGCAATATTTATTTTATTATACCCAACAAATGGGGGGGGGGGGGGAACGGGTGGGGGGTGGGCGTGAACACGCAACCATAGATATTATATAAATATGGCATCCCAGTGAGGGTGACAGTGGAGATTATTTTCCGAAAGTTGACAATATCCACTGTCACCCTCACTGGGGTGCAATATTTATTTTATTATACCGAACAAATGGGGAGGGGGGGGGGGGTGAATCCCAATATTTTTATTTTTATTTTTTTATTTATATTTTATACATGTTATACCAGTTTTGATTTAAAATAACAAATCTGCTCGCCACATTTGTTTATTGCCGTTTGGTAAACCAAGCGTCTTACGGGTAAACCAAGCGTCTTACGATTGACATAACTTCAACTTTTGATACGCGTCCACCGATTTCCAATTGCCAAAGCGTGTCGTTATTCGAAAAAAAAACAAACTGTTTTTATACTTCTCGTGAGAACTGCGTGATGATATTTTGCGCTAGGGGATTTTACATCGATTGTTTTTAGTGAGGTATAATAATTAAAATTCACACATTGCAATATCTGTGAAAAGCGAGAATAAGATTTTATTTGATGACGTAGAACACTTTGAACAGGTAAATTAATCCACAGGAAAATGTATTTATCTGGCAATGTTATACCGCATTTGCATATTCCACTCTTTGTTTAATGTGACGTCATCCGGTCCATAAAGTTGCATATTGACCGGGCGCCCTTTCCGATAGCTATATTAACGGACGTGTTAAAAAAACGACGTCAAAATAAATCATAAAACGTATTGATTTAATTTGTTGGTCAGATTCGGTATAACAAATAATGTATGGTGCTTCGGTCCATATGAAGTTTATGGTGAGTCAGACCTAGAACGTTATATGGCCCTCAGCTTCGCTTCGGTCCATATATCATTCTAGGTCTGACTGCCCAGTCCATAAACTTGCATATGGACCTCAGCACCATACATTATTTGTTTAATAGTTGTGTAGCTATACAATTCAGATTTACCTCATTTCCCCGTGCAGTCACGCAGTGGTAAAAATAGTATCTACGTCATGCAAATAATACGCATTTTTACATACAACTTAGTAGCGGTTTTCGATATATGTTTTCGCTCTGGGACTATCGAGAAATGTTCATATGATGTTTAAGAGTTAAATGTGTTAATTGATAAAACTTAAAAAAGGGTGGTCATTCATCTTTAACGCGGAGCCGTTAAACACGAGTTGCGATCATTTACCGACTAACATACCGTCAAAAAAGTCAAAATTTCAAAAATGGTTAACCCGTTTCTAACGCATTTCATTGTTTTGACAGTTTTATCAAACGCTTGCAATAAAACGTAATGAAGTCACCATGGTCATGAACGTGACATGACTGGATTTGCGACGGGTTATGCACTAATTAAAAGTCGCAAATGTTTGAACGTCAACCAATCGGATTGCAGGATTTTTGGCACGTGCGTTAGAATTTTCACTAATGAATACTCAAGGCAAATAACATCGTTCTTAGCATAAAACCAAACAAGTTTGTAGAGAGAAATTTGGAAATCATCGAAAACGACTAATACAAAAAATATTGAAGTCTCGGTTTTTGATCGTTCATGAATGGTAGTAAAATATGCTTGCTACCGTTCACGCCCTCTAGTCCCGGGGATGATCAGAACTCAATATTTAAAATGTCAATAGTTGAGACATTTTAGCCATCGCGAAGATGGTATGCGTATGACGGTGAACACGGAACCTTCATGAGGTATTTTTCATACCACCTAACCCTAAGTACATGATCTTTTATACGTGTTCTTCGGTCGGTTCCACCAGGCGGAATGATTTGACCACTACCAGTAGCGCTATTCACGACAGATCTCTACACCTAGCGGAGATAATCTCAATTTAATGAAAATGATTCATACTTCAAACGAAAACACTAATATTTTCGCACGGGAGGTAAGACAATATTGTTATAAGAATGTATATTATTCACGAAATAATTTTGCGCGACTTTACGTGCGCAATAAAAGGAAAAATCGACAAGATGGGCTATATCTAGCACACATTGAACTACACGTTCTACTTGTTACGTTTTTGTCAACAAGCGATTTGTTCATGTCGATATCTTGCGTAAAATAAGCAAACATATGAAAAAAAATCGTGCCAAATACAAAGTTAAGAGAAAAAAGAGCGGGTCAAACGTCCCTGGCGTCAAATTAGACATCTTTGGGGAACAATTTTGGATCTGTAGGAGTACTGTGGTACTGTAGGCGTACGGTGGAGGTACTGTGCGGTACTGTCGGGGTACTGTAGGGTTACTGTGAAAGTACTGTAGGTTGCTTCTATGGTGCTGTAAGGGTACTGTAGGGTACTGCAGTGGTGCCTCACGTGTTCTGTAGGGGTGTTGAATGGGTTCTGTAGTGGTGCTATAGTGGTGCTGCAGGGGTGCTGTAGGGGTGCTGTAGGGGTGCTGCATGCGTACTGTAGGGGTTCTGTAGGGGTACTGTGGGATACTGTGGTGGAACTGTAGAAGTAATGTTATGGCGGAATATGAGGAGGAAGTGGAGGATGCGGCGGCTGCCAATACCTGTCAATTCCAATCTTATATGTGGTGGTGGTGGTGGTGGTGGTGGTGGTGGTGATGGTGGTGGCGGGTGGTGGTAAGTGGTGGTGTTGGTGGTGGTAATGTGGTGGATGGTGGTGGTGTTGGTGGTGGTGGTGGTGGTGGTGGTGGTGGTAGTGGTGGTGGTGGCGGTGGTCCCTTTTTAACGGGTTTCGTGATGAAACTATCTAAAGTTAAGATTGAATCAGAGTTTAAAAGATTCTAACAATATAATGATTAAATAAAGTCCGTGTACTCTCTTATATATTTAAACATTCACATATGAATGGTCCTTAGAATTTCTACAATCTCATTGGTCAGATAGTACTTAATCGTCGTTGCTATTTATAGAATCCAAACGTCATAGTTATTTATATAACTCCAATGTCATAGTTATGTATGCCCGTTCAAACTTGTTTCTAACCCTTATGCTCTGCTATTGATCGAATAGTAACTATTTACAGAAATCTAGCGTTTCCGGTTTTGGTCTACAATCAAATAGCACTTGAATATACCTTTAAAATAATACCTAACACGATAGGATTCGGTTAATTATAAGGTAGTTAAGGGTGTTGTTTTTTTTGACCAATCAGAGTCTATCATTATGTCACGTGACCCCGAAGATGAAACAGTAATATCACCGTAACTGTAAGAGATAGGTAAACAAAAGTATATATTTTTAGAATCAGCGTGGAAAGATCTATCAAATGGTATCAGTTTTAAATGGTTTCCAATACCCTAGATATAGATCCTTTTAGCATAGTGTCTATTCGTAAACGTAAACGACGGTCACATGGTCTCCGGAAGAACCATAATCTTAAACGTAAATTTAAGAAAGTCTTTACCGTTGCAGACCTTTATTCTATTTATAAAATTTCAGGTAGACACGCCCTCCTTAGCAAAGTAGTCAGTCTGTCTTTTTCTTGCTTACAGAAACTTGACGAAGAAGCGGATGCCATTTATGTCCGTACTAATCCATTATATGAGGTTGCATCTATTATTCAAAGTTACACGCAACATATTTTGCGTCCACATATAGATGCTCCATCTGACCATCAAAGGCATTTTTTGAAGATAATTTATTTTGATAAAGGCATCGATTTCATTAATTTAGCCGGTATTTTTAATGATATGCGGGTGACTGACAAAATTCCAAAGTATTTCAAGAATATTGAGACTCCTGTCATATGTTAAAGGTATAAGAAATCTACTAGAAATCTTATTTTCAATTATAATAGGATCGTTTCTGATCTTGAGATCGAGACATCTATTCCTACTGATTGAGATTGTCAAAATTCTAAATTTTGTTACGAACCTGCCGGTCACATTCTTACTGGAAATCTTGATGTAATTGAGGATAAGAGGATTCGGCATTTAGGATAATAGCGAGGATTGTGCGCATATAAAATCGATTCAAGCTAACCAGTAGGTCTTATTGCCTACGGCCTACTGACCGTTCCAAGTCGGTAACCCTGTCTTTACCACCCTTTCTGTTGTTTTTTGTCTCTTTCATTGTAGTTTCAAGTCCTTGTTTGCAGTACAGTGCGGACCTACGATGCCATTGCGTTCGGACGCTGTGGTTTCTATAGGACCCTATATATCATTTTGAATTACAAAATAAAAAAGTTATAGTATCTAAAATTAAACAAAATCAAGGCGAAAACCCTAGGTTTATTCGAAAGGTCTTTGTGAGATTTATTAGAAAATGAAATTAAATTGTGCATTAGACATTAAATGATACCCTACGGATGTGAAACTGATTTTAAGTTTAAATCATCGTATTTTCCGAAACAAACTTTTCACATTTGTTTATACCATCAGATAGCGCGTGAAATCCGAATATGTTGGTATATACTTACATGTAGATAGGTAGAAAAATGTTGAAAATATACGGAAATAACTCTTAGAACGTATACACCTGATTCTATAACTTCCTGTAAACATATTCGATTTAATCCCTTAACGATCAAAAGTTAATCCGTTACCTGGTCGATTTAATAGTTAAAGTAAATAAATGATCAGCTGTCAATAGAAACTCGTTTATGTGACCTTTTAATCCCAGTTCAAATCACAATTTCTGGACAATACATGCACTAACATGTACAATACTTGTTATGAAGAATACGAATTCTATTAAAGATAGAGGACATTTCATAAGTAATCATAGAGGTGTTCAGATTTCTTGAATTTAAGAATTTCAATGCGAGTTGGAAATGTTTTAGAGAGTTTCTGAATTCAACAGTACAGAGAACGTAAGTGATACTTTATTTAACAATCTGATAGGTCCGTTTTGCTTCTTATAGATGTCACATGTCATATCTATTTATAGAAATACGTGTCCGAACATGTCAAATCGTGTGTTCAAAGTGTGACGTGAGAATATTTCTAAACCATAAATGTTATACTTATTTATAGAAATCAAACATCATGTCTATTTATAAAACTACGTGTCAAATCTTGTGTTCAAAGTGTTGGTATAATAGAGGGTTCCAGTCCTTTGTTAACGTCTTATATTGTGGTTGGATGTCAATTCACCGTGTCAATACCTTTTGTTCGTGTATCCTGGCGCTAATCCTCTTTGTGTTTTTTCATACAAAGACATATCCTGTCGCACACGGTGGGTTAAGTCTAGATGTTAATATCCTTTGTACGAACATCCTGTTACTAATCCCATGTTTACTGTTTTTATACAAAAGACACTCAGACAAACTGTCTCTATAATGTCCACAGATTAAGTCTAAATGTCAATACCTTTTGTTCAAACATCCTGACACTAATCCCTTAGCGGTTTTTCATACAAAAGACATATCCTGTCACACACTGTTGATTAAGTACCCTTTGTTCGAAAATCTTTTCTCTAATCCCCTCTACCACCACACAGCGCGCATACACACAACCTGCGTGACCTCTATGACCAAGCACGTTCTATTTTTAGAGCATGATGTCATCCATTCACATGCACATGAACTCGTGCATGCGCAGTCGTGGCGCCCAACCGAGCCTCTACTACTGACAAAAGAGATGATTATAATTTTGATACCGCGAGCTATTTCTTATGAGGTCTATGTTTCTAAACTGATTCGTTTTTTCTAGAGCTGTTAGTCGTGTTAAGGACTTCAATATTCGTAATAAGACTTTTCCAACGGGGCTACCGTTACCATGAACTTCGATAAACCTGTGCAAAGTTTTTTATTATCGTAACACTGATCTACTTTTAAAATATAAAATAATTTAAAATATCTTCTGCTACAAGGACTATCACAACATGACTTCTAAGGTGATGTGATTGACAAACTTCCTAAGATCCTTTGTCATAATCACGTTCATACACTTGTTATTAAACATGTTAAGCAGTTAATCAAAAGAGGTTATGACCCTGTTATTTTGGAACGCACTGCATGTTTAATGGTGGACCCATTTACAGTTCGCCCCTATGCTTTCCTCTATGTGCGATGATAGATTGTTGACACTATGATGACGTCTACCTAAATCGTCAACGGACGATATCGTTTGATTTTCGCCTTAATTATTGTCTTATCGTACCTTTAATGGTTTGTTTTCTTGTTGCTCTGTCTTCTGCCAAGTAACTTGCTTTGTGGATTTCAAGGCTTTTTTATATTTTTATATACATGACCATTGGCATGTTATACTTATATTGCCTATTAATGCTGCCTTGTTTGTTAAAGAATATAACATGGCGGGGATATCTTTATTTGCATTGTCCCGTTTTATTGGGATGGCAATAGTGTTAGTGTGAGGTTTGGTTTAAACCCCTAGGGGCCTTTTTCCAAGGCGCTAGCCCTATTGCCAACTATTTTATGTTTGTGATGTCATATCTTGCCTTTTATTCATCTTTGTAATTATTGTTGTTTTGGTGCCTGTTTTTGGTGCCTGTTTTTGGTGGTCCCTGAATGCTACATTTCTTGTTCGATTTTGACATTGGAAAGTGACACCATAAGATTATGTTTTGAGTTTTTGTCTCAAAAGCAAAATGGCTGAATTGTAACATAAGGAAGTAAATCATATCTAGTCAATAAAATATGTTCACGTTCGATAACTGATAAGCTCCCATTTGTTTAATGGGTAATTACGATTTTTTTTATTAATGTACCTTATTAAATATATTTATTGATTTTATTTTTAAAATATTAAAATTATTTATTTATACTTATGAATTACATTACATATTTTATAAAGTCACTGTTTAAGTAAAGTACTAGCACCTTTATGTCTGAAAACATTCAATATTATATATAACTTTAAATGGTAACGTAAAGTTGGAGTTTATTTTACGCAACGTAAAATTCATTCATTCATTCATTCATTCATTCATTCATTCATTCATTCATTCATTCATTCATTCATTCATTCATTCATTCATTCATTCATTCATTCATTCATTCATTCATTCATTCATTCTTTCATTCTTTTATCCATCCATCCATCCATCCATCCATCCATCCATCCATCCATCCATCCATCCATCCATCCATCCATTCCATCCGTCCGTCCGCCCGCCCGATCGCCAGCCCGCCCGCCCGCCCGCCCGCCCGCCCGCCCGCCCGTCCGCCCGCCCGCCCGCCCGCCCGCCCGACCGTCCGTCCGTCCGTCCATCCATTCATCCATCCATCCATCAATCTATCCATTAATTTATTCATTGACTGAATTACATATTGTGTTTGAAATATTCCATGTTAAATAGTAAGTTGCCTGTGCCTTTTTTTCTGGAAACATTCAATACATTTTATTACTTCCCATGAATAGTCTCAATAAAACCGGGTCTGCTACTTTTCTGTCTTGTTTGTGTTTGTTGCTTACAAGGGATTTCCTTTTCAGTATGTATTTACATTCACATTAGTGTTTGTTTAGTGCTGAGTGGCGGCTGTAAAACTTCGCCGACTACAAATCTGTAGTATTATTACTTCCTGTCCTTTTGGATCATTAAGCCCAATCTTTGTGGCTTTAATGTAGAATACCGATTAAGCCGGTGCTAGTGTGTGTGAGAGGTGTTGCAAATTATAGCACTTCTCATGAACAAACTCAATAAAACCGGGTCTGCTATTTGTCTCGCTTGTTTGCTTCCATGGGATCTCCTTTTCAGTGTTTATTTAATTGGTAGCTTATATTTCTCGTTTATATGAGTTAACGTAAAATACATGGTCTTTGTCTCAAATGTTTTGTGTATTTGATTATTGAAGATGTATATATTAATTCCAAAACCGATAATGGTAACGAATTTCAAATAGAGGTCACGCCCACTCTCATTTGGCAAATATATTTACTTTGTAGCAAATACCATACTCTTACAAGCAATAATATCCTTCATAATTCCACTATGTGGGAGGGTGTTTATTGTTTACTTAATGTCTAGTTATTGTTTAACTGTTTTGATGATATCTTTTGTAACGAACGAGGTGTAACGTGGTATACAGTATACTTTGTTTTAGTATCATTATGTTGCAAATGGTTTCTAACTAGAGCAATTCATTAATACCATACATATAAATAGTATGTGTTGTTCATAATGTAATAGTTTTTACTTGTATTCGAATTTATTAAACGTGAATTGCTATCGTTATCATGGTTATGGTAATGTAATTTGCAAGTGCGTTACACACAAACTCCCCATCGCTCAGATGGCAGACAACAAACATTTTGAAACTGTTTTGTGTAAACCTGCAGAAAATCATACCCTACACAATTACTCCTGGACGGGGAGGGTGACCATAACCCGTTCAAGGACTAAAGACATTTATTTTCGTAAAAAAAGAGAAAACTGTCATTTTAATTGTGTCAAAAATTCATATACACTACATTTGTATATTTTGCTAATATGAAATATGTGTTAAGGCATTTTTAAAATGCAAACGCATTAAAGAAACTTAAAGGACAAATAAAGGCAAACTTACACAACAAAACCATTCCTCACTCTATACCCAGGTGTTTAGGTCATATTGTAATGTGTATGTACCGATTAAAAGTATAGGATTTTTCACGGGTTCTTAAAATAACCGTGATTGAATATGCGCAAAATGAATTATTTTTTGGGGTTTGCCTGGCTGTTTAAAGCCGTTTATATTGTGTCTATAGAGTTTGGATTCCCAAAATATGTAAGTTATATATACCTTATCGTCTGTAGGTTTAGAAATGGTGTACATCTGATGTAACATGTGGATGCTATCGGCTTTATAGTTACTTTAATCAATGAACATAAAATATAACTTTGGATTATTTTTCTTTTTTAAGGATACATAATCGGTTATGTGGCATGCTGCGCGTGTTTACAAAAATGGGCGTTTGCAGTTCCTCTAGTTTTAGCAATGCCAGTGGAGTTTATCATTGCAGCTGTTACCCCAACATGCAAGATACTGCAGATTAAAGTTGGTAAGATTCTTTCTTAGTTATTCAGTCATATAACATAGGTTTTTGCTTGCAATGTCAAAAAGAGTACGAAAGGAGAAAATTGGAAATCGCCGAACACGATAAATACAAAAAATATTTAAAATATTGCAGTCTCGGTTTGAAAAAAATGCTTGCTACCGCTCATGCCCTCTAGTACCGTGTTCAGTAGAACTCAATATTTAAAATGTCAATAATACACAAATATGAGCCATCCTGAAGATGATATGCGTAGGACGATGAAACCCGTATTAAGAGACCACTAATGGGACGATCAAGACGCGGATGGTCTCTTAATACAGATGCATTTCTACTTTAAAACAATTCATTTGGGAACTTAAACGCTGGTCTCTTACAGCAGGTTCTCTCTAAACAGATGTGCTCTGTTGAGTAGCTTTGACTGTATATTTGTCAGAAAGTCTAGTGGTGTTATTCAACTTTGTGTTGGATGATGAGACCGGCCCAGTAAAGCATTCTTCTGTATGTATATAATAAACATATTCAAACATAGAAACATGCTTTTCAGTATTTGTTTTTGTTTTAAAACAGTAACAAACTGTATCACATAAATTGCTGTGTGGGAGTGTATACTTAATAAAACCATGACATAAAAATCATAATACACTAGTGTAATAAATATGTAAATGAAGACTCGGTCTTTTCCGTTCCGCTTGGTGTGCAATCGAAATTGCCTCGCCGATTTCCTTAACGTTTACTGACGAGACAGTTTCGTTGTTCGTTGTCGTATTGAGAAGACCTTCAGGACTCACAACACTATTATCTCCCCTGAATACTCGTGCCCTACATACGAAGGAGGTAGAGAAAAATTAAGTCCGCTTTTCTACTTTTTAGAAGACTTTCGATTGCGGACATTGGTTTTTCCTTACCAGGTTCTATATCTACATCCTTTTAGGAAGAGATCACAGAAAACATCGTGTTGATATAAGATTTTTAGCTAATTCTGCCTCATGTTACACATCGTGGGTCTGATCAACACGGGTTTGTATTTTCGTCATATGATTACGCTAAATTTTGATAGTTGTCACGCAAACATGGCATTTTTTTTTTTTTTAACCTGGTAAATATTTTAAATTGCAGATTTTGGATCAATAAAGATTTCAAGCATAAATACATGTTGCAAATTGTGTTTATATCTATACCACGAACAAAAACATTACATTGGGACTCTATGGAAAATTAATTGTGGTGTGAGACGTGAAGCATTATACGAACATGAGGTCATCACACGACATCGATATATACTCGTAATAGGAAGCTTCTTTAATAAATTACGTCTTAGCACATTTTAGAGATATAAACAAAATCTACAGATCGTAGAGCATTGACTATTTTTTTGTATTTAACGGACTATTTTACAATGTTTCAATGAAAACAGGCGCCATTTTTTTTACCCCCAAAACAGTTAATTCAGAGTTTGGCGCGTTACGTCGGCACAACTAGTCTTAAGCAGTACAGTGTTCAATACATTGAATATGTAAACGTAAAATAACTTCGACACAGATAGCTTTCCCTTTATGTGTAAACACAGCTGCAGTGTGTTGTTTGACAGGTCACGGTGACATGGAATTGACACTGTTGGCGCAAATTGGATTGGGATTACTGTATCTGCTGCTAGAGGCCCATTTTTAAGGTATTTGTTTTGTTATTAAAATTTGCTTGTAAATAAATATCAGCCAATACTCGCAAATGCCTAAATATGTACGATCCTTGACCCTGGTACGAAGTCGTGTACCGAATCACAGGCAGACGGCGCATACCCCCAAAAAAAACCACCCCCGCCGCCACCCCACTACCTCCCATCCCCACTCTCTACAACCCCCTTCCCACCTGTTTCCTCTCTACTACCCCCTTACCACCTGTTTCTCTAATACCCGCCTTAAATATGTTTTCAGTGACATACTGTAAACTGTTCTACTTGGTTTTCAATGAAAAAATAAATATATATATATATATACATACTCTCTATATCATATAAAGGTCTATGGCCCTTTAATGAAAATAACTATAAGCCTCAATAAAGCCATGCATTTTCTATGTACATGGTACGGTATAGGGAAATATCTATCTGCGACGACTCTCGCATAAAAATGCAATGTGATCGGTGAAAGAAAACCGTTTAACAACACTCACCGGTACGAAGCACTTCCAGGAGTAATCACAGACGCTGCTATCGAGTTCTTTCAGAAACTGTCATTTGCTTATCGTCACGATTCACCATGTTGACTTAAAATACTGGTTTCCTTGTTACCCTTATACTCAGGATATGAAGCTGGGTACAAGGCGATCGGAAAAGCGACTGGACCAATCCGGGTCACTTATTTTCAATATGGCGAATCTGTGCAGCGTCTGTGACTACTCCTGGAAGTTCTTCGTACAGGTGAATGTTGTTAAATGGTTTTCCTGTGTACCGAATAACGTAATTACAGACAGTTCTGTGAAATAATATAAATTCTGATCAATTCTGGTTTTACTCCGATCGTTCTAGTAACCGGTGTAAACTGTATGTGCAATAGTTACTAGTAACACAGATCTAAGAAGTAGATTCCGAACCATTTATGAATATATATATATAAACGTTGACTAACCATTTTCCAGCTGACATTGGATAGATGGTGTTTTGCAGAGAGGTCCCAAATGTGAATCGTATACTTGAACAGCTCTAAGTGTGAATTGATGCTGACTACTTCAGAGTGTCCATCCGTCTTTAATGCCACTGAACCATATGTAGGTGAGAACCTATTTAAAATTGTGCTGTACTAACAATCTGCCACCGCATTTTTACATTTGTTATGCTTGCACGGTGCTGTTCAAAGTTAGAGTAAAATATGCTGCCAATGATAATGCAGAGTGATTGTAATATATGAGCTCGTGTAGACGACATGTACTGAATACATGTCAAAAAAGGTGTGTTAATGGGACACATGGCAGTCTTGATTTGTTTAAAACTCACAGCGTCCCGTTAGTTTTTCTACATAATTTGCTTTTGTATTAATATTAATTAATAGAATAGTTCAAAGGAAATTGTTTTTACACATTATTAATGTTGATAAAAGTCCAGCAATAATATATGAAACAAGTGATATGAAAACGCAACTCGGGAATTTCCGCTATATATTGTATATACTGCACACTTTATTCCACATAATATTCCATAGACATTCCAAGATGTTTTGTAAACAAAGCAGTTGCAGTTAATTAGAGATGATGTAGACGTTTTAATCACACTACACCTTGTAACAAGAAATTAAAAAATGCTGAAGTTCCTCTTGAACAACTGAGCCAGTTCAGTACTGTATTTAAACGTAAATAGTTTGCAAAATTGTGCAACCTAAGTTTGCTCACATGCTTGAGACAAACGCGTACTCTGGCAATAATGAAACTTCGAAGGATTATTATTTGCTGTATTATGTGTTGTTTTAGTACTTTTTTCCGAAAGGAAAGGTCTTACGTAGCCATGTACCATCCAATTAACAGCATCATAGTGTACATACAATATATAGCGGAAATTCCCGAGTTGCGTTTCTTTTGCGTTTCAGTATATAGTTCAATTTTGGTAGAATAACAAATGAAAACTCACACTTTTATTTAATTATATACAAGCAAGTTTAAAATGAAAATGATACCTTGTTAATAATTGGGATGCTGATGCTAATGCTTGATAAATACCTCTGGATTGTCGTGTATCCCTTTAACATGCTGGTACATCAACAATATACGCTCATATTGAAATATAGTATCTATGTGATGGTCTCCCTTTATTAAAGGGGCACAGAGCAAATTTCCAGGATTGGGTCGGTTTTACACGTTTTCACCATTAAAATAAACCAAACATTTGCAAAAGTGTCTTCCTGATTTTTTTCTATAAAAAAATTAAAAAATAAAACAGCCTCTGTCAGATTAAACGTTCCTTATAATGGCAGAAATAAATTCTTGCTTTATTGTCGGATGAAAATACAGTACGTTTGTTTGTGTGCATCTTTGAGTTTGTAAGCATGTCATTGTCAGATCAGTTATATACTCGTACGAATACAAATATAATATGTATTGACTCATTATTTGATGTTAACATTTACTGAAGTTTTTCCATGGGACGTGGTGGTCCAGTAGATAGCACGCTCGGTTTAGAATCTAATGAACAAGGATACGAGTCTCACTGACACCACAAGATTACCTCGATGTGTCCTGAGGCAATGTCCGTCGGATGGGGTCGTAAACCTGGTGGTCCTGTGTATCGAAGTCTCACGTTAAAGACCCATAAGAATCTAATCTATAGAAAGCGTAGGGCAGGGTTCCTGGAATCCTATGTTTTCTTCCCATCTATCTAGAGCGGCTCGAAATAAACCAAACAATGTGTTGATGAGTTGTTTAACAATAATTAGTTTTTAAAAACATGTTCCGTTCCCTTAACCTGTCTCTCTTTCCTCCCATCACCTGGATCTTATTGAATACTCTGCTCGATTTATAGTCTATGTATTTAATTTAATTTAAATATTTTCAGACTGAAAGTCAACGTGGAAGAAGACGCCATGTATACCACTGACCAGAATCAATGCTGAAGTTTATGTTTTCTCAATTGTTTAATTAATAAAGTATAAATATGAACTACACTATTGTCTTTATTATTATGTCTTCCACCACAAAGTGGTAGGTGAGACTGATTGGTTTGATCTTTCCGTCTGTCCATCTCTCCATCACAAATCTAATCGGCGCTACTTGTTGGATTTTGACGAAACTGTGTTCGAAGCATCAGCATAATGTCTAGTTGTGCATATATGTTTTTGAGGTTAGTAGGTCAACGCTCAAGGTCATCATAACAGGAAAATGAAAAGTCTTGCACACACCGTTATTACTCTTCCACTAAGGCAAATATGATACTACATTGGTGGACTGCCAGTGTAAAGAGGATGACCCTTTTGATTTTTAGGACAAGGTTCAAGGTCTCTGCTGAGAATAACGTTCCATAGCCACTATCAAACACATCTTAACACGATTGTGCGTGAGGGGAGACATCTGTTTTTTAAAAAAAACACACACTCTAGTTGATTATTGTTGATGGTGCTTAATATAATTTATATTAGAGCACGCACTTTATAACATTGTAATGTATTTCTTGAACCCATACTGCCGCCTCTGAACCGAACCACATGTTTTACTGGATTCAACAGTGTGCAAGAAATATATTCCGATTACCCATTTTAGTTTAAATTAATAAGTTAAAACGAAAACGTGTTTTAAAACAAGCAAACACATGTTGTTTGATGAAAACAGACATTTAATTTTTCCCCTGAAAGTTTTATTCAACTGACATTAATTTTTTTCCCTGAAAAAGGAATTCTCAGAATATAGTTCTTATCTGCGTTATATTTTTTCTAACAAACAAATCCAGATTATAATAGCATATTTTAGAAAAAAAATCTTCAGGAAAATGTTTAATATCTTTTCAACACATATGTCGTTTTTCAGGGCTAGCGTTTTTTTGTTTGTTTTGTTTCTTGTGGTCGTTCCTAAACCCGACACTGATTCCTGTGGTTTGGTTTGGTGTGTTTGAACCATTAAGTGTCGCACACACACAAACAAACTTATTTTGGTCAGAAGATCCCCCACATGCAGAATAGTAGGAGCCAATCAGATTGCAGATCGTAGCATTTGTTACATACTATTTAATACGATTTGTGGTGCAACTAACCTACTGCGTTTGGCGCAGTTGGTTAGATCATTGTCTCCTATTTGTCTACTGACCTGCAGGTTCAGGATTCAAAACCCATATAAGGCAGCATTTTTTTAAACCTTATTACATGTATGTTAACATATTTCAAATTAGGCGAAACCAGTACGGAATAACATCTGACTGGTTCCTTCCATTCTGCATGTGAGGACTCTGCTACATGTAGTTCCCGTCTTCAGGTAAAATGGAAAACTGCAAGCCCCCATTTTGTAATGGTCTTCCTAGATCATGTTGAGAATATAATGTCGGATGCCAATACAGAATTTGAGATTATAAGGTGTCGAGGCGCAACATATTTGTAGAAGGTTTACCTCCACTAATTACATGTAAGCCTCCGACGTATAGTCGAATGTAGTTCCTATAATAAAAAGTAATCCCTCCTTTTTTGATGAAAACGGGCATTATAAGTAGGGGAAAACTGCCCATTTCTATTCGATTTTGTGGTTGTATGTATAAGAAGCATATTAATAAGTTTTACTGGATCACTGATGAACATATTCGAAATTTCGACTCTATGCTTACACTTTGTGAGCAATGAAAACAGTCAATCAATGAAAACAGCTGTACCCTTGACCTGTTTAGTAAACAAACAAGAACTTTCTTACATGTCTTGTGACCCCACCTTTTCTGGTGATTTTTTCAAGTGGAAAAAAAGTTTTCTATATGAACATTACACTGCTGCATTATCCATACTTGAGTTGAATTTGCAGCAAATCATTAATATGTGACACTTTAACATTGGTGTCTATGGGGAAAATAATTAGTGGTATAACACCAGAATGGGCTGAAGGTGATGTGCGAGGCACATGTATATTCAGTAGTACTGTTAATATAGCATGACTTTGTGTTTTGTGACAGATAGGCAACCATATAGAAAAACAAAACAAACACAATTGATTGAAACATATTTAGTTTTAGCTGTATATGCCATGCCCTATAAATATGATTAAAAACATTTCGACATTTAAACGATTGCAGATCCGCACATGTTGTACACTAGTTTACATAATTCACTGCTAGTATTATGTGTTTGTTACTGACAGCTACGTTGTGTTAGTTACTGGCAGTAGCATGTATGTTACTTGTCAGTCGTAGATTTACTTGGTTAAAGGAACATACGCCAATCCTGCTTTCTTTAAAACTCATGGCATCCCGTTAGTTTTAAATGAACATTTAAAATAATAACTTTCTGCCTGTGAAACTTATATTAGTTTTTCGCTCTTTTTTTCTGACTGAGTAAATAAACTCCGCAAAGTGTATTACCACCATTTTAATTACTGTTATATACTGACGCACCGTTGCAGTTTTATTCAGTGCATGAGTGCAACCTTTGGGGCTGACGGTGATGCTGGCTAGTTAATTTGGCGAAACTATAAGTACTTTTCTCCGGTTTTCTTGGACTTTTTTTATATCGATACTAGCCTGGATCCCTGGCCTCCAATGCTCTGCACAGAGCATTGTGGGAGGCCAAGGAACCAGGCTAATATCGATACATGATACATGTATCTACATGTACCATGATACATGTATCTACATGTACATACAAAAACTGCCAAATAATTACAGTGCGTTTTCAGAATGATGTGTATGTCAGGTGGTGCAGGGTGGGTGGAGTGTTTGGGGTGGAATATACTAGCGTAATGGTTTCTCTCAGAAATGTTGCTAACATATTACTTCAGTAATTTGACATAAAAATAGGTTTATATCTTCTAAATAATTTCGTAATTCCACATTTTTAATATCAATACACCTTCCCATGTGAACATTAATTTTAAATGCAGATCCGGCATATTTCAGAGAGTATAGTGTTTATAGTTAATTTGGTGAGAAACCGTATTTCTCTATGATAAACTTTTTTAATAGCAAGCATTTCAATGAACACTTTTAAAAACAAATATGCATTCTCGCTGTTAAAATTTTACTTTTTCGCTAACTTTTCGTATTCAGAAAATTAACTCCGCAACTAATGTTGCCGCCATTATGATTTAATTTACCAGCGTATCTTTGCTGTTTTGTTTACAAAACTCTAACATAAACCCAGAACATAATTGGATAAAAACAAATAGTCTAAAATGCTCGGACAGATACATTTTAAATAATCAAATTATTTCATTTCTTTTGTACCATTTGCATTTCTTTAATGTAATTGAATGTTGTCGTTTTTGAGTGAGGCTGTCATATTAGTTAATTTTGTGAAACAAAGAGTACATCTCACCGACTTTATTGAAATTATACATATCGATACAAGACACTCGTATATACACGATAATACCATTCCCTTTATTCCCGCTTTTAAATTGTCGAAATGAATACAGCTTATTTAAGTACTTTTTCCGCAAAGTATACAACTTTATGTGTACGACAGGTGGAGGGGCCTAATGGTATTCCTCAAAAATGCTATGAAAATACTACTTTGATACTATAACGAATACTGAACAATGCTGAACTGTTTTCTTCTCATCCCTTATTTCATATTTCCACAATTTTAATTTCAATACACCTTCCCGTGTAAAATAAAAATTCAAACGCAGATCAGGCATATTTTAGCGCTTACGGCGAAAAAAGTTAATTTGTTGAAAAAAAAGGTGATTTTTTCCGATTCACATACAATTTGTTTTTTAAATAAGCAACATGTCAATAAACATTTTCATGATGTTTTTTCAATTCTAGTTGTTAGAAAAAAAAGGGAGAAATTTTATTTTGCAGCGCACATTTGCACCTTGTTGATTTCTATTCCCGACTTACTAATATCCTTTTTAACGCCACAAAACAAATAGGACTTCTCGGCATAAATCCAGACTGTGTGAGATCAGCAATTTCATCTGAAATGCACTGACACAAACAATTTTGATATGTGTTTTTATTTCATAAAAGTATTGCGGTTTTTGTGTACCTGGTCACGTTTCTAAATGTACATGTAATTCGTCGTCGTTGAGACGGATAGTGATGTTAGTTAATTTGGTGAAAAAGAAAGTGATTTTCTCATATATTTTAAAAAATTACATGCATATAGACCAGAAAGCTATCTACATGTACATTTATTTGGTTTTACTCTAGCTTTTAAATTGACGAAATAAATGCACTTTGTTTAAAAAGTGCGTTTTCAAAGTACCTTTAGTTACATCACATTTCCACAATTATGTCCGATCAATGTAGTTTGTGAATATTAATACTTTGCTAAGATCCATGTTTGCGTTTTGTCACAGTCAGAGTTTATATTTGTGAGGTGTATAAATTTGATCAGTGTCAATTTCTCGGAAAATGTCAGTTTGTTATCGATTTTAACAAGTGACCATGTTTGATAAATATTCATGCGCCATAGGGCTGGCGTTCCTACTGCTTGTGCATGTTTTATTTTCAATTTATAACAAAAGCTCTCTTTGAATTTCCGAAAATATTGCATACTGTAGCTGATGTGTTTGATATGTATTAACTCCTGGATTTAGCAACTGTTGTTCGGGGAGCTTGTTTCATCCAAAAGGTTTTCAGCATGAACATGAGCAATTTTAATAATACGCACATTAAATATATATCAATAACACTGGCCTTTTTAGCTATACATACAATACCTTAGTTTTGAAAATCGGTTAAGAATTAACTATTTTATAGTCAAAATGCTTTTTATAGGACTTTTCCAATGTAAATCACTTGTTGCTCTTAAGACATTCAAATAATTTCAGTTAGCCTTAATATTTTTCTATACAAGTCTTGTTTTTCTAATTTTTAATGCAGAGAATTTTGCATCTATCAAAAATAACTTTTGCAAGGGAACTTTTTATTCCTCAACCGATTTAGAAAAGTAAGGTATTTTATTTACCACTAAAATGCATGTTTCACTGATATATAATTTATTTAGGAACTAGTAGAATTATATAATTATTTAGGAACTAGTAGAATTTTGTCTGAAAAGTTAAAACAACCTTTTTCTGAACAAGTGCGCCAAACAATAACAGTTTTACCGTTACGTGTCTCCATTTCACAAAAGTTGCAATTATTAAACAACTGCTATACCGTAGTACATGATTTAAAATGTCAGTACAGTTATATACACTATATCCAATGCTTGCAAATTGTTCTATACTGCATTCTGCAAAACATTATATGTAAATTGTATTAAAACTGAAATTGAGTTAACATAAATGTATTGATGAAACGTTACACGTACTAAATAAATACTGCATTTCTGATTTCTAGAAGATGGGACTGCCAGTGATATGTGCACCACGGACGATGAGTTAGTATATGCTAGTATTGCCGGAGGGCTCTTGTTACTCGCAAAGACTGTGTCAATTGGACTGATAATGTTCCGCGGTCAGTTCATAGTCATGCAAGCGGAAGATCAGGTATCATGAATCTTTTTTAAATTGTTACTTAAGGTATTTGCTTAGAAAATAATAAAATAACACAATGTTTTGAAAATTGCATCTTTACCTAGCATTTCTAAACACTTTAGACAATTATATCAATGTTCATATCTTTAATCTGTTTCCTAAAAAGGTGTTGTTAACTTATTTTGTTCAACTTGGACTGTTCTTAATTTGATAACATTGTCTAGGTGGTGAAAGGTAAACACTATGTATCACGTTGTTAAATTCATCTTTGGTTTAATCACCTGTCTTGAAATCTAATATTGTGTGTAATATAGAAAAGTTATAGGGTCCATAATTAGTCAAAGAGATGACACTTTAGGGTGTACCAGAGAAAAAATACTTATTGAATTAGTTCAAAAAGATCAATAAATACTGAAAATAAATACTGAAAAGTGGATCTATTGAAATCAATCAACACAAACAAGATAGAAAATTCTTGTTTCATTAAGTATGGTCTGCCTCCACCACAAAAAATCTACCGTCATATACTCGTATGACCTAACATGTGTTGAAAATGACGTAAAACACCATACAAACAAACAAACAAACAAACAAACAACAAACAAAAAACAACAGCAAAAAACAAACAAACAAAACAAACAAACTGTTCATAACAGGTACATACAAGGTGCAACACCTCTCATGCCCCTGGCACCGGCTTAAGAGGTAAAGTCATACAGATTGGGCTTGGTGAGCCCAAAGGACCATTAAGTGATACGCTGAACAAACGCTAGTGCAAATGTCAATAAATACTGCAAAGGAGATCTCTTGGAAACAGCAAACACAAACAAGAGAGAAATGTAGCAGGCTCGGTTTTATTGAAACTGTTCATGAGAAGTAAAATATAAGGTGCAACACTTGTTACGTCCTCTAGCACTGGCTTATGTGGTATTCTACTTTAAAGCCACAGAGATTGGGCTTGATGATCCTAAAGGACCAGTAAGTAATAACACTACTGATATATATTCGGTGCGCCCAACGACGCTAGTTACACGCTAAAAATTGTTTAGACTGTTGAAGTTTTAGTTATTGCACATACAACTTACTGGTACCTAGTGCATGGTTCATAGTGACAAAGATCTCGACAAAGGGAATATTCGCGGAATACAACAAGAGATACTACGAACAAACGATTAGTACATTTTATATGCTTTTTGTTGTACGATCAGAGTCTCATATTCGATCTTAAAAATGTTATCAACATATTTAAACATGGCTGAGATTGTTAATTCTCGCTTGCAGTAATGACGAGGGCTCCGGGCACAGTATAGTGCAGACACAGTGGAATTTTTTATTGAAGGGCTGACCGACGATTCTATTAAATTTAGGTCATTAGAGATAGACTTAGCACGCAATAAGGGTAGCGAATGATGAACACAACTTGAGGAAGCGGTTTGCATTAAGGACCACGAACAGACACAAGTCTGAACCTAGACTTGACTGACGAGAA
Source organism: Cyrtodaria siliqua (assembly GCA_037043455.1). Taxonomy (NCBI): domain Eukaryota; kingdom Metazoa; phylum Mollusca; class Bivalvia; order Adapedonta; family Hiatellidae; genus Cyrtodaria; species Cyrtodaria siliqua. The sequence goes on from JAWPHD010000568.1 coordinate 191,331, forward strand.
TGTCAAGAACCTATGCCGACGATTTAAGGCCACGCCGCACTTGTTTAAGTGTGGATCAAAGAACCATATCGCAACAATATCGCAAAATATTGTAATGCGCACGTTCAAAATCGAGACACAAAAACGGAAACTGGGGCCTAGGACGGGAAACTAATAAACACCGGTCATAATCGTAGGTTAAGTGGCTTGAGTAAAAAGAAAACTGACATATCTACAGTATATTTAAATTGTCGTTGACTGGTAGTTCAAATTCATGCATTATTCAAAGTAGGATGGCGAAAATCAGAATTTTAGCCAGCACGGAAGGAAATTGATCACTATTGCATGAACATATTTATAAATATTTAAAGAACTAGCTGCGTTTAAAAATTAAGGAAGCAAACTTACAGGGAGTGGATTGTAGTTTTTTAAAGGTGCTAGGATGGGTAAACCTAGAGTTTGAAATGAGATCTGAGAAATTTGAACACCCGTTTTTACGTAGTGCCAAACAGGAATAGAAACATGATTTTAGAACATGAACTTTATGCAAGATTTCGGTGTGACGTTATATTATGATCTTCGGGATGGCTCAAATTTATGTACTAATGGCATTTTAAATATTGAGTTCTGCTCAACTCGGGGCTAGAGGGCGTGAACGATAGCTAGCACTTCTCAATCAAACCGAGACTGCAATATTTTTTGTATTTATCGTGTTCGACAATTTCCAAATTTCTCCTTTCATACTTTTTTACAAGCTCTAGAATAACGAATAAATTGGGAGACATACACTCCATAAGAAGTAGCTCGGAGAACATCCGATCTAAGTGGGGATAATTAGCAATATCAAAATTAAAATCACCTCTCTTGCCATAGATTTTACATATTATTTTAACATTATCAGAAATATTAGCTTTGTTGAGTTTTTTTAAAAACTTTTATAGGTAGTATTAACAATAGTAGAAAAGAAAGGATTGTCAATATAACAATATAACAAATGTCAAAAAGTTGCCCCGACTACAAATCAAAAGTGTTATTACTTACTGATTCTTTGGGGTCATCAATCCCAGTCATTGTGGCTATAAAATAGAATATCGCTTAAGCCGGTGCTAGGAGGCGTGAGAGGTGTTACATTTTACATTACTTCTCATGAACAGACTCAATAAAACCGAGTCTTTCAATTTGTCTATAGACAGTAGTTCCATACCTGACAAAAATATTATCTAACTGGCAAATGAGTGCATCCCAAACTTCCACATACTGTAATTGTTTAAACTCCCGTTAGTAAATAAAACGCTTTAATATTGATACGGGCCAAACATATGTTGTTGTTTTTCTCTAGCGGAAGTCCTTTGCATGAGAACAATAAGTTTGTCATTGGTAAGGTGATGTGGTATGGTTGTATATAGTGTTGAAAAATCATAAGTACATGATCTTGAACGGCAATAAGACACGAAATTAAAAGTTTGGAGATGTTTGTAGTGGTGCAGGCACTAGAATTAGAAATAAATCGGGCTTTATAAGGATATTTATGTAATTTTGGAATCCTGTACATAGTTGGAGTCTGTTTTTTGTTGTTGTTTTTTTCGTCTACCCCAGCCTTGAAATTCGTGCACCGGGTGATATGCGCGAAAATAACATCATCATCAGTAGATTGAACTGGGGTATACGCATTAGTGCTCCTGAGTTCCAGAGATAAATCGTTGACGTAATGTAGGCGTCAAACAATAATTACATTATTACCTGCTTTATCAGCAGGAACTAAATCACATTTATTACGAAATGTTTGAATTCCCAATTTTAAATTACGAAATCTAGGTCTCGGAGGAAGTAAAGCGGTGTTAGCATTATACAAGTTAATACGGGTATCTATAATTTTAACGACTGACTATTTCCAAGTAGAAAGAGAGTTTGGGTCCGCATGTTCTCTAAGACAACTTATACTAAAATCCCCATTGGATTTGCGAATTCAGCACGACATTCATTAAAATCAATAATTGAAGGTAATCTATATTTCTGACCTTTAGAAAATAAATGCCGAATACGTTTATTTACAATATCAAAATTACCAGCAAAATATTGATGTATTACACTCACAGTCCTTTTTCAAGGTCAGAAACTACATTATTGTTATAATTTTAGGAAAATACAATCAATAACATGATAATCTGGAAAAACGACTTGGCATGTCAATAAAATCAATACCCTTATTAAGATACAGTATTTTTAGAAAATGTCTGACGTGATCAGACTCCTTGTCAATATGGGTTCGGAGAGCATGTTGTGCGTAGCTTTGAATTATGGTAGCAGTGTTATACAAAGGATCTTTACCAATGAAAAGATTGTCTGCTTCTTCATCGATCAACTTAAGTGATTGTCTTTTGTTTTGTATGGTGTTTTACGTCAACACATGTAAGGTTATATACGAGGGTCATTCAATAAGTTCTGTCACTAACGCGTTTTAACAATTATTTGCCCGTTGTGAGTGTTGATATTTGGTACCAAATGAAAGAAAGTTTCAACACCATTCTATTGATGGTAAATTGAATGCTGTATCTTTTGTGTGACGAAAGTTATGGAACATTTAATATACATCACTTATACATACAGAGGCATTTTCGTCCTGAGTTTTTTTCAGGTATGTTAACTGTTACTTTTTTAAATGCCTGTTTCTCTTTAAGTACTTGTCGAAGACCTTTGAAATTTCTCATACATTACCAGTTATATCTTGTGCATTACAAGATTCAGAATTTAAGCATGGTAGATGAAAAGGCATTGTCTTAGAAATTAACATTTTAAGCTAACATGTAAAATTAATTTGATGATAAATGGACATTAAATGGAAGGGCAGTCTTCTGAAATAGCGTTTTTGGATGATCAATATTTTCACTAAACATTGTGCAAAATTTTACAATAATGTGTTGAATATGAAATTTAAACTCTGAAGGACTAGGATTTGTAAAAAAATATGAAAACATATTAATGGAATGCACTCCCTGCCGGAATCAAAGACTGTAACACACTGTCTTCCTTCAAGAAATCGCTGAAAACACATTTATTTATCTGAATGTACGGCAATTAATTTGTTAAAGTAAACTATTATATATATAATAGAAAATTGTTGCATTTAAAAGCATTAAACATTTGTACGTATACTCCTATGTTGTTTTTATCATAATTTTTCAACCAAATTGTTTTAATTTTAATGTTTCTCCTTTATTTTATGTTGATTTCGGATAATGAAAAATGTCTTATAGTTTACTAATTTTAATTGTAAATGCCTTCATTTATTAGCTCATATAATTTCTTAAATAAACAGCTATTTAAAGTCCTGTTTTATCATTTTGTTTAATCTTTTCTTTGTATGTGTCTTATTAGTTTTTACCTTTTTATAACTATTATAAATATCTTGAATTTTATGTTTGTTAAGCACTTTTGAACGTACTGTGTATGATAAAAGTGCTATATAAATATGGTATAATAATAATACTATGAGAATAATTAAGAGATTAAAAGATATTATAACATTTCCGTAAACAAAATGAAGAAAATCAGTGGTATTTCCGCTAAAATTAAGGGATATGCATTCAATCATATCTGGTTTACAGCAAGACCTTTCCGAATTATCGACAATCATTTTCATAGATTATAGGCGAATAACAACAGATGGCGTAAAAGAAAATTTAAAAGCATAGAATTATTCAAATAAATTTTACAACGTTTTGTAACAAGGACATTTTCAGAGATGCCAGTATCCAAAAGGTGTGGTAGGGGGAGGTTATTCAGGGGTATAAATAAACGGATTTTTTTTTTGTTGTGGAATTTAAGAGATTGAACCCAGTAGTACTATAAATACACTACTTTATCTCAGTGTAATATCCAGTTCAAAGGATATATGCATAGTGACAGAACTTTTTGAAGCACCCTCGTATGACGGTCGAATTTTTGTGGTGGAGGCAGACCACCCACTTTTCCTGGGTAGAACCAGTACTGTACACCTACCGTCATTCGTAAGAAACACTTAAGTGAAGAAATGGACAAAGAGGTAAGACGTGAAAGCATAGAGTGCTTTCCAGACTGTTTAAATATAGTATATAAATCAGCGACAGACATAGTTACACGCGATATAAGTTTGATCTTACCCTTACGGCTACGACCGTGATACCTAAATTTACGCTTTGGAATATAAAAAGGAAACGTTCCAATATTAGGTTTCTTTTGAAATTATATTTCTTTGTCGATAAATATTACCATTAAGGCCCAATGGATATTGTGTCTTCACGTTTTTCATCCTCTTTAATTCTGCAATATCTGTAGCTTTTATTTTAAAGTTTTTAGTAGCATCATCTTCATAAATTATATATTCAACCGATTAAACAGTGATGTTACTGAAACTATGACCTGCAAGACGAAAACGTTCGTACAAGTAATGTTTTAGCTAAAAAGACATCACAAACACAAAAGGGTTGACAATAGGGCTACCGCATTGGAACGGTTAGTGGCCAAAAAAGGCCGCTGGGGGTTTAAACTAGGTGGTTCTAGGGTGCACCAAATCCCCGCCATGAACTATTCTCTGACCAACAAGGCAGCATTAATAGGCAATATAAGTAAACCACAAAGACGCTCGTATATATATAAATACAAGAAAAAAAAATGGCATAGAAAGCCACACTGAAGGTACTCAGTGATGGGCAGAAGCCAGAGCAACAAGAGAACAAACCATTGAGGGAACGACAAAATAAGTTTGCATTATCTTTTAGGCAAATACGTTTTAGTGGTGAGTGCCATTTGCAGTCTCTTTGGCCCTTTCATCGCTATATGAGCGACTTATTCTAGCTGTATATCGCATGTCATAGGCTGCCCATAGGTAGTTGGGACTAACTCAGGAAATAATCCTAGTCAGTGACTGCATTTACATGTGTAATGCAACTTTAAAAACCTATAAAATATATATACAATTAAAAAAAAAAAAAATAGCGAATGCACAGATGAAATATGAAAAACACATTGCTGTATTAAGGTATAAGAAGTTTGTAGTAGTATAGTGGATATTGACTAAATCTACTGTCTATATATGACACGAAATATAAATGTTGTGGATGTTTCGTATTTAATCATCAGTAAATTAACAGAGAAACTAACACTGATATTAAATAATGCGATGAAACTAATAATCTGATGCGCGAGTTGATGAATACGGTTCGCGACTCCAGTTAGCGTTAATGATCATCAGAAAAATGCCTACTATGACAGTTGATGCTATGATGATAAGCCTCCAATGATGTTATGATGTGATGGGCCTCCTGTGAGGTCTGATAGTGGGCCAAATGTCTATCCCCGGGAGTCGTCGCCTAAACAAAATCCTGACTTATCTGTCCAGGTAAGGGGACTGTCTCCACTCGCTCATTACGTTATTCACCAGCCGGTTTCACGGAGATGGTTTCACACCGAGCGGCTTCGACACCCAGCTGCTTAGGCTGCATCGATACACACTTTTAGACGCCGATTCATAAACCAAACAATCGCATACAATCATCATTATTCATTACACACATTATTTCAAATACATTTTCATTTAGTAATGTTATTAATGTGGCTGTATGCTGACCTTATAATATTCAGAATATAAACAGGTATTGCATCCCAACGTTAGACAAATGCATCTAATATACAACGTCATCAAATAATTTAACATCTGATTCGATATTCCAAATTCTCCAATATAGTTAATGACCTAAATCAGCATTATCTGCTTGTTCAAAAGTTATCGTTTGATACAGTGTATTGCAAGGGAAGTACAGCAACATACCAATAAAATATGATGCCTCCATGAATTCAGTTTTGTATAATAAAATGCATAATATATATTTAATAGCCAACGATATATCTCCCATCTCACCAACTGTTCTGGCTATTTGTCAAGTCGATTGTTGATTATTCTCCTACTGCAGTCTGAGAACATCGTCAATTTATACAAAAATCCCCACCCAAACCGGTTAACATGCACGTTCTCCACGAGCTGGCCTCACTGTATATGCTAGATCCATTAGACCTCGCCGTGTATCGCATTACGTGTACTGACCGTTTCATCTTTAATATGATTTTCTACGTTTCACTATGTGTCGCATGTACACGGAAATCACTATACTGGACATAAACAAACATGAACACAATTCGAGAAGGGATGCTCACGAAACTATCCTTTATAATTCACGGATACTAATCAGGGAAATAATAAATTGCTTTACTTTGACGTTTTACTTTTACAACCAGATATTCTGGAACCCGGTCTACAACCCATTATTACTGGATCAGTGGTTAATGTTGGCCCAAAAGAATGAACACAGTGATACCAACCACAAGGATCCTACAGATCAAGCTAAGCGCTCGAAAATCATCATCTGTACGACGATGTTCAGGGAGGTATACTATGATTGTATATAATAATATATGTCATTATTATATAGTCAATACAATTATATAAAAATATTATTTATTTTCAGATTCTATAATATGTTTACAGGTTTAAAAACACATTAATATCCTTCTGTCAGTCACTGTTTGTTTTGTTTCACATATAAACTTGAGAGTGTTATTGTTTTATTGGCATGTATATACACGTATTTCGTAAAACGCTGCTTACGGAATGGTCCCACAATAACACGGCGATGACGACACGTTTCGGCAATCCCACATTTTCTCAATGTGATCCATTTATACAATAAATACAGAAAAGGGGATGCACTGGAAGCAACAAACACAAACAATAGAGAAAAGTAGCAGACGCGGTTTGTGTTGTGTCTGTTCATGAGAGGTAGTAATATAAGACACGTTAAAAGTTAAAGGAAACCATGATTTCTATCCTTTTTTTTACACCATATGTTTATTGTGATCTACTAAGTATATATTGTTTACCTCTATTTCATTTGACTAAATAAAGGCTGAGCACGAAATGCGGCAGCTGCTAGAATCCATACAAGGAATCAACCTCGCTGAGAGTGATAGAAAACCATATTTTGAAGCGCATGTGTTCTTTGACGGAGCTGTTAACGGCGAAATTCCGACGGAGTTCTTGCTACAGTTAGTCTCCCTGGTAGAATCTACTTTGGGTATGCAATTTTTCACTTGCATATAACAGTTTTTCATATCATCTTGGACTTGATTACTAAACGGGCATAAAGAACCACATAACCCTATGTGTCCCCGTATTAGTCATTTAATAGTGTATTAAGTTTGGACAAAAATAGCAATTTTTAAAATGTTATTAATACTATTTCTAAAGTACACATATATTTTACAAACATTTACATTTAAATGTATGTCTAAATATAACACAATTTTGAAATAATGGTATCCACGTTTGCTAAAAATCTATTAACAATGAGTTGTGTTCAGTCTGCTGTCCTTTAGCTATTATGCATATTGAATTAAAACAATAAAAACCAAGCAGAATTCTCAAACCAGACGGTGTCCTATTAAAGTTTTATGGGGACATATGGTTAATGAACTCCTCTTTTTTTTGCTTCAGGTGTAAAGACGATACATTGTACTAAAACGACGACCCCATACGGTATGAAGCTGAGTTGGCAATTAGAGGGTAATGCCGAGAGAAAAGGAATGTTATTCACAATTCACCTTAAAGATAATTTCAAGGTGAGTATCTAATCTGAAAAAGAAAGGTAAATGGAAAAAAATGGAACAGTCGCAACAATGTTGTGAAGCAACTCAAGATATTATTGATTTTCTTAGTAGAGAACTTACGAATACTTTGGAAATTGTTAAACGGCAAGATAATTTGAATTCATGTTTATAAACTCAATCGAAGAGGCAATCTCATTAAAACCACAGCCTTTATCACGCTACGATACTCTAAACTTCCAAGGATCTGCAACACTGCATTGGAGGTCACGTCAGATTGACCTTACGATTATCCAATCAGATCTCAGCTTACAGAATCGCTCGGTATAGACTGCTTCACTGCGCATGTCGCGTTTCAATCAAACTCTGTGAAGCAGTCTCCGCTCGGTATTGAAAGAGACCATGTCCGTAATCTTTAGCTTATAAACACACACAATAATTGCTTTGACAAACATAACATCAACCATTATTGAATAAATACTGGAAAAAAACAAGATTGTACGAAAAAAAGGATGTACCGATTCGCGGGGTTGAACCCACAATAAAATTACACTCGATGGTAATAATTAATAGAACCTCGCAATAGTCCATGTCGCTACCAACTGAGCTAAGAGGGCAAGTCGTACTAAGACATACTATTTAGGAAACCTAATGTCATACTAATCTCGGTAGAATATATATTTTTCTGAATCCTGTTCCGAATGTTGATTTTCTTCGTATTCGTGGTGTAAAACATGCCATTTAATGCATTTCTTTGAATTTATCGTGCAATTAACAGCAATAACACACGAAGATAAATATCTATTTGTTTTGGATAAATATCTATGTGTTTAATGTGGATTTTCGTTTGTTCAGTTCACTCGAACATCATCTGAAGTGCATATAAAACGCGCGATTTCATTGGTTGAATTTATGTTGATCTTCCCATAAATATTGATCTGATGTGATCTTCATGGCAGTATTGTCAGATACTATAGCGGAGAGTATCAAAGCGTAATTAGGATTTGATTTTAATGAGATTGTCGATGAGGGAGATTCGTCGTCACAGGTCGATGTTTATGAGTGGCGGTTCATTGATTGAATTGGATTTTATAGTCGCACCAACAGCTAAGGTCATATGGCGACTTTCCAGCTTCCATTGGTGGAGGAAGACCCCAGGTGCCCCTCCGGGCAATTTTCTTGCACGGGCAGGCACCTGGGTAGAACCACCGATGTTCCGCAAGCCAGCTGGATAGCTTCGTGGCGATTCATGTCGTAAGTCCCAAAAGTAACGCATTAGAAAAAGTAACATACATTTCCAACGCGTTACTCCCGATTTTCTAACGCGTTAGAAATGAGATTTCCCCTATATATTCAACAGAAAAGAAACGTGTTAAAAATGTTGAAACGCGTTAGACATAAAAATAAGTAAAGTACTTGTTAATCATTTTTTGTATTCTATGAGTGACGCGTTAGAAATATATCTGTAACGCGTTAGAGAAGCAGCAAGTAACGCGTGACTTGTCAAATCCGTAAACCAATGGAAATCAAGTTTACAAACACTGAAACAATGGCTTACCCCACTTGTGTAGTCTTCGCTGGCATGGGGTGAAAGCAGGAGTGGAGTCTTTGTGTGAGCTTTGGAGACTCCAAGACTCAGGGTCATTTACAAGTTTTTTAGTTCGACCAGTGAATTAAGTGATTTCTTAATTCACTGTTTCGACAACCTTCTGGGAGAACAACAGTACTGGTAAATTTTAAAGCAAAGTGTGTCTGCAGACTGGATATTGTCAGTTTAAAGTACCAAGCTGATAAGGAGAGGACATACACTTTCTATCCTTTTGGATTAAATGCAGGACTGTATCCTAACTTAATTTAGTCTAGTTATGCTGGTCATGCATATTTGTCTGGTGTGTTTCAAAATTATTTGATGATTGCTATGTTAATTAGCAACAGTGATAGACTGACAAATAGCTAGTCTGAAAGTATTTGTCAAATAAGTATCTGTTGTACAGAAAAAGGCAAAGATCTCTAAACCAAAATGGAAGTGAATTACATATTATAAAAAAAGTTCAAATTGTCCATAAAAAACCCACACAGAATTGACTCCAAAAACTCGTTCCAAAAAATTACTCCAAAACTTTACCCAAAAGCTCACTCAAAAGCTCACTTCAAGACTCCACTACAGCTTTTAGCCCATGCCGTCTGCAGCTAATAGGTTAGCGGGGATGTGATCTTATCAGTGAAGTCTGTGATAAGCACATTATTCACAGTCACATTTTACTTCCATACAAATAGGACAGTTTCACTCTATATCGGTAAAGATTTCATTTAGCTTTTGCGTGTCAGGTAACTTGAATATATACATGTAATCTTGATCAATCTTATGTACATAAGAACCATGTGTGGGGTCAGTACATAAGTTAAACCTTTTTAATTAAACTAGTACCTAAATAAAGATTATAAGTGGACCCTGAAGACACATGGAATATAAATAAGGACTAATAATATATTGTCATGTGCAACATCTTACATACATGTACTAGTAGATATTCTTAAAAAACACTCGAAACATTGCTTACTACTAATATTGGTCTTATACGCTGTAATCGTTTGAATATTAATAATTAAGACATCTTCATTGGGGGAGAGTTCGGGCTACATAATTATATATAGACACTGTAACGAGGTCTTTGATTGGTCGAATGAATTTAGCTCATCGCGTTAGGTTTCCATTGAATAACGCGTTACTCATGTAACGCGTAAGTGACCGTTTTGGCCAGCTAGTTTCTAACGCGTTAGAATTTTTTTACCCGGACCATGTAACGCGTTTCTAAATCGAAAGTAACGCGTTAGAAAATGGGCAATGATCGCTTATTTTCAGTTAAACAAATAGGGGAAATCTCATCTCTAACGCGTTAGAAAATCGGGAGTAACGCGTTAGAGATGCAATAAGTAACGCGTTACATATTGTAACACCTTACTTTTGGACTTATGACACGAGATGCTTCCTAAAATGGCGATACAGTTCTGGATATATTTTTCTCAAAGAAATTAATTTTCGGATCAAGTTAAGTGATATCAACAATTGCATATCAATAAATAATTGATTAAAGCACCAAAGGAACCAAAGACGAACCATTTTATGCCACCTGCGAAGCATCGCAGACACTTAGGGATCACTTTATCCGTCATCCGTAGTCGTCTGTTCGTCCGTCCGTCCATAATTCATCACACTTTAACTGCAACCTAACCTCGGCCATAACTTGAAAAGTATTTGACCATGTCCATGAAACTTCATACACATTTTCATCTTACCTCAAGGAGTGTCGTTATACATCTCCAATAACTATGACTGATTTGGGAAGAGATATGTCCCTTTTCAAAACCATTTAACCGGCAACCTAACCGAGCTTATAACTTGACAAAATATTGACTTACGTTCAAGAAACTTTTTTACCCGTACATCCATTTTCTGTCTTGCTGAAATAAGCACATGGCAGGCGACGCAAGTGCTCCATGGAACACTCTTCTAGTTTATCGACTTAGATCATCTTCATTATATAGATAATTTTGATACATACTGAAATTCATTGGCAATTCAAGATTGTCAACAACAAATTACACTTATCTACATTAACTCGAAACAAATGGTGTATTGCCGAGAATTAAACAAATGTACATTTAAAAAGTAATAATTGTCAATACCCGTAACAGTATGTCATTATTCAAACGGACGCAATTTATAAATAAATAGTAAAAGTCAGATTAAAAATAACATAAAAGCTAACATAAACAAACATTGATTAATTGCCGATCTTTCAGGTAAAGAATAAGAAACGCTGGAGCCAAGTGATGTACATGTCGTTCGTTTTGGACTTTATAATGGCTCAAAATGACAATGGTAAGCACATTGGGAGAAAGTTCAAAGTCCTAATATGCGAAAATATTGAAAATGTTGTTGAGTCTGTTTATTTGCAGAGTTATTTATGTTCGCAGCAAAACCTTGCCTGTAAATTGAAACGCCTTCCTTTATTTCTTGAAAATACTTTGCAATGTAACGTTTCGGCTATTTCATACAAAATATTTACATTTCTATTGCATTGCCATTAAATAAAACTATTTAATATGTTGCATTTTAATTCCCCGTGAACAAACATACACTTTTGGGGCGGATCTAAAACAAACAAGATGCAGTTAATTCGTCTGATCAACCTGTTTTGTTTTTATGACGTAACGTCGTCTTGATCATGTGTGCACCACTATTTGTGTTGTGTATTGCCTTGTTGCTCTGGCTTCTGCCAAGTCATTGAGCATTTGCTTTTTGACTTTTTAGTGTTTTTTTTATAATCATATATCCATAATCTTCTTTGTTTTGTACTTAAATTGTCTGTTATTGCTGCCTAGTTTATAAGAGGATATAGCCTGGCCTGGTCGGTGGTTGATTGATGACCTGGCTAAAACAAATTATGCAGTCAGGTTTAGCAGACCGACTTCATCATCCTTGACTTTAGCAAGGCCTTTGACAAAACCAACCATGGGCAAGTGATATATAAGCTCAGCGCTTATAGTGTTAAAGGTGATACCCTAAACTGGATACGGGCATTTTCCAGTGACAGGACGCAGACAGTTGTACTCGAAGGCGAGAAATACCAGACGAGTTACTGACTATTGACGACGAATAAACAGACGAAAACATCCTTCAAACCGACTTAGATACACTTCAAAGTTGTGAGACTAAGTGGGCATGGCATTTAACGCATAAAAATGTAACGTCATTAAAATCACAAGGTCAAAACACCCACTTCCCAAAAATTACATTCGCCACGGACAGACACTAAATACAACTGAGAGTGCTCGCTACCTTGGTGTGGACATCATAAGCAACTTGTCTTGGAACACACACATCAACAGGGTAGCAGGTAAGGCAAACAAAACGCTTGGCTTTGTTAAACGGAATGTAAAGTTGAACTCCCCTAAAATTACGGAGTGTGCATACAATGCCCTTGTCCATCTCAACTGGAGTATGCAAGCATCATGTAGGACCCCAACACTAAGTTCAACATTGACAAACTTGAACAAGTCCAACACCGAGCAGCACGACGGACGTTAAACGACCATTCGAGCTACTCGAGTGTTACTTGTATGCTTGGAGAGGCTGGGATGAGGCTGTTAGAGCAATGCCGAGGAGATGCACCCTCTTTCCAAAAACAAAATGTGGTAGCTATCCATCCACAACACTTCGAACCCAACCATAGCGTTTCGAGGTATTGTCTCTCTATGACGTTTAGATCCATACATGAGTTGACTGCTATAAGTACTCATTATTTCCTCTAACTATTGTCCAGTGGAATTCCCTCCTAGCTGATGTCGTGTTGCAGCAAGATCCTGCTTCGTTCAAGCTTGCTATCAGCCCTATCTATCACGTCATACCTTAAGTGCACATTACTGTTTTTAACCCTGCTTTTATCTTTTTATGCTGTTTTTACCGCCCTTACTCTGTTATTCTCTGTTGATTGATGTTAGTTTTTAATGCGTGTTTTCGTTGACAGTGTTCTTTGAATGCTACATTTTCGACTTGTATACCTACTAGTATCATTAGTAATTTTATCACTCACATCTGTTTACACGTAAAAAAATGATATCAGATATTATAGGTTCAGTTGAATATCGAAGTTTGGTTTCATAGAATAGTATTTGAGTCTAGCATGTTTTTATGTCTGATCAATACAGTAAGTAATAATAATGTAAGATATATGGTATTAATATGTGTTTATTTCAGTAAGTGATGTAGACACATACATTCTGATGACAGATGCTGACGTCAAATTTACCTCTGATTCAGTAGAAGCTTTACTTGACTTAATGTCACGTGACGAAACTGTGGGCGCAGTCTGTGCAAGAACACATCCACTCGGCAGTGGACCACTCATTTGGTACCAATTGTTTGAATATGCAATAGGACATTGGTTTCAAAAGGTAAGTGCATAAAGACATATACCACATTTTGAATTGAGATACCAATAATTCGAAATGTTAAGGTTTGAAGCTTAGAACTTGTTATAACTTGTCAAAAGACTGCCATGTTTTTATTTTCCATTGAAACCAGATTCTTTTTACAAATAAACCATAATAATGTCTCTAAATATTGCAGACAGCTGAACACGTACTCGGATCTGTGCTGTGCTCTCCGGGATGTTTCAGTATGTACAGGTGTAGCGCACTCAGTGATGTCTTACCAAAGTACGCCACGAAGGTGGAGCACGCATTTCACTTTCTCATTAAAGACATGGGAGAGGACAGATGGTTGTGCACTCTATTGGTTAGTAACTATCGTATTTAAAAAAAGTTTACATGTAATCATTTTATGTATGAATCATTAACTATCGGTTGTTTTACATCTGCAATGTCACGGTTTGGAATTAGAACTCTTAAAGCCTTATTTAATTATATCAAATAAAATTAAACATTTCCCAATCATGACTGTGTCTGTCTCTTTATGTTGTAGAGGAGATCTGGGAAACAGACGGTTTCCTTTATTTCAGAATAAAAATGTCATAACACTGGTTTAAACGGAAAAAGGTTTGACATATGTAAACCAATCTTAAAGTTGATATATTCGAATGAAATTGAAAGTAGGCTTCGGAGAGTCGCTTATTGATCGACTTTCGCCCTAGGCACAGTGACCAAAATGTTTCAGTTTTTACATGTACATGCACTTTCCATTGATCCCTCTTTGGCCTTATCATACGCATTGTAAAATGCATGTATGTTCAGTACACATTATGCTGCAATTACCGCATACAAGGTATCATGAATGTTGTATTAAAAACCTTTTCTACGAGGGGCAGTCAGAAAGTGTTGAGACTGATTCTATAACTTTATAATTTACGCAACTATTATAAATCTATGTATAAGGCACAAACTTGACTAAAACATAAGAAAAATATTATCATTTATTAAGTTGTTTGGAAAATATTGGGCTGCCGGCAAACACATACATATATCATGGCAGCCCTTAACATTTTTCACAAAACAGGGCATGTCCCAAAAGCCTGATACCCTCAGTGAAGCCTCAATAGACCCCAATAATTTTTTTATTCAAAACTATTAATTCTAAAGTAAAATATTTCTTCATTTAATCACTTGAAAGTTATTTCTTTTCGAAAGTTTACAACAATGTGCACAACCGAACTAGGCATGATGCGCCAACAATGAAGTCCCAAAAGGCTTAATATTTCATGCTGTAATACCGACCCTGGGGAACAGTGGTCAGTATTACATTGAAATTTACTAATTATAAAATTGTTAATTGTCATTATATTTGACAGCAATATAGCTCTTATTTGAACTCTCCTGAAAACCGTAACCATAGGCGTAAATATTCCCTAAGTTCGTAGTAAATCCAAATCAAAGCGCCGCAAGTACTGTAAACCAGAAATTATGTAATAATATGTTACGTTATAATATGAAAACGTCAAGGCAAATATTTTCCTGCCAATAATAATTTGATTTCAAACTTAATATTTATGAAATGGGCGAGTGAAAGAAACATCTACATCATCAAAAACTAACGTAACATGCACGGTTCAATTTGTTTATCAGGATCTGAAGCTCCACGGTAACGTTTCTCCCCCTAGCCGTTCTAGTTACATTATGTAGTAACTCAAATATTTTGAGATCGGAATACCAATAACAATTTCATTAGGGAAGGATCTCTTAACCGAAAACAATATAAATTCAATAGCTGAGCCGACAGACTTTCCATCTGCTAAACGAACTTCTAGATCGCCGAATATGTTAGAAAAACATGTACAGGTTCTGACATCGATTTGACTATCCGTCAAAAATAAATTCGTTCATCCTGAAAATGATCAAGTGGGTAATCAAACTCGAGCCACATTCCGATTTCTTAACTAAGGCAACCTGTAAAATATGTAAATTTGCTAGACGTGGAGTATTTAATGAGCCTTCTTGTCTACCTAAATTATCCTTTGTGGTATTTATCAGCTGATTTAATATTGTGTTCCAGACTCACTGAGAGAACCAACTCTGGAACCAGATTACTCGAGTTGGAAACCAATGATAAACTCATTTTTAATACAATGTTGTATGTGAATGATACAACGTAAAACATCGTTTTAAAACAAAAGTATTACTTGAAGCGTTGCCAATTGCTCATAAATTAGAACCATGGTTACAAAGCGGGCCGTCTTGGCATGCAATTAGGTTGGGATGATTTATGCGGGCCCCGTGAAGCCCATGCTCGCTCTTGCCTTCCACCTCCATTACCTCCATTACCGTAGCTGTTTTACTGAGTTCTATTGTGGCATAACCTTAGCTGTTTTGCTGAGATTTGCTGTGGCGCCGCCGTTAACCAGTATATCGGCTGATGATTCGCTTCGCACAGAACATTCAGGCATGTCCACCACAGCTGGGACAATTAAAACGGGCAGCACGCAACATCTTCATTACAGCAGGCCCGGTCTTAGTCACTGGCTGGACACTTTACTGCCCGGAATACACATCACCTCTTGACAAGCTCGATTCATGACACAGAATAAAACTTAAATGAAATAACTAGTTTCTAACCATATCTAGTTTTATTTAATTAAATTTACTTTAAATTTCCCTTATAATTATATTATTTTATTATTATTATCATTATTATTATTATTATTATTATTATTATTATTATTATTATTAAAGCTATTAAAGCTATTATTATATTATTATTATTATTATTATTATTATTTGTTTGTGTATTTAAGGTACATTTGGATCAAATATCTATTAAAATGTATTTATTTATTAATTAAATAATTGACTGAATGACTGACTGCCTGCCTGCCTGCCTGCCTGCCTGCCTGCCTGCCTGCCTGACTGACTGACTTCATTTATTTATTTATTTATTATTTATTTGTTCATCATTCATTCATTTATTAATTTATTGATTCATATGCTTTTATTATTATTATTATTATCATATACGTTTTTTATACTTTTTTTCATTGTTTTATTACTATTATTTTTTTATGTATTATTTGATTTATTGATGTATTGCTGGCTGGCTGGCTGGCTGGCTGGCTTGGCTGGCTGGCTGACTGGCTGGCTGGCTGGCTGGCTGACTGACTGACTGACTGCATTCCTTCATTTCTTCATTCATTCATTCATTCATTCATTCATTCATTCATTCATTTATTTATTTATTTGTTACTTATTTGTTCATCATTCATTCATTCATTTATTAATTTATTGATGCATATGTTTTTTTTTATTATTATTATTATTATATACGGTTTTTTTACTTTCTTTTTTTCATTGTTTTATTATTATTATTTTTTATGTATTATTTGATTTATTAAAGTATTTTTTTATTTATCATCATTATTTTTATTATTTATTTTGTATTTATTTATTTATTCATTCATCTGATTTATATTTTCAAATAAAATTTATTTGCATTTTATTGTTATTATTATTATTATTATTATTATTATTATTATTATTATTATTATTATTATTATTAATATATCTCATTATTAAAGCTGATAGTTTTTCTTTTTTTTAGTATTATTGCTATTGTTATTACTATTATCATTCTTATTAATTATTAATGATGTAATTATTATACGTTGTATTATATTATTGTTATTGTTATTATTACTTTATTATTATTATTATTATTATTTGCATTATTAATATTAATACTGGTATTTATTTTATTATTTTATTTATTCGCTGAATTATTTATTTAATTACAAACTTTTTAATTTGTTTTATTTTTATGTCAGATTTTATTATACTTCTGAACTGAACTGAAAAATCTTTAATTATCGAAGGTGACCCAATTTGAATTAGTTTAAATTAATCTTCATTGCGGCCCTCTCTTGTTTACATAATTAAATAATTGTTTTAATAATGAGATATAGAGTCCTATGGAAACCATAGCGTCCAAACACAATGGCATCGTAAGTTAATAAGACGTATCGGTTTTTATATATATAATTATATTTATTTTTATTATTGTTATTATTATTTATGACTGTTATTTAATGAATTTTTTATTTAAATTAAGTGCATCTTGGCTTATTATATTTGTATTAGTGTTACTAATATTAACATGTATTTCTATTGATCTAGTATTATTTTTATTAAAAAAACAATTACACATGTAAACAATTGACGTGACATTATCTCTTTATAAAGTGTACAGTTGGTCTGGTAGTTTTCCATTAACTGCCAGTGTACTCGAGTGTTCGTGTGTACTAGATGAATGTGTGTCATTATGCCAGCCAAAACTAGGTCAGGATACTACATGTATGCGTGTGATAAAAAGCTGTTTAGCAGCCTTTACGTACAAGCAAACTAACGTAACTTAAAACGTTTAAATATGCATTACAAAACTTTAACCTGATATGAGTTCGCCAGTATTACCAACTTAAGAGCATAAATAACGCATAATACATTTGGATATGCTTACGGTCAACGAGACAAAGAATTTCCTACTGACAAAGAAAATGATCTATGAAAAATCTCATTAAATTTGAAAACATCATGAATCTACAATAAGGCGGAATAATTCTTAACATATGATCATCATAAAATAGCAAAATAATAAGCAATATTACTTAAAGCAAAACTTAAACATTTAGTTTTTTACTCAGCATGAAACAGATACGAACCAACTATTCTTTTTCCCGGGAAAAGGATGTAAATTGTTGCGCGTGCGCATTTATACTAAATTACAATTGCAGATATAGCTTACCGAAACAGTGGGTGCCTCCTCAGTAATAGCCCGTATTATAGTCCTATCTGGGATGGAGGCCTTTTATGTAAAGTAATTAACTCTGAGGTATCTCGCGCAACTACACAGTTTGTCAATTTTGTATTTCATATATTAAGAAATTCAAGGGAATTTTTACATGGCTCAAATAAAAATACATAATTCACAGAAGTGAATATATTTACCCTTTGTTCATTTTGTTATGTGTTGGGTGTAAAATCAATACAATAACTGAAATTAGTTTAATTGAAATGAAGTGTATGTATTATTTGCAAATTTCAGGTGCAAAGTGGTTGGCGTATTGAATATTGTGCCACCTCAGAAAACAGTACCCATTGTCCAGAAGATTTCGACGAGTTTTACAAACAACGTAGACGATGGGTGGTGTCTTCATTAGCCAACCTGATGTTATTGATGAAGGAATGGCATTATGGTATTCTAGATTCTAGAAATCAATTTGCAAATTAATTATAAATACATTGAATGACATTTTATGAAAAATAGTATATTTAAAGGTGTACACATATTAGAGACTGATAATGACGGATTTATCTGGGTTAAGCTCGACAAGTTATTTTTTAATTTAAATGTTGATATTTGTATATGTTTTACATATATACCACCTAACGATTCAGTTTATTTTAAATCTCATGAAATAGTTTTTTTTGAAAAACTAGAACTTGGTATAAGAAGGTATTCTGTTATAGGTAAAGTTTCAGTGATTGGTGATTTGAACGCTAGATGTGGCTCTAGGGACGATTTTATGCAAACATCTGAAATATATGATAAATACATAGCAACAATAGATAGCAGTACGGAAAATGAATGTAATATCGATATCGGTGAAAGATTTAGCGAGGATAAGGTGTGTAACTCGTCCGGTCTAAAGCTACTGGATATCTGCAAAAGCACCGACCTTAAATTTTTTAATGGTCGAATAGGCGAAGACGCAGGTATTGGTCAATTTACATTCATATCAAACTTGGGCAAAAGCCTAATTGATTATGTGTTAATGCCTCATGATTTATTTCAAATGGTAGACAACTTTATAGTACATGATGTACACTCGTGTTCAACTCACGCGCCCATTCAAGTTAATTTAAAAGTTAAACTCATTCAAAATAACACAATTTCGGAAATTATCGAAATCAAAAAAATTGAATGGGATAATGACAAAGTAGGTCAATACAAAGATGCATTACATATCGAGGCTGATAAGTTAAACAATATTGTCGATCAAATAACTTCCGTAAATGCAGATATAAACAATGGTGTAAATACATTTGCAGACACCCTGTATACGTGTGCTTTTAGTGTATTCGGAGTTACAAAGCGTATAAATAATAACAATAGCTTCACGACTAGACGTCAGTATGTCAGTCCGTGGTATACGGATGAATGTGAACGTGCACGACGTGAGTTGCGATCAGCGAATACTAGGTATCGTCAATTAAGGACACCGGCATCTGTAAATTTGGATATCAAAAAACGTAGAATTTTCCGACTAGCAAAACGGCGAGCAAAAGCAAAATATAAAAAAAAATCAAAAAGATATGCTACATAATGCTCCCAAAAACGAACCAAAGAAGTTTTAGGACTATGTTCGTAAATTTAAAAAACAAAATAAAAATAATACTAATATTTCTGCGGATGATTTTTTTAACCATTTTAAAGACTTATTCTCGGCAGACGATATATACAAAAATGCGGATGTCGAAACATTCTTAGATCAAAATGACTTGCATATAAATGTTGTAGAACAACTTGACTGTGCATTTAGCATAGACGAGGTTCAAAAATCAATTAAAAGTTTAAAAAGAAGAAAAAGTGGGGGAGAAGACGTATTTATACCCGAAATATTTATTGTAGCTGATAATATATTGTCACCAATTTTGTGTAAACTTTTTAATTACATGTATAATAATTGTTACTATCCTGATTCCTGGACAAACGGTATATTGATACCTGTACCAAAACGGGGGGATAAAAAGGATACAAATAATTATAGAGGAATAATGCTCACTAGTATATTTTCGAAAATATTTTCACATGTGTTAGATAACCGTTTACGTAAATGGACAGAAGAAAACCATTTATTGTCAGACAATCAATTCGGATTTAGGCAACATAAAAGTACAATCGATTGTGTTTTTGTCTTGCATACTATTATTAATAGAATAATTAAAAATGAAAGGCGAAAACTTTATTGCGCTTTTATTGATTTTAGAAAAGTATTTGATTTAATTTATAGAAATGGAATATGGTTTAAGTTACTCAACATGGGTGTGTCATCGAAATTTGTTAACATGTTACAAGCTATGTATTTTCAGTCAAAACATGTGTAAGAGTCCACGGATGTCTTACAGATCACTTTGAAAGTTATATGGGCGTCAAACAAGGCGAAGTATTGTCTCCCTTATTATTTATTATATTTATCAACGATATGGCTAGTCATTTACATGATGATAATGCAGAACTTTTAACTTTGAATGAATTACAAATGTATCTACTGTTGTTCGCTGACGACACTGTTTTATTTTCATATTTAACAAATGGACTACAAATCCTATTAAATAAATTACATGATTATTGCGTAAAATGGAAAATAAGTATTAATATCGATAAAACTGTAGTAATGGTATGTAAACAAGGTAGTAGGACACAAAACGTAGATATATATTATAACAATATGAAACTACATAACGTTTCAAAATTTACCTACCTAGGAGTAACGCTTATGTTTAATGGAAATTTCTTTCAAACACAAAAAGCCCTTTCCGAACAAGCCATGAGGGCACTGTTTTCACTTAACTCTTTATTTGCAATAATTGAGCTAAACATAAGCGAAAAAATAAAACTGTTTGATACAATGATTTTACCTATTTTGAATTATGGTGCTGAAGTATGGGGGTTTCATACCTCCCCCGACATCGAACGAATTTATTTGAAGTTTCTAAAACAGATTCTTAACGTTAGGCATCAAACGCCAAATGCAACTGTTTATGGGGAGTTAGGAAAAGTACCTTTGGCAATATTACGCAAAGAACGAATCTTAAAATTTTGGTTTAAAATTATGAAATCGCCCAATTCACTAATGTATAAGGTATTACAGAATCAAATACAAAATAATGATAATGAATCATGGGCGACTCATGTCGAACGTCTTCTTAATGGTCTTGGATTCAGTTTTTTATGGAATGACGAAAATATTACAAAGCTACAACTAACTCATATCATAGAAAGGCATTATGATCAACATTTGCAGGAATGGTTTGCCACCTTAACGTCTTCCCCCAAACTATCTACTTATAAATATATTAAAACAAACTTTGGATTTGAAAAATATATTAATTGTGTTCAAAATAATAAGCACATGATAGCACTAACTAGATTAAGATGTTCAGCTCATAAATTGGCTATTGAAGAGGGTAGATTTAGAAATATAGAGAGGGATCAAAGAAAGTGTACTTTTTGCAATATAAATGTTGTTGAAGATGAATATCACTTTACTTTAGCTTGTCCATGTTATAGAGAAATAAGAATAGAATGTTTACCTAGATACTACTGTAGCTGACCTAGTTTACAAAAGTTTAAATCGTTGTTATCTACGGATAATTCTCAATTATTGAATAGCCAAATATAGTAGTCTTGCGAATACCAAACGTGAGAGCTTAATTGCAACCGAATAAATATATACTTTTAAAAAGAATGCGCAGGTGCAGTTTTTGTAAGTATTTTATTATTATTATTATTATATTGTATTGTATAACTGTTCTAATAATGTCTTATGTTTACAATGCAAATATGTGTTATGGTATTGGTATTCGTGAAGCCCGTGCAATCACACTGTAGATTATCTATATAGGTCATAGGTGGATCATGTACTATACATAATATTTAATAGTGTTTCGAGCCATACCAGTGGTGTGAACAACTTGTATGCTATAATTACTTTCAATAATATATACGTGTTTATCCTTGAATTTGTTTACTCATACCTAAATATTTCTCATGCTCTTCTCCAGAACATGTTTTAATATATGTGTGTTTTTGTATTTAGTATGTCTTGTAGGTATTACCGCCTCAATGCTGATGGCGATGGACATTGTAAAATGTTTATGCTTTAATAAAAATTGAATTAAAAATTGAATTGAAAATATAATCGGTCACTTGTGTTTTATGGATACAATTTGAAAACAAACACATATTTATGCAATGTAATAAACTATCGTATGAAACATAAAATTTCTATTGCAAAATCATAATAGTTCAAACAAAAACACGCATGCACTTTTCAACACCCTCAGTACCAAAAGTTACCATTTCAAAATAGCGTTTAATATCTAGTGTGGCCTCCATAAAAAGCAATTTTAGTTCGGCACTGGGCTCTCGTTGACAAACGGTAGCGCTGGGGGTATTATTGTGAAATGGCATTTCATGAGAATGGCATTCCTGTGACAATTTGACCAATTTCTCTGGAGATGTGTGTTGTAGTGGAAGTTCTTGCATCTGAAGTTTAACCAAATCCCATACGCGTTCAATTGGATTTAGATCCGGACCTTTCGTAGGCCATGGCAGCACTCTGCCATGGTTGGCTTGTAGCATTTGTCGGGTGGTTCTAGCAACATGACATGGGACAATATCTTCACCTAAGGACATCCCTCATTCCACAACACTACACCCAGCACCACGTTCTGTCAAAGAAAGACCGGTGCCGAGCTGATGGAGGTCATGCCAGATATTAAATGCATTTTGAAATTGTGATCTTTTTGTTTTGACGGTGTTGAATGTTTGAACTATAATATTATTAGCAATGCATCATTCAGAAAATATATTAATTTAATTGTTTCATACGATAGATTTTAATTGTGTTCATGGCATGTTTGTTTTCAAATTATATTCATAAAACACAGGAGAACAATCATAACGTTTGTTCAGTCTGTAAAACATATGATGCATAATTATATTCTCTCACTACACTTATTAAAACAACGAAACCTTAAAATTGTAATAATTTATCTTTATTACATAGAAATTTGAACAAGTATCTGCAACGACCGACGAATTTTATAAATCTATGCTCTTAACTGAGTTAACTGTATTTTGAACTCTCTCTCTCTTGTTTTCAACTCTTTACTTGCTTTTTAGTCGCCAAGCTGAATCCACGGGTGTCCATATTCTTCCTACTATACCAGGCGATTTTACTGATCGCGACATTGATTGGGCCCAGCTCTATCATTTTAGTTGTATCAGGTAATTCTATTCGACATTAATGTTTCAAACAACACCAGAAGGATCAATACACTATTATACTATATTTATTTTAAAAAACAAACTTAAATCGCATTCAGTATGTATACACTCCAAGTTCGAAATATGTCCATGTACAAAAGTAGACTAGTAAATCTCATAATGTCCTGAAGTTTATTGTAATAATAAACCACAGGACATGTCATTTTAATCGTTTCTAAAGAAGAAATAAATTATTTAGATCACCTGAGCCGAAGGCTCACAGGTGATCTGTTGGGATCACTCTCCATCTGTCGTCCGTCGTCCGTCGTCGTCCGTCGTCGTTAACTTTTACCTCGTTAAAGCCTCAGTCACACTATCCCGACAATGGCCAGGATTCAACACGATTTATCACGAATAATTTAATCATGATGAGTCGTGGAATGGACCCAGATTCTGGCGGGAAACCAGACTCATACGGTGAGACTACGAATAACAAGGACACTAGGAGGGTTTCCTACGATTTTATACGGTTTCCCTAAGGTTTAGATACGAATCCTTGACGATCCATGGCGGCAACACCAAGGACAGTCCGGGTTTATTACGGTACACCGTGACGCATTCGTAGAATACCACGGTAACACTACGGATGATGAGGGATCCACAACGGTTTAACACGGTGTTAGTACGAGTACGCACGGAAGCGCTTCGGATGCCGACGTTTCTACTACGTTTCGACGACGGTCACATGACGGTACGATATAAATACTCCATTCGCGCACAGCCAGGCATCAGTATCTCCTCCCCTCTCATCAAGACAACATCATATCCATCAAGTTCTGCATCATACACCAAAGAAGAAGCGGACTCGAAGCAAAGCAGCTGGCAAAGCCAAGAAGAAGACAGTAGTGGAACCTCCTGAGAGTCCTAGTCCTCCTCCTAGTCATGTTGCATCAGAAGTTGAATCCATCCGGGCAGACAGTGATGAAGATGCCAGCCAACAACCTATCGCCAAGAAACAGAGGCTGTGGGACGAGAAAGCCATGGAGCTGAATTTGGAGAGTGATGCACTGTTGATGATCTGACTGGGCAAGCTGACTCTGAAGAAATCTGGAGAGGGTACCAAAGAACTTACAGACAGGGGACCACTGGATCTTGGCCAAGTTTGAATTCCTGACCAGACACATCTCACCTGTCCCCAGCAGACAGGCTGTCAATATAAGTATTCATTTCACACACACTTTGGGTTTTATGCCCCCATGACGTAAAGTCAGGGGGCATTATGTTTTGCACCTGTCCGTCTGTCCGTCCGTCCGTCCATCTGTCTGTCACACTTTTCGGTTTCGGGTGACCTTGACCTACTTTGTGTGAAATATAGGTCACATTACTATTTGTTATGCTTTTTTCTATAAAGGCTCAATGCGAAGATATCTGCACAGTCTGGACCGGCGGTCCCCACACTCACAGTCGGCTCTGGTTCTGAGGTGGAGGAGATGATGGTGTTGTAACCCAGCCCAGTGCTTCTCAGTCCCGGTCCAGTAATCGTCAGTTCCAGCCACAGCCACAGCCATCTACGTCCTGAAAAGGCCCAGGGAAGAAAGGAAAGTCCAAGGAAGCAGACAAGGAAGCTGAGGTGCTGGTCGACACGTTGGCTGAGCAACAAGAAGCCACTGGCAAGCTGCAGTCCAAGATCCAGACCATGCTGAATGAATCTGAGGCAACAACATCTTTGAGGGCAGTTTGGGGTACATGGTTTACTGCGATGGTGCCCTGCCTGCATGACCAAGTCCTTAACTCATTCTTCAGGCAGTCCTTCGAGCTGATGATGTCACATGTCGCAGACTCTAACAACATCAGAGCCAGGGAGACACAACAGCTCCAGCAGCAGTAGCAGTTCAGCCAGCCTCCCCAGTAGCAGCAGTTGAGCCAGCCTCCCCAGCAGCAGCAGTTAAGCCAGCCTCTTCAGCAGTTCAGCTAGCCTCCCCAGCAGCAGCAGTTCAGCCAGTCTCTCCCAGCAGCAGCAGCTCAGCTAGCCCTCCCATCAGCAGCAGCAACCACAGTACCACCTCCATGACTGGCCAGCTTCTCACTCAGCAGTTCACTTTCCAGCAGCCACAGCAGTTCAGACAGGGACCATCATCTTTAGCACCATCTTCACACAGGTGAGCAGAGGCGGTGGTGGTAGCGGTGGTAGTGGTGGTAGTGAAGTAGTTTCATGGGCGACACCTGTGCCAACCGCTGGACAGCCAGCTGCTCAATCCTCATCAACTCCTAGGAACTCTGAGTCTGGCAATGTGTATGGCATGTCTTTTCTTCAGGATCTCTCACTGACTGGACTTACACCTACTGGATCTACATAATCCCCCATGGACCTATTGGGTGAAGATGGTGACAGATTGATACAACTCTGATTATAACAAAGTTGTAATACGTATTGTTTTCTGAATCTTAAAGTTAACACAATGTAATTCATGTCTGATTACAAAATTTATTACAAACACATTGTAATGTCTGATTAAAGTCAAATAATAAATATTGTTGAAATTTACAAGTGCTGTGTTTCTTCTTAGATCATGTTCAGGTACTCCCTCTGAGACTTGGCTGCCCTTGTTGCACGGTTGCCACACACAATGTTGTCCACATCTTGCATGTTCAGACCATTCCTCCAGGCTCCAGAACAACTTGATGTTGGTTGTCTTCTTGGTCATTTTGGAGTGCAGGATACCTAATTCTCATCAGGTTGTGTAGACAGACCCAGGCCAGCACAAAGGATTCCACAGTCTTGGGTTCTTGGCGTAGGGTTGTCAGGAGACACTGGAATCTGTTGCCCAGGATACCAAACCCATTCTCCACTATGCGACGACCCCTGGATAGTCTGTAGTTGAGGATTCTCTCTTCATTTGACATGTTGCGTTTGGAGAATGGTTTCATGAGCCAGGTCCTCAGGGCGAAGGCGTCATCTCCAATAATGAAATATGGCATGGGCCTGTCATCACCCAGAAGAAGGTCGGCTGCTGGGAATCCAAGGGTACCGTCTTCAATGGCCTCCTTCAAATCTGAGTTGTTGAAGACTTGGGCATCAGATGAAGAACCATTTGCACCTACGTCAACCCAGAGGAACTTGTAGTCAGCATCAACCAGTGCCAGCAAGACGATGGACTGGAAACCCTGAAATAAATAAATAAATGATAATAAATAAATTCATTTATTTATTTATTGCAATTAAAAAATTGATCATACTTTACAATCAATGAGCATACAAGAATAGTAGAATACCTTGTTCTTGTAGTAATAGTAGATAGACCCGCCATTCTTTGGACACTTCATGGCAATGTGCTTGCCATCCAGAGCACCAAGGGCATGGAAGAACTGCCGTCGGGGTCTAAACTGCTCGGCAATCCTCTTCCAGTCTTCAGGTGTTGTGGGACAGGCAATTACTTCCTCAGCAAACTCTTCAATGATGGCTTCACATACATCACGGATGATCAGGGAGCTACTCTTAAGCCATACATCAGGGAATGGTAGTTGTCTCCTGCTGCCAGGTACCGGACTGTTATGGCCAGCTTCAAACCAGGTTAAAGTGCCTTTCTGTACCAAATGTCCTTCTTGGAGATTCTGTCACCCAGCCTGACAAGCAGCCCATGGAACTTACTGGTTATACTCTCACAAAATTCTTGAAGGCAGGTAGATCGTCATCCCTCAGTTCTGACATGAGGCGTTCATATTGTCCCAGTAGACTTCTTCTTTGTTGCAAGTGACTGAATCTGAGCAGATATCGGACCCTATATATACCCAGTCCGCGTGGAAACCGTGGGAGATCTTGGTTGTTCGTAGATCCACCGTTATCAATCGTCATTAACCTTATTGCAGTCTTGATGGAAACGTCGTCATTCGTCTGTAATTGTATGTAATCTTGGATAATCGTCAGTCACCGTATTGTGGTCTTGATGGCACCGTCGTAGAACCGTCTCATACCGTGGTGGACCTACGATCAACCACGAATTTCCGTACCATATTCCTCGCCACCCGTAGAGCAATCTTACTGCATCCGTAACTCATCTTAAGTATTCGTACTAGATCTTCATGAAAAGCAACCACGATTATCCACGATTACCCAGGGAAGGCCAGGAATGGCCACGAATGCATGTACGGTGGCAGTACGAATATAGGGTTGCACCACGGGTTGACCACACCGTGGCTGTGCCACGATTGTTTTAAACAGTTCAAAACATGCCGTTCCGGGGCCACCAAGATTCTCCAGGGATCATGACGGATCATGACGGAGCCTTCTACGACTTATCAGGATTCATGAGGATGCCCAAAGATTTGTGGAATCGTGGTGAATCCTCGTCTGAATCGGGACTGAGGCTCTAATACGATATGGCCTTCATTATTCATCCGATCTTTACCAAACTTTACAAGATTGATCATGTCAATGAAAGCTCTGACAAGTTTGAAAACCGGCCAGATCGGATTAGAAACAGCGGAGTTATGGCCCTTGAATTCGTTACAAATGCTATATTTTGCCTCGTTAATACGATAGGGACATCATTTTTCATCCGTTCTCTACCAAAGTTTAACAGATATTTAATATCAATGAAAGCTCAGACAGTTGCGGAAACCAGCCAATTCGGACTAGTAACAACGGAGTTATGGCCCTTGATTTAGTTAAAAATGCTATATTTTGCCTCGTTAAGACGATAGGGCCTTCATTTTTCATCCGATCTTTACTAAAATTTACCAGATTGTTAATATCAATAAAAGCTCGGACAAGGTCGAAAATCAGCCAGATCGGACCAGTAACAGCGGAGTTATGGCCCTTTAATTAGTTAAAAATGCTAAAGTTTGCCTCGTTAAAATGATAGGGCCTTCATTTTATATTTGATTTTTTTTTTATTTATTTCTTGTTTTAAATTATTTATATTTTTTGATTTTTTTTTTAAATGTTTTTTTTTATTATTATTTTTTTTTTTTTAATAATTCGGGTTTAATTTTTTTTTCTTCAATTATTTCCTTTTTTTCCGTTTTTTTTTTTTTTTAAACGAAATTTGACGAAACTTAGCAGGAAGTATTGGTATGATTTCTAGTTGTTTCTAGTTGTGCCTATTGCGTTTTTTTCCGGTTTGTTGATTTTTGATGGAGTTACGGCCCCTTGACAGTTGAACTTTACATTTCTTGTTGGCGCTACTCCTCCTAAATGCCTTGTTGGATTTCGACGAAACATGGCTGGAAGCATCTGTATGATATCCAGTTGTGCATATCTCGCTTTTGTTCCAGTTCCCTGAGTTATTGCCCTTTGACATTTTTACTTTAAATTTCTTGTCGGCACTACTTCTCCTAAACGGCTTGTTGGATTTCTATGAAATTTGGCAGTAAGCCTCAGTATGATGTCTAGTTGTGCAAATCGCGGTATATCAATGAAATCTTGGACAAGTTTGAAAACGAGCTAGATTTTGTTAGTAACTATAGAGTTATGGCCCTTGATTTGTTGAAAAATACTATATTATATTTTCCTTTGTTAAATATGTAGCTATTTCAGTTTGTATCTGATCTTTACCAAATTTGTTTAGAATGTTAATATAAAGCCCCACCCATTTTGATGAAATCTCATTCATAGAAGAAAGTGGGACACATTAAACATTACCCATGCCAGACTAGACACAGCAGACTTTATTGCATTATTACAATGTGAGCGATCTAGGGCCATCCTGGCCCTCTTGTTTAATTACTACTTCATTTCTTCATCTTTCATCAGTTTTTGCGCACAATATGACATATTTATATGTCGACGTACCGTAAAACACGTTTCATTTATTCATTCATTCTACCAAGTTTGTTCAAATGGTGACCCTGGGTTCAAATTTGGCCCCGTCCCGGGCGTCACAGTTTTACATAGATTTATATAGTAAACTATTTAAAAATCTTCTTCTCTTAAACTACAAGAGCCAGAGGTTTAATATTTTGCATTTACTATGAGCTTATGGTCCTTTACCAAGTTTGTTCAAATTGTGACCCTGGGGACACAATTGGCCCTGCCCCAGGTGTCACCTGTTTTACATAGACTTGTATAGGGAAACACTTAAAAATCTTCTCTGTAACCACAAGGTACACAGCTCTCATGTATTACATGTAGTCCTGGGGTCACATTTGGCCCTGCCCCAGGGGTTACACTCTAATTTTGTATTTGGTCTTTACCAAACTTTGTCAGTGTCTTTTTTTGTATAGGGGGTACGAGTGTCTGACCAAAGAAGAGATTCCAGATTGCCTCGTACGTAGCGGCCTTCCCAGTTAGCCCATTACGCACGGGGGATTTTCTCACCCCAGGGTCTTGCGATTGCTACTGTTCTTATGCATATGGTACAATGTGTTTGTGAGTGCTTATATCATTAACAACAGTTGATTATGGTTACTTACTACCCTGTATAATTATGGACAGTATAGTATGGTTATTATATAACCCTGTATGATTGCTTTTGGGTAAGTTAACCGTCAATGGATTTAACAGTTTGTAATGTTTGTATGCGTTTATTATGTATACACATTTGTTCTATGTAACGCGTATGTTATAAAAACACTATGTTTGTGTCACGTGTGTTAATAGCCAAAGCACAGAAATCGTCTCTGATTTCACTCGGATAGACAATAATCCGAACTGCAAGAGCGCTTTCGGTCTATTGACCTTCTTCAGTTGCAACATGGAATCCTAAACGACTTCTATTTAACGTATACGTTTTCTCATTTACTAATGTAATGAGGTTTTACTTTATGATGGTACACTGTGATTGACCAAATAAGTATATATAGTTTATTCAATCTGTCCTAATAAGATTATAACACAGACTGATTACTTTATATATGTGCGGTTTTTATTGAAAATGATATTTCAAAGTACAGTAGTACTGTAAGACATGTCGGGTTGATACCGAATATATTGTCTTTTAGTTAAAAAAAGCAGCAAGATGTATAGACACGACTGGGTTGATACCGTCTTAAATTTGTCTTATGATAGCATGTTTTCCGAGGAATACAGCATTTGTAATTTACTCGTCGGGTTGATACCGAAACAAAATTTGGAGTACCTCCAAATTTGAGTAAATATGTCATAAAGACAAATAATGTATATATATATATTAGCAAACTAAGACACGAATGTGTCATATAGTATTTATTCCGAGGAATATGCAGTTTACACGTTCGGGTTGATATCGAAACAAAATCTGGAGTACCTCCAGATGTGTGTAAATCTGTACTGTAACAGAGATAGTATCTGTTGTAAAGATTGCTAACATGTATTCCGAGGAATACAGTATTTGTAATGTACTCGTCGGGTTGATACCGAAACAAAATTTGGAGTACCTCCAAATGTGAGTAAATATGTTATAAAGACAAATAATATATATATATATATATATATATTAGCAAAGTAAGACACAAATGTGTTATATAGTATATATCCGAGGAATATGCAGTTTACACATCAGGTTGATACCGAAACAAAATCTGGAGTACCTCCAGATGTGTGTAAATATGTATTGTAACAGAGATAGTATCTGTTTTAAAGATTGCTAACCGAAATGAATTATACGATGTTTTCAGAGCTGAAAACGTGCGTGTAACTCAGTCGATGTAGGGACTACAAATTTTATTTCGGTATCAACCCGACGAGTAAATTACAAATACTGTATTCCTCGGAAAACATGTTAGCAATCTTTACAACAGATACTATCTCTGTTACAGAACATATTTACACACATCTGGAGGTACTCCAGATTTTGTTTCGGTATCAACCCGACGAGTAAATTACAAATACTGTATTCCTCGGAATATATGCTATCATAAGACACATTTAAGGCGGTATAAATCGTGTCTGTAAACTGCATATTCCTCGGAATATATACTATATGACACATTCGTGTCTTGGTTTGCTAATATATATATATATTATTTGTCTTTATAACATATTTACTCACATTTGGAGGTACTCCAAATTTTGTTTCCGTATCAACCCGACGAGTAAATTACAAATACTGTATTCCTCGGAATATATGCTATCATAAGATACATTTAAGGCGGTATCAGTCGTGTCTATACATCTTGCTGCCTTTTCATTAAAAGATAATATATTTGGTATCAACCCGACATGTATGATCTTTCTGGTCGTGCCCTTAATGGTTTATTCTCTTGTTGCTCTGGCTTCTGCCAAGCTACTGAGTACCTTCATTGTGGCTTTCTAGGCTATTGTTTTTTTGTATTATATTTATACGAGCATATTTGTGTTTTACTTATATTGCCTATTGATGCTGCCTTGTTGGTTAGAGATTAGATCATGGCGGGGATTTCTTTATTTACACTGTCCTGTTTTATTGGGATGACAGTAGGGTAAGTTTGAGGTTTGGTGCACCCTAGAACCGGTTTAAACCCCCAGTGGCCTACTTTGCCACTGACCGTTCCAAGGCGGTAGCCCTATTGTCAACCTTTTTTGTGTTTGTGATGTCGTTTGCATTTATTATTACTTTTGCCTTTCTTGTTTGTCTGTTTGCGTGTTTGTGTTTGTTTCTGTGTTTTGTTTCTTTACAGTACTACTGTACTTTGAAATATCATTTTCAATAAAAACCGCACATATATAATGTATTCAATCTGTGTTATAATCTTATTAGGACAGATTGAATAAACTATATATACTTATTCGGTCAGTCACAGTGTACCATCATAAAGTAAAACCTCATTACATTAGTAAATGAGAAAACTTATACGTTAAATAGAAATCTTTTAGGATTTCATGTTGCAACTGAAGAAGGTCCAATAGACCGAAAGCGCTCTTGTAGTTCGGATTATTGTCTATCCGAGTGAAATCAGAGACGATTTCTGTGATTGGGCTATTAACACACGTGACACAAACATAGTGTTTTTATAACATACGCGTTACATAGAACAAATGTGTATACATAATATACGCATACAACCATTAAAAACTGTTACATCAATTGACGGTTTACTAACACAAAAGCAATCATACAGGGTTATATAATAACCATACTATACTGTCCGTAATTATACAGGGTAGTAAGTAACCGTAATCAAATGTTGTTAATGACATAAGCAATCACAAACACATTGTACCACCTTTGTGAATAATATGCATAATAAAGGTAGCAATCGCAAGACCGTGGTGGTGGGGACAGCCACCGTGCACAGTGGGCTAACTGGGAAGGCCGCTACGTACGAGGCAATATGGAATCTCTTCTTTAGTCAGACTCTCGTACCCCCCTATACAAAATGTTTGAACAATCTTAACCAAACTTGCACAGATTGTATATGACCATAATAATTCTAAGAAGTTTGATAATGGGCCAGTACTCAGGTGATCGATTTAGGGCCATCTTGGCCCTCTTGTTTAACGAATGTGTTTCTCGAAAAATAAGATTATATTAGGGATGAATTAGGTTGTTAGGAAGGTCGTGAAAAAGACCGAACCGAAATATTAGAGATTACTAAAAAGGAAAAGAACATGCTTCGCAGATGAAACAACATTGGTTATGCACGTTTAATAGTAAGTGTTCATATTTATTATAGTTTATTATCGTTCACAGTTTTAGAATGTATCTTGTTGTTTATGAAAATAAACATAGTTCAGGTGGAAATGTAATTAATATTACACATCTCACTTTCACTTCTTTGATGACCACTATATGCAAAATGAACTTTCACTTTAATTATTGTTTACATTTTCATAACTAGTCTATGCGCATGCATACGTAATGCATGCATAATATATCTATATAACATATACTTTATTATCGTTTTTAATCAGGGGGCTGGCGTGGCGCAGTCGGTAGCGCGGCGGATTTGTAACCGGAGACCCCGGGTTCAATCCTCCGTGGTGCCACTGAGTTTCGTCGGTGTGTTCTTGGGCAAGACACTTTACCTTAGCCTCGTCCGTCGGATGGGGACGTAAACCGGGCGGTCCCGTGTATCGGTCTATCCTCCGAGCACGTTAAAGAACCATAGGAATCTATTCGATAATAAGAGTAGGGCAGGTTCCCGGATTCCTATGTATCCTTCCCCTCTCTCTGGGGCGGCTCTAAATAACCTATACTGTGTTGATGAGCCGTTAAACAACATTCAATTATCGTTTTAATAATGTGACTAGAATATGTATTTTTACTGGGTCCGTCACGAGCATTAATTCGTTCGCTTATTCAGTGTTTAATGCTATTGTTTAGTAGATCTTAATCGCCGTCCATCTCCACTTCCTTTTCTAGTTGAGCAATGCCTAATTGGTTCTGTACAAGTCTGTTTGTTTCTTTCCATGGACAATCGGCTATAGAAGCACAGACTTGCCCCCAAGAAAGAGTGAAGCAAGCTGGATCGGCTACACCAGATTTAATACTTTACATTGATACTTGCATTGTAGCATTTTCACAGTGTTATCTAATCTGTAATTTACATAATGTTTGTATTATTTTGTATTCATGTATAATACATTTAATATAGCATCATTGTCGTATTATTGTATACGTGCAGGTTGTATGATGTATGGCTCAGGCATTGACTCTGTCATGTCTACCGTCCTTCAGACAATCGTCTTGATTGGATATACGTTGGTCTGCCTGTTTACCTCGTCGAAAACACAGCTTAATGTAAGTATAACAATCTACAACATGCCCTGTTTGGTGTGCAAGCATACCTATTGATGTTTCATACATACCGCCGTGGAAGAATAAAAAGACCGTTTGAAATGATGTGCTTGTCATAATTATATTGTGTATCAACTAAAGAACTAAAGGCTGACAAATATACACCGCCACCACCCCACCCCCCCCCCCACCCCCACTCCCCTTACCCACCCGCATCTATTCTTTTGACTTTATTGCACCAATATAATTTCCCCTATGATCAGATTCACACTGAATCATCAGAAATATGTGACAACAATCCATAGGAAAACGAATGGGTAAAAATCCACACAAGGATATATATGTCATAAGCTTCAAAGAGACGTAACTCATGTAACAATGATCAAATCAGAAACCTTTTTCTTCGCTATCATCTTCATATCATATATAGGCAGTATCCATAATATTAAAACAACTTAAAATTAATGAGGATTTAGACTCACACTATTTCCCTCTAAACTATATAATTATATATTAAACAATTAAAAGGCCATAACTCACGTAAACAATTATCAAATCAAAACTCTTGTCCTTCTCTATCATATTCACATCATAATAAAAAGAAATATAAAAAGATCGGACAGGGAAAGTAGCATTCAAGGCGGACAGTCAACCACAAAACACAGAAACAAACATGGAAACAGACAAACAAGAAGGCAAAAGTAATAATAAAAGTAAACGACATCACAAACACAAAAGGGTTGACAATAGGGCTACCGCCTTGGAAGGGTCAGTGGCAAAGTAGGCGACTGGGGGTTTAAACCGGTTCTAGGGTGCACCAAACCTCACACTTATCCTACTGTCATCCTATTAAAACAGGACAGTGTAAATAAAGAAATCCCCACCATGATCTAATCTCTAACCAACAAGGCAGCATCAATAGGCAATATAAGTAAAACACAAATATGCTCGTGTAAATATAATACAAAAAAAACAATAGCCTAGAAAGCCACACTGAAGGTAGTCAATGACTTGGCAGAAGCCAGAGCAGTAAGAGAATACACCATTAAGGGCACGACAAGAAAGATCATGGAAAGTCATCTTGCCAAATATTATGAAAATCCACCTAAAATTGATGAGGATTTAAACATACAAGCTATTTTCTATATGTTAAAAAGTATTAGGGGTCATAACTCACACACAAAAAATGTCAAATATTAAAACAATCCAACTTAAGTTGAATGAGAATCAAAAACACAAAAAGGGTTGACAATAGTGCTACCGCCTTGGAATGGTCAGTGGCAAAAAAGGCATAAACCAGGATCTAGGATGCACAAACCTCACACTTACCCTACTGTCATCCCAATAAAACGGAACAGTGTAAATAACGATATCTATTCTCTAATCAACAAGGCAGCATTTATAGGAATACAAGTAAAACACAAAGATGCTCGTGTATATATAAATACAAAAACACAATAGCCTAGAAAGCCTCAAAGAAGGTACTAAATGACTTGGCAGAAGCCAGACCAAAAAGAGCTTAAACCATTGAGGGCACGACAAGAAACATCAAACGCCACCGTCCTTTTGGGTTTTAAGTATACATCATCATAGGTTCCTCAGCCTGTCATGTTATCGCACAATTAAAGAGGAAAGCATAGTGGCGAACTGTAAATGGGTCCACCATCAAGCATGCAATGCTTTGTAAAATGATGATAGGGTCTTAACCGCTTTTGATAAACCTTTTAACACGTTTAACAAAGATAGTATGAAAGTGATCATGACCAAGGATCTTACGAAGTCTGTAAATCACGTCACCATAGAAATCAGGTTGTGATAGTCCTTGTCGCAGAAGAGTTCTTAAATTACTTTTATATTTGGAAACAAGATCAAAGTTATGACAATACAGTTTTGCAAAGGTTGTACGAAGTTTTTGGTAACGGTAGCCCTGATGGAGTAGCTTTTTAGTTATACAAAGATTACGAATATTAAAGTCCTCAACTCGAGTTCAATCTCTAGAAAAGCGAATAATTTGAGACACAATAACTCCATAAGAAGTTGCTCGGGGAACATCCCCATATATATGGAGATAATTAACAACATCAAAATTAAAATCATCTCTCTTGTCATAGACTTTGCTAATTATTTCACCATTTTCAGTAGAGAGATGTAAATCGAGAAAAGAATCGTTAGCATCAGAAATATTAGCTTTGTTAAGTTAAAGTTCTTTAGGATTATTAACCATAGTTGAAAAGAAGGGGTTGTCAATGTTCAATATGTCATCCATAGACCGAGAGGTGTCATTAAATGCTTCAATAACATCTGCCTGGGTATCCGGTGAAAGACAACATGAAATCTCGTTCATAGCAATATAAAAACAAATCTGCGACAAGGGGTGCACAGTTCGTACCCATAGGTTACAATTTGTCTATAAACGGTATACGAAAATAATATCTAATAGAACAATAAGAAAATAAGTGATTCACAAACTTCAAGTCCACATAGTGTAATTGTCCAAACTGCGGTTAGTAAAATACGCTTTAATATTATTACGGGCCAAAAATGTAGTATTTTCCCTAGCAAAGTTTTTTTAAATGAGAGTCATAAGCTTGTAAGTTATATATAATATAGAAACATCATAAGTACTTATAGATGAAGCTTGAAGTGTTTTACAAATTTTATCAAGAACGTCGCCTGAATTTTTAATAGACCAAAATAAATGAATCCCAGAGTTTTCATAGGCTTTAGCACAACATTGTTTAACGTGATCTTTAACGGCATTAAGACAAAATGTTAAAGGCTTGGAGATATTTGTAGTGGTGCAATAATTAGAATTGGAAATAAAACGGGCTTTATATGGTTGTTTGTGTAATTTGGGAATCCAGTATATCGTTGGAAGTCTGTTTTGCTTTTCATCTATTCCAGCCTTGAAAATATTGCACTGAGTGATATGTTTCGAAACAACATTATCTTCAGTAGATTGCACTTGAGTACACGAATTGGTACTCCTGAGTTCCTGAGAAAAAACACTAACGTAACGGAGGCGTCAAACAATAATTATTTGCAGCTTTATCAGCAGGAACTGAAACAAACTTATTATAAAATCCCTGGATTCCCGATTTTAAATTACGAAATGAAAACCTAGGTCTAGAGGGAGGTAGGGAGGGGTTAGCCGTATAGAAGTTAATACGGGTATCTATGATGTTAAAAATGGTCTTTCTCCAAGTAGAAAGGCAGTTAAGGTCAGCATGTTCCTACGACAACATTTAATACTAAAATTCTCATAGAGGGCGATCTGCTAATAATAAAATCAATACAGAAGACAATCTATACTTCGGACATTTAGAAAACAAATGGCGAATACGTTTATCGGTAATATCAAAATTACCAGTAATGACATGACCGGCCGGAGCATAGAAAAATTTAGATGTTCTACACTCGCATTCCTTAGGGGTGTTATTTACTATATCAAGGTCAGACACTATTTTGTCGTAGTTGCAAATATATTCTCTAACTGTTTTTTTGTACTTATAACAAATGATTTTTCGGAATTTTTAGAATGTTTAGGAATAGAAGCAACAACACGATTATCTCGAAAAAACTTGGTATATCAATAAAATCAAAACCCTTATTAAAATAAATTTTAAAACAATTTTTAGAAAATGTTTGACGTGATCAGACTCCTTGCCAATATGGGGTCGGAGAACATGCTGCGTATAGCTTTGAATTATGGAAGCAGTGTTATACAAAGGATCTGTTGAAATGAAAATAATGTATGCTTCCTCGTCAATCAGCTGAAATGAAGAAATGGATAGAGAGGCAGAAGCATCGAGTGTTTCCAGACAAGTTAAAAAAAGACAGGGCCACAACTCATACAAAAAACAATTGAACCATAAATAGTTTCCTTCGCTCTCACTCTCACATCGTACTAAGTCATCTTCTCAAATATTAAATCCACTTAAAACGAATGAGGAGTTAGGCACGCACGATTTCCTTATATAATACATAATATTAAAACAGTCCAATCTAAAAGGAATGAGGAGTTAGGCACGCACGATTGTCCTCTATAATATATAATATTAAAACAATCCAACCTAAAAATAATGAGGTGTTAACATACACGATGTTGGTCTACAGACGACTGACCGCCGCCTAGACGGACGGACGGACATATATAAACAAGTATGCCCGCCCCACACCCATCCCCACTCCCACCTCGTATGCTTGGGGTATAATACGATTTTGTATGTTTTGTATAAACCCGTGTTTTAACCAGAACAGTTATTGTACGCGCCATACAGAATCCCTCATACGAGTCTGGATGACATTTAATTATTTCCAATGTAGTATTAACGACGTAATATTCTTTGTTATTCGGCTACCGTTCAGGCATCACACGACAGTTTTATCCACGATTGTTTGTCTTTCATTTGGTCTCGTCTTCTTCGAAAAAAATAAAAGAGTCATAGGTTTTGCAACTCCGGCGGCTTCGGCAGCGTCAATATTCAATTACTACATTTAGGTATATTTCTCAAGAACGGCATGCACTAGACAGTTCAAACTTCAGTTATAGTTGTGTCTGGGGTAGTACATTGCAACGTGACATAGTATAATTGCAGATGTGACCTTCATCCTCCAAGCTAAGGGCAGAAAACTTAATAATGTTTACATTCATTTTATGCGTGTAGATCACATTCTCAGGATTTGTATGCACTACACCTTTCAAACTTTGGTTAAAGTTGTTTCTTGGGTAGAACATCGCAACGTGACATAGAAATTACAGACTGTGACATTCACCATTCAAGCAATGGGCAGACCATTTATTATGTTTTACATTCACGTTAGCGTTTAGATCACTTTCTCGAAAAATGTATGCACTACATCTTTCAAACTTTTTATTTTTTTGCATTTTCGGTATTACTTCGCAATATGCCATAGCAATTGTAGGTGTGACATTGACCGTCCAGGCAGATAACTCATAAATTATTACGTTAACGTCATTGTTTAACACAACTATACGCACTAGATGTTTCAAACGTTTTCGGTATTTATTAACATTTACACTAGCGTTTGTTTAGTGCTGTGCAGCGACCGTAAAATGTCGCTCCCACTACATATCTGTAGTGTTATTACTTACTGATCCTTTTGAGATCATCAGGCTCATTCTTTGTGACTTTAAAGTAGAATATCGCTTAGAGCGGTGCGAGGAGGCGTGACAGGTGTCGAATCTTACATACCACTCATGAACAGACTCAATAAAACCGAGTCTGATATCTTTTTCTCTTGTTTGCGTTTGTTGCTTTCAAGGTATACCCTTTTCAGTATTTATATTAGTTTATAGTTTAAACTTTTGTTACACAAACAATAACACAGTTGTGTCGTTGGTTGTGCAACTTTTTGGACACTAGGATTTCATCTATGCCATTGAATTACTTTATTTTGATGAAGCAAACATTTTGTTTATTTATGTTTTATAAAATACCATTTTTGTTTTTAAACGAATGGACTTAAATGTCATATATCAGGCATATGTTAACTCAACTGTTAACAAATAACTTTCATTTAAACAACTATTAGCTCTTACTTCTAAAATTCTGTCCATGTTAGGCGAGACATGTAAATCCGCGGCGTTCATGTATCACGAGCCTAACCTTTTTGTTTTCTCTCAATCGAAAGTTAAAAAGAAGGTTCGTCATGCTTTTACTAGAAAAAAATCTAAAATATAAAAATGTCATGTGATTGAAATATTAGTATTGTGTTGTTCAGGTCTTCAGTTTGAATTCTCCATAAATGTTGAATGAAATTCGCTGAGCCCGATACTTATATTTAGTTATCGGTGGTACATTTTCAATTTCTTTTGGGTTTTTTTACCTAATTTTTTATTCGGTGGTTCCACTACTCCGGCCGATAAAAGGCTCTGGGTATTGTTTAACCACTCATAGGATATAATGTCTGCTTTTTACTTGTGATACGCAGGCTTCATAACTGCTGCTCCCAACTAAATTCCATTATGTTTATTTTGCTCTTCGGGGCATTTAATTTTATTAGATACTGGGACCATACGCCGTACGACATGGGGAAGCCTATAACTCCATGTCCACCGCCGTATGCATGCCATCTTCGGGATGGTTCAAATTGTGTGCTATTGATTTTATGAATATTGAGTTCTGCTCAACCCGGGGCTAGAGGGCGTGAGTGGTAGATAGCATATCCCACTACCGCTCATGAACAGTCTCAATCAAACCGAGACTGCAATATTTCGTATGTGTCGTGCTCGGCCGTTTCCACAGGTCCATTATCATACTCTTTTTTAACAGTCTTAATTTATCACTGGTGCAAAACCTAGGATAGCACATATTATTGTACATAATGATTTTTCTTGTAAATTAGGAGTCATGTTAAGGCTTATTATGTTTTTACCCTTAAGAAGATAAAGATATCATTGTTTTAAGATCCCAACGACGAGTCGCGACGTATCCCCTTTGGACACACATATGATAAAACATATCAGCATATAAAGAAGGAAGACATTCAAGGACCACAGTCAACCACAGACACAGAAACACACGACACCAACACACGACAACTACAAAGATGAATAAAAGGCAAGATATAACATCACAACCATAAAAGGGTTGACAATAAGGCTACCGCCTTGCAACGATCAGTAGCAAAATAGGCCGCCAGCGGTATAAACCAGGTTCTAGGGTGCACCAAAGCTCATTCTGACCATATTGTCTTCCCAATAAACGGGAAA
Organism: Cyrtodaria siliqua; assembly: GCA_037043455.1. Classification (NCBI taxonomy): domain Eukaryota; kingdom Metazoa; phylum Mollusca; class Bivalvia; order Adapedonta; family Hiatellidae; genus Cyrtodaria; species Cyrtodaria siliqua. Next base: position 232,312 of record JAWPHD010000568.1, read on the forward strand.
GTGTAAATAAAAATATCCCCGCTGGTCATATTCTATAACAAACAAGGCAGCATTAATAGGCAATATAAGTAAAACACATACATGATCACGTATATACAATATAAAACAAATAACATAGTAAGCCACAGAGCAAGAAATCGATGACTTGGAGAAGCCGGAGCAACAAAAAAAAAAACGTTAAGGGTACGACAAGACAATATTTAAGACAAACCTCAAACGCTACCGTTCTATGAGGATTAAGGGTCCACAATCTGTCCGGTTATCGCACAATCAAAGAGAAAAGCAAAATGGCGAACTCTATCATATTGCAACGCACTGCATGCTTGGTGGTGGACCATTTACAGTTCGCCAATATGCTTTCCTCTTTAATTGTGCGATGACCCGACAGACTGTGGACCCTGTGATGACGTCAACCTAAAGCCCAAAGGGACGGTGACGTTTGATGTTTGTCTGTAGTTTGTCTTGTCGTGCCCTCAATGGTTTATTCTCTTGTTGCTCTGACTTCTGCAAAGTCATTGAATACATTCCTTGTGGCTTTCTAGGCTATTGATTTTTGTATTTGTATATACACGAGCATCTTTGTGTTTTACTTATATTGCCTATTAATGCTGCCTTGTTGGTTAGATAATAGTAATGGCGGGGATTTCTTTATTTACACTGTCCCGTTTTATTGGGTTGACGGTAGGGTAAGTGTGAGGTTTGGTGCATCCTAGCGCCTGGTTTAAACCCCCAGCGGCCTTTTTTGCCACTGACCGTTCCAAGGCGGTAGCCCTATTGTCAACCCTTTTGTGTTTGTGACGTCTTATTTGGCATTTTATCATCTTCAAATGTGTTCTTTGTTTCTCTGTGTGTTTGTGGTCGACTGCCGTCCTTAAATGCTGCTTTTCCTGTTCAAATTTTATATCTATATCTAAATAGGTCTAGCTCTAAATATGCAGTGCGTTGCAAAATGATAACACCCTGTCTAACCAAGAACGCCTCATTTCCTGCTCATTTGCGGTTTTCAGGTTATGGCCAATATTAAGCTGCATGTTAAAGTGTGTTGACGGAGGACGACGACGGACGTCGCGACGAAAAAATGGACCCCTACGTGTTTGTGCAAAAAAATGTGTTCAAAATATAAGAATGTCTTCTGCAGATGCAATACTTCATTATTAGTATAGCCGAGTTGCACATGAAAGAAAAGGTTTAGTGCATACATATTATTATCGGTTTCAAAAACATTATACCGTTTTATTACACGTTGTGTAACCTGTATACAGTTTTAAGGCGCGTTTTCCGACAATTGTGCCACACAATACCCTAAAAATGCATTTCTTTGACACATTTGCTGTTTCTGATCCTCTATTAAGATGTGTATTGTATGATCATTAACATATGGTTTGCAGGGATTGTATCTGTATGAACATTTCGGGGTTTATATATGTGACCTGGACATCCACAAACGACGAAAGTCGTCCATTCTCACGAATGATTGAAAAAAGCTGAGGATTCTCGGTTAAAATTATAGGAGAAAGTAAAACTACAATCGTTTCCTTGTACTCACTATACCTTATCCAAAAAATTGGAAATATATATACAAATAAAATGTTTTTTCTACCTCACTAACCTGTACCCGATCTCTTCCAGCAGGAAATACCGGTATTGGAACATGACGCATTCTAAGTCAGACATGAAGAATAGGGTCATAAACTCTTTTGATAAACTTTTGAAAAGTTTAATAAAGTTTATATATACGAAAGTGATTATGATCGAGAATATTACACAGTTTATAAATCACATCACCATAGAAGCCAGGTTTTGATAGTCCTTGTCGCAGAAGAGTTCTTAAATTACTACTATATGTTAGTAGATCAGTCTTACGATAATACAATTGTGCAGAGGTGTTTCGAAGTGTATGGTAACGGTAACCCTGCTGAAGTAGCTTTTTAATTAAACAAATATTACGGTTATTGAAGTCCTCAACACGATTACAAGCTCTAGAAATCGAATAAGTTGAGAATATCACCCTATTAGAAGTATCTCTATGATTGGATTGGATTTTATAGTCGCACCAACAGCTAAGGTCATATGGCGACTTTCCAGCTTCCACTGGTGGAGGAAGACCCCAGGTGCCCCTCCGGGCAATTTTCGTGCAAGGGCGGGCACCTGGGTAGAACCACCGACGTTCCGCAAACCAGCTGGATAGCTTCCTCACATAAAGATTCCTAGGCCCCTGAGGAATCGAACCTACAGCGGTGAGGGGCAAGTGATTGCAAGTCAGAGACTCTAACCACTCGGCCACGGACGCCCCACTATGAACATCCCCAACTAAGTGGCTCTGATATCCAATTTAGCCCGACCCAGGATTAACATGGATTTACATAGGAAAATACTTGAAATAATATTTTCTAAAACCACTAGGCAAAGAGCTGTCATATATAACATGTATCATCAGCTTATCCTCTACAAAGTTTGTTCAAATGGTAACTCTGGAGTTAAATCTGGCCTCGCCACAGGATTCACAGTTTTACATAGAGTTGTATAGGAAAATTCTTCTTATCTGAAATCACAAGAACGAAGTGTTTAATATTATGCATTTACCATTAGCTTATGATCCGCTACCAAGTTTGTTCAAATGGCGTTAAATTTGTCCCCACCTTAGGGGTCTATGTTTTTTCATAAAGCTGTCATATATTGCATGTAGCATAATATTACGATTCTTTACTAAATTTTCTCAAATGGTGAACCTATGATAAATTCTGGCCCCGCCCTGTGGGTCATATATTTATATAAGACGTGTAATAGGAAAAACTTTAAAAATCTTCTACGAAATTACATAAGCTGGAGGTCTAATATTTTGCATGTACCATAATCTTATCAAGCTCAGTATTAGTGATTTTAAAGTAGAATTCCGCTTAAGCCAGTGCTAGGGGACGTGAAAGGTATTGCATCTTATATAACCTCAAATTAACTGACTCAATAAAACCGAGTCTGCTATATATCTCTCTTGTTTGTGTGTGTTGCTTTCAAGGGATTCCCTTTTCAGTATTTATGGTTCTCTATCAAATTTCTTCAAATCGAGACTATAGGGTCAAATTTGACTTCACCCCAGAGGTGTAATACATTTACAGACTTCTATAAAGAAAAATCTTAAAATATTTTCTTCTCTGAAACTACAGTTATAACTTACTGAGCATGAGCAAACGGGTTCAACCATCCAACCACCATCGCCCTCGGGGTCCATCCCCAACTTTGGGAAATAGCACTTGGATCATAACTTGTCAACATTTGAGATCCCCACCAGAAACCCATATATACACTTACTTGGCATTAATCAACCATCCAACCAACATCGGCCCTGAGGTATATTGTCATCAGTGGGGACATAACTTGGAAACTGTTGTGATCCCACCCTAAAGCCATATATACACTTACGGGAGCATGAGCAGACGGATACAACCATTCAACAAGCATCGGCCCTATAGTCCATCCCCAACCCTGGGGACATAGCCCATGGCTCATAACATGAAAACCGTTAAGATACACACCCTATAACCATACATATACTTAGGCACTTGGACATGAACAGAAGGACAAAACCATCCAACCTAATTCGGACCCGGGGTCCATTCCCTCCCATAAGGATATAGCCCCTTGGTCATAACTTGAAACCGGTTGAGATCCTCACCCTACAACCATATGTAAATTTACTGAGCCTGAACTCTTTAAGGAGGGAGCGGGAATGTGCGATGACGCGTCATCGACTGTATGCTTGTTTGACAAGTGTTTCATCTTTCCACAAAAAACTCATCTGATGAGCGATTCAAGGCCATGATGAACCTCTTGTTTCAATAAATTAAGGTCCATAACTATGGTGTTATAATTCATATCTGGCTAGTTTTCAAACTTGTCCGAGCGTTTATAAATATTACAAAACTGTACAAATTTAGTTACGATCAAATACAAAGTAAGGGTGCTAGAGGGTGATTAGATCATGGCGGGGATGTCTTTATTTACACTGTCCTGTTTTTAATGGGATGACAGTTTTGTAAGTGTGAGGTTTGGTGTACCCTAGAACCGGTTTAAACCCCCAGTGGCCTTTGTTGCCACTGACCGTTCCAAGGCGGTAGCCCTATTGTCAACCCTTTTGTGTTTGTGATGTCGTTTAGATTTTTAATTACTTTTGCCTTCTAGTTTGCCTGTTTGCGTGTTTGTTTTTGTGTTTTGTGGTTGACTGTCATCCTTGAATGCTGCTTTCCCTGTCCGATATTTTTATCTTTCTTCATAAGGCAGAATATGACATTTTTCAGTAAAACAAAGGCCATAACTCTAGTAATACTAATCCTATTTGTAAACTTGTTAGAGTTGTTATTGATATAAAGACACTGACAATGTTTGGTAAATATAAAATACGAAATGATTGTGCAAGAGTGTTCACAAGGCAAATTATGCCATTTTTTCAATTCATCAAGTGGCCATAGTTCTGGTGTTTCTCGTCCAATATAGCTGATTTTCGAGCTATTACAGTGCGTTGGTGGAGAGGGTAAGGGGTGTGGGGTGGAAGGGGGGGGGGTGGCGGGGCGGGGGGGGGGGGGAGAATCACTTGGGTTAAAATCTAAACGTCTAAATTTAAAATGAAAGGAAAATGTATATTTAGTTTCTGATTTAGATTTAGCCTTCAAGTTTAACGATAGATAACTGTGAATTATTAGAATTTTTTGCATTAATATTTACATGATTTCATTGCATCCCTAGAAGTGCCAAACTTTAACAAGTGCCACTGCATAAATATATGCGTATATGGAATATCATCAAGCCTGGAAAATAATATAAAATACATCAGCTGAGAAATTTGAATTTAAACAGAAAATGATTATTTACTACCGATGATTCGATACTACCCAATGGAATGTATTATTATCAACAATTTGGCCAGGTTGGGTAAAGATCAAACACTAAATGAATGTGCTAAAGTTTTCACAAGACTGAAAGTGGCATTTTTCAGTTAAGCAAAGGTCATAACTCTGCTGGTTTTCAAATTTGTTAAAGACACTGACATTGTCTGGTAAAGATTTAATTTAAATTAAAGGTGCAAGTGTTCACAATACAGAATGTGGGCATTGTTCACAACTGTGGTTTTCCTGATCCGATATAGCTGGGTTTATAATGTGTCCGAGTTTGTATTAATATCAACAATCCGGTGAGGTATGGTAAAGATCAAATACTAAATAAAAGTGTTAGAGTGTTCACAAGGCTAGAAATAGAAAAAAATCCATTTAAACATGAGCCATAACTCTCTGTTACTAATACGATGTGGCTGGTTTTAGAACTGGACCGAGATTTCATTGATAAATATCCTTACAAAGTGATATGAAAATTAAATTTAAAAAAGGTACTAGAGTGTTCCTAATGCAAATTTAACGGACGGATGGAAGACGGACAGCATATCATCTCCTAAATGATCCCAAATTACACCCTGCCCACTCACATTTCCAGGGCAGATGTCCGAGTTTGAAATAATAAAATTGTTTGATTTGTTGTTTATTATTCATAGACGAGTCTATATGCCAATAAATACTGAACAGGGGATCTCTTGGAAGCAATAAACACAAACAAGAGCATAAATTGGCAGACTAGGTTTTATTGAGTCTCTTTATGAGAGGTACTTTAAGTTGCAACACCTCTCACGCCCCCTAGTACCGGCTTATGCGGTATTATACTTTAAGGATGACCCCAAAGGACCAGTAAGAAATAACACTACTGGTTTGAGCAAAACAAGGGTAAATAACAGTGTTATTGAGTGTTTAGTGTATTTGACCTTTTTACTCACCCTAACCCACCTCGCTGAGGATCCTTGGCTGCTGAACCAATAATAATATATCAAATGATATTTTTCAGGTAGGGAAAGTTCTTACTTTCTTATATGCGTTAACTATGACGACCGTTGTGGTAGGAACAGCCGTGGAAATAACAAAGGATGTCAGCGAGGGTTTTGGTAAGATCTAACATTTTATAAGCTTCACATGATCAGGTTAATGTTTTATACTGTTTCCTCTGTTTCAGTTTTCCTTGTTAACTCCAACTATCTATTATTCATCATTTTCTTGAACTCGTTGTTTTGCTCTTGGATGTTGCAAGAACTAAACATCAGTGGCGTAGCGTGGCCTGTTTTTAACATACTCCTAATATGAGGTGTTTTGCGTGAGTGGGAAAAAGACTACGAGGTGGGGTTCGTAAGGATTCTCCCTATTTCTTTTCTTCATCTTTGGATGTTCTCGTACAAGCAATATTTTTCTGGAATATAGACATTTTATGCTCTCAAAAAAGTGGTACTTTTCCCCCCTTACCCCCCCTTACCCACTCTATTTTTATTGCATTTTTCAATTTTTTTGGAGTATTTTTATTCAAGTTACTCCCGGGAGTAAAAGAGTATGCCACGCTACGCCACTGATCATGTTTGACTAAGCGCTGCAATGAGTGGCATGGGATCTGGTGCGTTTAATTTATATTATTATCCTCGTCCCGTATTCTCGGCACCTTGTTAAAATCCTAGGTGGAAGAGAAGCATAGAGAAAATAATCAATTCCAAATTATGGAACCAAAAATACGCAATAACATTATTAACTCCGTTTACTTCCTATTCTTCTAGACATGAACGGTCATGAAATGAGTCTCACTCTGAAATGGAATGACCTTTTGCAGTTAAAGTGTCCTCGATTTCTTTACTGTATGTTTTTATTACATAGATTATGCATTAGCATACATATGATTTTATGCAACGCTATAAATAATATGACAACTAGAACGAGTTTATGATCATGGTTGGCTTGACATATAAGTATTATAGAAAGTGAAGGTATAAGGGCAATTGTGTCAATCAGTTTAAACAAGTGTAACACATATACAGAATCTTAGGGTTTGATTAATAAACTATTAAATTAATATATTAGACAAAATAAGTATAAAGTCGAACAGGATACAACACGGTAAACCCCAAAACACGCAAAACGACAAACATGAATGGCAATATCAATAAGCAATAAAGACATACGACGTTACAAATACAAAAAGGGTTGACAATAGGGCTACCGTCTTGAAACGGTCAGTGGCAAAAAAGGTCGCTGGGGGTTTAAACCAGGTTCTAGGGTGCACCAAACTTCACACTTACCCTACTGTCATCCAATACAACGGGACAGTGTAAATAAAGAAATCCCCGCCATGAACTTTTCTCTAACCAACAAGGCAGCATTAATAGGCAATATAAGTAAAACACAAAGATGCTCGTGTATATATAAATACAAAAACCAATAGCCTAGAAAGCCACAAAGAAGATACTCAATGACTTGGCAGAAGCCAGAGCAACAAGAGAATAAACCATTGAGGGCACGACAAGACAAGATTGCAGACAAACATTAAACGTCACCGTCCTTTTGGGCTTTAGGGTCCACAGCCTGTCGGGTCATCGCACAATTAAAGAGGAAAGCATAGTGGCGAACTGTAAATGGGTCCACCACCAAGCATGCATTGCGTTGGAACATGATAGGGTCATAACCGCTTTTGATAAACCTTTTAACAAGTTTAACAAAGATAGTATGAAAGTGATCATGACCAAGGATCTTACGAAGTCTGTAAATGACGTCACCATAGAAGTCAGGTTGTGATAGTCCTTGTCGCAGAAGAGTTCTTAAATTACTTTTATATTTGGCAAGAAGATCAGAGTTACGATATTAACATTTTGCAAAGGTTTTACTAAGTTTATGGTAACGGTAGCCCTGCTGGAGTAGCTTTTTAGGTATACAAAGATTACGAATATTAAAGTCCTCAACTCGAGTACAAGTTCTTGAAAAACGAATAAGTTGAGACACATAGACCCCAGAGGTAGTTGTTCAGGGAACAACCCCATCCAAATGGAGATAATTGACAATATCAAAATTAAAATCATCTCTCTTTTCGTAGATTTTGCTAATTATTTCACCATTTTCTTATTTCACCATTTTCAAAAGCTCGCCATGTAAATCGAGAAGGAAGCGTTAGTATCAGACATATTAGCTTTGTTAAGTTGCAGTTCTTTAGGATATATTATTTTTTAACCATAGTAGAAAAGAAAGTGTTGTCAATGTTCGATATTTCATCCAGATACCGAGAGGTGTCATTAAATCGAGAAAAGAAGCGTTAGCATCAGAAATACTAGCTTTGTTAAGTTGAAGTTCTTTAGGATTATTAACCATATTGAAAAGAAGGGGTTGTCAATGTTCAATACGTCATCCATATACCGAGAGGTGTCATTAAAGGCTTCAATAACATCTGCCTGGGTATCAGACTCAGCATGAAATCTCTTTCATAGCAATATAAAAAAGATCTGCGACAAGGGGTGCACAGTTCGTACCCCATAAGGATACCAACAATTTGTCTTTAAACGGTAGTTCCATACCTGACAAAAAAGTATCTAATAAAAAAATAAGTGATTCACAAACTTCATGGCAAGTCCACATAGTGTAATTGTCCAAACTGCTGTTAGTAAAAAAACGCTTTAATGTTGTTAGAGGCCAAACATGTAGTATTTTCGTAGCAAAAGGCTTTTGAATGAAAGCATTGTCTTTGATAAGGTTGTGTTGTAAAGTTGTATATAATGTAGTAAAATCATAAGTACTTATAGATGAAGCTTGACTTTTATTGTAAACTTTATCAAGAACGTCGCCTGAATTTTTAATAGACCAAAATAAATTAATCCCAGAGATTTCAGAAGATTTAGCACAATTATGTTTAACGTGACCTATAACGACAGTAAGACAAGATGTTAAACGTTTGGAGATATTTGTAGTGGTGCAATAACAAGAACTGGAAATAAAACGGGCTTAATATGGTTGTTTGTGTAATTTGGGAATCCAGTACATCGTTTGAAGTCTGTTTTGCTTTTCAACTATTCCAGCCTTGAAAATCTTTCACTGAGTGATATGCGTCGAAACAACATTACTTTCAGTAGATTGCACTGGAGTATACGAATTAGTACTCCTGAGTTCTTGAGATAAAACATTGGCGTAATGGAATTAAATTGAATTGAATGTTGTTTAACGGCTCATCAACACAGTATAGGTTATTTAGAGCCGGCCCAGAGAGAGGGGAAGGATACATAGGAATCAGGGAACCGTGCCCTACTCTTATTATCGAATAAATTCCTATGGTTCTTTAACGTGCTAGGAGGATAGACCGATACTCTTATTATCGAATAGTTTCCTGTGGTTCTTTAACCGATACACGGGACCGCCCGATTTACGTCCCCATCCGACGGACGAGGCTAAGGGAAAGTGTCTTGCCAAAGAACACCCCGACGAAACTCAGTGGCACCACGGAGGATTGAACCCGGGGCCTCCGGTTTCAAATCTGCCGCGCTACCGACTGCGCCACGACAGCCCTCTATTGACGTAATGGAGGCTTCAAACAATAATTATTATAGCTACTTTATCGGCAGGAACTAAAGCTTATTATAAAATTCCTGGATTCCCGATTTTAAATTACGAAATGAAAACCTAGGTCTAGTGGGAAGTAGGGAGGTTTAGCCGTAGAGGTGTTAATACGGGTATCTATGATGTTAAAACTAGTATTGTTCCAAGTAAAAAGGGAGTTATGGTCAGCATTCTCTACGACATCATTTAAAACTAAAATCCGCAATGGATTGGGTGATCTGACCACGACATGCATTAAAATCAATCACAGAAACAATCTATACTTCGGACCTTTATAAAACAAATGCCGAAAATTTTAACAAGCTTTATACGTGTACTAGTTACCGGGAAACGGATTGAAAACACTTGTCTGGTACCGCACTATATATATATTACGAAAATCTAATGCAAAACTATCGTTAATGTGTTTGATTTATGTAGCTAAATGTTTTCTTGTTGTTTCTTCCATGAAAATGAACAACAAAGTCATATATATACCTTAGATAATATTCAATTATCAATGCTATTCAAAGACAAAATTGTAATCGGGCGTAATACGTATACATATACTAACAGACTGTATGATGTACACTGGCGAAAAATAAGAACGCTACATCAAATTTCAGAGAGGATTTCCTTCGAAACAAAACAACGTAACACTATGTATGAGGTATCAAATTATTCAGTCTTTACAAAATATTGACACAAAATTCTGGACAATTTCATTCGTTAATGTCATTTAATCCCGGTATACCAGACGTACTTCGGGAGAAAGTTCTGTACCTGGTATGACCTACATCTCTGTTGTTAACATCCTGCAAGGCATAGAATTGCAAAGTCTTCTAATTGTACGTCTTGGAATCAGATTTTACTCCTGTGTTAGCGCAACAGTTAACTCACGGGCGTTCCTTGGGACGTTAGGACGTTGACGTAATATACGGCCTAGATTGTCCCACAAGTGTTCGATTGGGTTTCAGTATGGAAAACGTGAAGGCCGTGCGATCACATGTATTCTATGTCTGTTGAGAAAGTATGTTGTAATTCTAGCTCTGTGAGGGTGTGACTTATCATGCTGGTACGTTAATCTATTACGTCGTCGGAACATCGGTAACACTACAGGTGTGAGCATTTGATTGATGTAACGGTCAGCATTAAGATTTCCATTACAAATCACAAGTTGATATCTGAATGCATGATTAGTGGCGCCCCAGACCATGACGACGCCTCCACCATGACGTTCGTGCTTAACAACGCAATTCCTCGCGTAACGTTCATTACGCCGCCGGTAAACTCTTGTTCGTCCGACCGAATGGTACAAATTAAATCTCGATTCATCCGTGAATACGTGATTCCTCCAATTGTTTCCAACGTTGTTACGCGCCCATTAAAGGCTTTCGCGACGAAGTTGTTGGGTCAAAACTATTCACTTTAACGGTCTCCGACAGTTGATGCACGCAACCGATTCCTCACCGTGTTTCGATGTATTGGGTGACCTCTATTGCCTATGACTATGTTTGATGTCGACGCCGCCGTTAGAAAACGATCTCGAAGATTACTTTGACGTATAAAAGCGTCCTGGCGTGCCGTCGTTACACGGCGTGTTCCGGGTCGGGGACGGTTGGTAACTGTTCCTGTGGAGTTATAGCGCTTAAGAAGTCGGCTAATTGTACATCGAGAAACGTGAAAGCGTCTTGCTACTTCAATTTGTGTTAACCCCCATTCTAGAAGTCCTAAAATCCTTTTACGATTTTCGTAGTTTAGTCTTGGCATGTTTAATTTTCAATATATCAACTTCTTTAAACGATTTCTCCAATGTATATTGATAACACATGTACATTGTATAATTTTGCACACATTGCCACATGGTTAATAAGTACGAGGTGCACGGAGAAATCATACCGGCTGGTGAATTCTGCGTTTCACGATTGAACGCACACTACAAAACTGGTCGCATTCAATGCAGATTGTGATTTTATGCAATCCGTTTACATTTTATAAATTATTCTCACTTAGAAAAAAAAGCGTATGGTTTCTATGTAGCGTTTTTATTTCGCGCCAGTGTACACATCGTCATAAATAGCGTCCACTGGCTTTGGAGTGTTTACATAAAAGCACGTACGACACATATATTTTTGTTATATCATTTTCAGACCCACACAATTTAAAAGTGTCTACAACGACAATATACACTGGCCTTTTGGGTTCACTCTTCATTCTGACTGGATTCCTGCACCTCTGGGAATGTTTTTACCTTCTATACGGGCTGTGGTACCTGTTATGTCTGCCATCAGGGTACCTTATACTGATGGTATATAGTATCTGCAACATAACCGACAGATCCTGGGGTACGTAACACACACATATATATATACTTAAAGCTACAGAGTCTCTATATCAATCGATTTCTTCTTTGTAGGCGTGTCTTTATTTGTAACTTCATGTTCACCAGCCCATGTCGAAATCGGGTATTTAAGCGAGCAAATATAGCGCAGGAAATCATTAACTGTATATACATCGACCAGTGCACATCGTACCTATACACAGGTAGCAGTAATTTTTACAGAAAAAAAAGTTAGCCTCTTTCGGGGCTCGAACACACGACCTTCTGATTTCAAGTCCGGTGCTCTATCCACTGAACTACAACGCTACTTGAGAAAATAGTATACTAACTGCCTGGTATAATACCGTATGTTATCAATATGAAACTAATACTTCGTCTCAAAACAACCATATCTCAACTTGTTATTTAGCGCTTGATGGTTTTGTGTGCGCGCGCTTGTTATTACGTAATGCCTATTTAGTGTTAAAAATGCTACAACATACCAATAAATAGCAGTGGTCTAGTGGTTCAGCGTACATCTTTCAAAACTAACAAGTGAAAGGCTGTGGTTCAAATCCCGTTCCGGGCAACTATTTGTTATCACATATATTCTGGAGCCATATATTTATCGATGTTGCCTGTACGGAGGCTAAATAAAAATGTGAAATTTTACTCATCGATTTCTGCTTATATACCGACTTTTGAAACTACGATTTGACACTACTTCACGCGTGAATCATTCATATTACTGAGTTATTACCAGTTAAAGTAGGGACTGTACAGCTTTAACTCCATTAAAAACGCAAGTTTGGTGTGCACGTGATTTTCGCATAATTCCGCTGGACTCTCGCTGGGGTACAGAATATGTATTATTGTTACTAATATACGTTATTTCATTGGCGGATGTTGGCTAATACGCCGAGATTTTCAATAGTAACTGATTTATATGAAATAAATAATAGGTGCTAAAAGAAATAGTTTAAAAGATAATTTAATGCGTTTTTTACATCTAATACACACATATACTGGTTGGCTGTGTATCATAATGTATGCTTTTTTTAAAATGCAATTTGTAAAAATGTGTATTTTAAAATGAATATACACACTACGTTTAAATTAGGCACAAAAAGCATACTCAGTAATCTAAAACAGTGAGATTGTGAAGCGATATATACGATATATATATATAAGATATACTTATATGTTAAGAAACACTAGTATAAGATGTTTTTTTGTTATAATAAATGTCACGACCGACCCAATGGTTTGCTGTCTCGATAGTTGTTTTTAAAGTTTTATGATGACTCATCTCCTAAGGACATTATAGGCGCACTACGTTGAATAACCTATGCCCTAGAACTCCGCTCTGGCTAATCTCGGGGTTCATTTTAAAGTCGGTCGACATAAGTTATGGCAATCCAGAATGGCCACCATTGACAAGGACAAGTCAACAACTACCATCTTAAACCAACATAGCTATACTAAACCGTGTTCGTCGTGTCTTTTATAGTTAAAGACATCTCAAAACTCAACAAATATATTGGACCTTTAGGGAACACCAAAACAGAAGTACTCAAATAACATGTATTCATATTGAGAAAACATCATTATGATTAGTAAGTTTCAATATATAATGCATGACGACACGTATAATCAGATCCATGGACATCAGCTGTAAATAATAAGGTCGTTACAAAAGCTACAAGCAACTATGTTTTAGATTAATTTAATTTACAGTCGTTAGAACTATCCACTTTTAAGTAAGCATCCACAATACATAATAGATACAATTTTCTACGCAATCTGTTCAGCAGCAATCGAAAACTAGCAATAAACAAAAGTACATACTGATATATAAAACTACGATGTGACCCCAGAAAAAGTTTCTCAACATAAAACTAAACACTCGGAATCAAAGTAGAAAATAGATACTATACATGAGTAAGTCCATGATGAAATAGAGGTAACCTCAGAGGGTGATTTTTAAACAAATTTTATGGTAGAGTTCATAAGTTTCATACATTCGAATATTTCCTTCAGAGATATGACACTTATTCATAAACGATATCAGTGCGATATAAATACGCATATCTTACAATTAATGCAGGGTCATGACTTCAAAGTGTTGTAGATATATGGTGTCTGAAAGACAATACACATTAACGCATTCAACATTCTATGATACACCATATAGGCAAGTCATTACTCTAAATACAAAATATTTCTTTAAATATCAGTATTTAGTTTCATACAATACATGATTATTTTTATACCAAAATATCTATAAAATAACACTCATGCATCACGTTGGTTTTCTCGAAAGTACAGGCCGACAGGATATTTTAGAAGTAAAAAACACAACCAAATAAGTTAAATACGGCCGAAATATTGAACTACGTATTACAATAGAGATGTGATCTTTTAAAGCCCGTGTGGTTCCGGGGCTCCTTTTGGTTCCGGGGCAAAGAATAGGGACACTGCTGTCACAAAATGTCACGGGTAGAGCGTATTGGTCGTACATAGCTCTTGGAAGCAGCTGTTAGTTACACCCTAATTCATTGTTCAGTTGAAACCAATTCACAATGTTCATGATATATTCAGATAACACGGTAAACCGTGCACATTTTAAGTGGCCGTTAATAAGGGCCGTTTAATAAGTTTAGTTTTGTGCTAATGCATGTAAACGTATAGGTCTATCTCCCTTGAAAGGTAAAATTGTATAAGGGTCCTTTCGTGTAGAATTCAATACTGCAGATTTAGCCACGTTTGTCAGGGACTGAACGGAGAAATAATGGTTTGGGCATAACGTTTGCTATAAAATCCATTGTCTCCTAGTTCTGGCCGGGATTGCTTGATAGTTGCTTTGTTTGGAACAGGTTGGACGGCGAAATTCACAGGCAATATGTGGTCAGTATTTATTTTATTGACTTTTATCGTACATTTGTATTCAGAGGGCGGCGCCATCTTGTTTTGCGGTTACGACATCCGGTTAGCTTTGATGTTTCTCAAACATTAACTTGAGACTAGCATATGATTTTGAAGTTACTTTATTAGATGTAATTATTGTAATTGATCATTACTTGTAAAACTATATTGATTTGATAACAGTGGATAATAGGTGCATTAGTTAACGTTGGCGTATAACTCAGTGATTGTAATACACGATTGAGTTGATAATGTTGCATTAGTTAACAATGAGATGAGTGACTAGTATAAATGTTCGACGCGTATACATAGTGTTGTATAATATGGGCATTAGTTGTCATACATGTGTGCATGCATAACTCAGTGAGTGTAATATACGAGTGACTTGATAACGTTGTATATTACATATATAAGGGGCATTGGTTAACAGCGACGTACATGGCGTATACATGGCGTTGTAGAATATGTATACATTGCTACTCATCATTAGTACAGCTTACACATATTTATTAAATAATGATTTGTTTGGGTAATGATAATTATGCAAGATTGTTATGTTTATCAACCGACATCTAAAACGTATGTATAATTACAGCCTAAGCCATCTAGGGTTGGATATAAGCCATCCAGGGTTGGATATAAGCCTTCCGGAGTGGAGCTAAGCTTCCACGTATAACGTAAAGAGCGGTGGAGACGGTCCCCGTACATGCGCAACATGGCCAGGTTCTAGTAGCGACAACCCCCGAGACACAAGGTGGGCCCGTTATCAGTCCTCACTGGAGGAACATCATCCACAACCTCAGTGGAGGTTAATCATCATTACATATCTCGTCATCAACCCTTATAGAAGGCATTTGATGACAATCATCCATTGGATTCGCGCATCATCATCTTCATGAGCTCTCGCGCATCACAGTTGTCGCGATAGATCATAGATCAACATTGTTATAACTTTAACAACACTTTAGTGTCGGACACATTCAGTATTAGTAATAATACTAAGGACGTCTTAAACGTTTATGAGAACATTCTTTCCTATTTCATCTGTGTATTCGCTTGTTTTTTTTTAAATAATTGTATATATATTTAACATGTGTTAAAAGTTGCATTAAAAACTTATGTAAATGCATTCACCGTCATTGATTCTTTCCTGAGTTAGCCCAACCACTAGGGTCATCCTGTGACAACTGCAGATCCCGTTGCAGGGGTAGGCAGATGGGTAGAACCCACCACCACCCCCCAAATTCATGCTCGTTTAATCATTTTTTGTTCATGCTCATTAAAAGTCTTCATCATGACCCCTGTATTGTTTCAGGTGCCATCTCGCTCAGATCACTAGAGCAGTGGCAGAAAAACTATAAACGTGGCTCCAGCGTAAATGACGTGTCTACAATAGAATTTGCAGCAACTCTGCAGTTCTGAAGGTAAGAAGGTTCTAGGCCCATTCTCCATATTTCATCTCGATGTACATGGAGGATGAGCCTGGCATGTTCATTCCTGTTAGGCGCCATATAACCTTTCATGTGTTGGCGCGCCTTAAAAACCCAATTCAATTCAATTCAATTCTCAATTTAAAGTTTTTTTGAAAGGTTTAATGTTAGAAATATAGCAGATGGCAACGAATTTTGGAGAGAGAGAGATGTTTTGCGTCCTTGCCCTAAAAAATGGTCACCGGAAGTGATGAAATTTACAAAGCGGTAGCTATAGACTGTGTTAAAATAAATTAGTCTATCTGACTGGTTATGAGTGAAAGTATAAGAAACTACCCACATTATCTCCCAACAAAAAAAAAAGTGAAAGCGTGGAACGTCACACAAACAATAAAAACAAGATGCGCAATTTAATAATTTTTCATATCATATTTATTTTTTATCTATTGTGCCTGTACCTTTTATATATATATATATATACTGAAAACCAAAATATCATACTTATTAACAATAACACAAAATCCTTGAAACCCTTATACAGCTTAACAGCCCTTTTCCACTACACCACAACATCCTTGGAACCCTTATACAGCTTAGCAGCCCTTTTCCACTACAACACAAAATCATTGTTAACCTTATACAGGTCAGTAGCCCTTTTCCGCTAGGTCTACAACACAAAATCGTTGTTACCCTTATACAGGTTAGTAGCTCTTTTCCACTACAACACAAAATTCTTGGAACCCTAATACAGCTTAGCAGCCCTTTTCGACTACAACACAAAATCATTGTTATCCTTATACAGGTTAGTAGCCCTTTTCCGCTAGATCTTCAACACGAAATCGTTGTTACCCTTATACAGGTTAGTAGCTCTTTTCCACTACAACACAAAATTCTTGGAACCCTAATACAGCTTAGCATCCCTTTTCTACTACAACACAAAATCATTGTTATCCTTATACAGGTTAGTAGCCCTTTTCCGCTAGATCTACAACACGAAATCATTGTTACCCTTATACAGGTTAGTAGCCCTTTTCTACTAGATCTACAACACGAAATCATTGTTACTCTTATACAGGTTAGTAGCCCTTTTCCACTAGATCTACAACACGAAATCAGTGTTACCTTTATACAGGTTAGTAGCCCTTTTCCACTAGATCTACAACACGAAATCATTGTTACACTTATACAGGTTAGTAGCACTTTTCCGCTAGATCTATAACGCAAAATCATCGATACCCTTATATAGGTTAGTAGCCCTTTTCCACTAGATCTACAACCATTCATTGTTACCCTTATACAGGTTAGTAGCCCTTTTCCACCAGATCTACAACACGAAATCATTGTTACCCTTATACAGGTTAGTAGCCCTTTTCCACTAGATCTACAACACGAAATCATTGTTATTATTATACAGGTTAGTAGCCCTTTTCCGCTGGATCTACATCACGAAATCAGTGTTACCTTTATACAGGTTAGTAGCCTTTTCCGCTGGATCTACAACACAAAATCATTGTTACCCTTATACAGGTTAGTAGCCCTTTTCCACAAGATCTGCAACGCGAAATCATTGTTACCGTTATACAGGTTAGTAGCCTTTTTCCGCTAGATCTACAACACGAAATCATTGTTACCCTATTACAGGTTAGTAGCACTTTTCCGCTAGATCTACAACACGAAATCATTGTTACATGTACCCGTATACAGGTTAGTGGCCCTTTTCCGCTGGATCTACAACAAATCATTGTTACCCTTATACAGGTTAGTGGCCCTTTTCCACTAGATCTTCAACACGAAATCATTGTTACATTATACAGGTTAGGAGCCCTTTTCCACTAGATCTACAACACGAAATCATTGTTACCATTATACAGGTTAGTAGCCCTTTTCCGCTAGATCTACAACACGAAATCATTGTTATTATTATACAGGTTAGTAGCCCTTTTCCGCTAGATCTACAACACGAAATCATTGTTATTATTATACAGGTTAGTAGCCCTTTTCCGCTAGATCTACATCACAAAATCAGTGTTACCTTTATACAGGTTAGTAGCCTATTCCGCTAGATCTACAACACATCATTGTTACCCTTATACAGGTTAGTGGCCCTTTTCCGCTAGATCTACAACACGAAATCATTTTGTCCCTTATACAGGTTAGTATCCCTTTTCTGCTAGATATACAACACGAAATCATTGTTACATGTACCCGTATACAGGTTAGTGGCCCTTTTCCGCTAGATCTACAACATGAAATCATTGTTACCCTTATACATGTTAGTAGCCATTTTCCGCTAGATCTACAACACGAAATCATTGTTACTCTTATACAGGTTAGTAGCCCTTTTACGCTAAAACAAAAGAAATCATTGTTACATGTACCCGTATACAGGTTAGTGGCCCTTTCCTGCTGGATCTACAACAAATCATTGTTACCCTTATACAGGTTAGTGGCCCTTTTCCACTAGATCTTCAACACGAAATCGTTGTTACCCTTATACAGGGTAGTGGCCCTTTTCCGCTAGATCTACAACTCGAAATCATTGTTACCCTTATACAGGTTAGTAGCCCTTTTCCACTAGATCTACAACACGAAATCATTGTTACCCTTATACAGGTTAGTAGCCCTTTTCCACAAGATCTAAAACGCGAAATCATTGTTACCATTATACAGGTTAGTGGCCCTATTCCACTAGATCTACAACACATCACTGTTACCCTTATACAGGTTAGTGGCCCTTTTCCGCTAGATCTACAACACGAAATCATTGTTACCGTTATACAGGTTAGTAGCCCTTTTCCGCTAGATCTACAACACGAAATCATTGTTACCCTTATACAGGTTAGTAGCCCTTTTCCACTAGATCTACAACACGAAATCATTGTTACTCTTATACAGGTTAGTAGCCCTTTTCCGCTAGATCTACAACACGAAATCATTGTTACATGTACCCGTATACAGGTTAGTGGCCCTTTTCCGCTGGATCTACAACAAATCATTGTTACCCTTATACAGGTTAGTGGCCCTTTTCCACTAGATCTACAACACGAAATCATTGTTACCTTATACAGGTTAGGAGCCCTTTTCCACTAGATCTACAACACGAAATCATTGTTACCATTATACAGGTTAGTGGCCCTTTTCCGCTAGATCTACAACAAATCATTGTTATTATTATACAGGTTAAAAGTCCTTTTTCACTAGATCTACAACACGAAATCATTGTTACCCTGATACAGGTCAGTAGCCCTTTTCCGCTAGATCTACAACACGAAATCATTTTTACCCTTATACAGGTTAGTAGCCCTTTTCTGCTAGATACACAACACGAAATCATTGCTACATGTACCCGTATACAGGTTAGTGGCCCTTTTCCGCTAGATCTACAACACGAAATCATTGTTACTCTTATACAGGTTAGTAGCCCTTTTCCGCTAGATCTACAACACGAAATCATTGTTACATGTACCCGTATACAGGTTAGTGGCCCTTTCCCGCTGGATCTACAACAAATCATTGTTACCATTATACAGGTTAGTGGCCCTTTTCCACTAGATCTTCAACACAAAATCGTGTTACCCTTATACAGGTTAGTGGCCCTTTTCCGCTAGATCTACAACTCGAAATCATTGTTACCCTTATACAGGTTAGTAGCCCTTTTCCACTAGATCTACAAGACGAAATCATTGTTACCCTTATACAGGTTAGTAGCCCTTTTCCACAAGATCTAAAACGCGAAATCATTTTTACAATTATACAGGTTAGTGGCCCTATTCCGTTAGATATACAACACATCATTGTTACCCTTATACAGGTTAGTGGCCCTTTTCCGCTAGATCTACAACACGAAATCATTGTTACCCTTATACAGGTTAGTAGCCCTTTTCCACTAGCCCTACAACACAAAATCATCGCTATCCTTATACAGGTTAGTAGCCCTTTTCAACTAGATCTACAACACGAAATCATTGTTACCTTTATACAGGTTAGTAGCCCTGTTCCACTAGAACTACAACACGAACTCATTGTTACCCTTATACAGGTTAGTATCCCTTTTCCACTAGATCTACAACACGAAATCATTGTTACTCTTATACAGGTTAGTAGCCCTTTTCCGCTAGATCTATAACACGAAATCATTGTTACCCTTATACAGGTTAGTAGCCCTTTTTCGCTAGATCTACAACAAATCATTGTTAACCTTATACAGGTTAGTATCCCTTTTCCACTAGATCTACAACACGAAATCATTGTTACCCTTATACAGGTTAGTAGCCCTTTTCCGCTAGATCTACAACACGAAATCATTGTTACACTTATACAGGTTAGTAGCCCTTTTCCGCTAGATCTACAACGCGAAATCATTGTAAACCTTATACAGGTTAGTAGCCCTTTTCCGCTAGATCTACAACACGAAATCATTGTTACCCTTATACAGGTTAATAAACCTTTTCCGCTAGATCTACAACACGAACTTATACAGGTTAGTAGCCTTTTTCCACTAGATCTACAACACGAAATCATTGTTACTCTTATACAGGTTAGTAGCCCTTTTCCACTAGATCTACAACACGAAATCATTGTTACTCTTATACAGGTTAGTAGTCCTTTTCCACTAGATCTACATCACGAAATCATTGTTACTCTGATACAGGTTAGTAGCCCTTTTCTGCTAGATACACAACACGAAATCATTGCTACATGTACCCTTATACAGGTTAGTAGCCCTTTTCCGCTAGATCTACAACACGAAATCATTGTTACACTTTTACAGGTTAGTAGCCTTTTTCCGCTAGATCTACAACGCAAAATCATCGCTACCCTTATACAGGTTATTAGCCCTTTTCCGCGAGATCTGCAACACAAAATTATTGTTACCCTTATACAGGTTAGTAGCCCTTTTGCACAAGATCTACAACAAATCATTGTTATACTGATACAGGTTAGTGGCCCTTTTCCGCTAGATCTACAACACGAAATCATTGTTACCTGTACCCGTATACAGGTTAGTGGCCCTTTTCCGCTAGATCTACAACACTAAATCATTGTTCCCCTTATACATGTTAGTAGCCCTTTTCCACTAGATCTACAACACGAAATCATTGTTAACCTTATACAGGTTAGTAGCCCTTTTCCACTAGATCTACAACACGAAATCATTGTTACCCTTATACAGGTTAGTAGCCCTTTTCCACTTGATCTACATCACGAAATCATGGTTACACTTATACAGGTTAGTAGCCCTTTTCCACTAGATCTACATCACGAAATCATTGTTACCCTTATAAGGTTAGTAAACCTTTTCCACTAGATCTACATCACGAAATCATTGTTACTCTGATACAGGTTAGTAGCCCTTTTCTGCTAGATCTACAACACAAAATCATTGTTAACCTTATACAGGTTAGTAGCCCTTTTCCGCTAGATCTACAACAAATCATTGTTAGCCTTATACAGGTTAGTAGCCCTTTTCCGCTAGATCTACAACACGAAATCATTGTTACCCTTATACAGGTTAGTAGCCCTTTTCCACTAGATCTACAACACGAAATCATTGTTACCCTTATACAGGTTAGTAGCCCTTTTCCACTAGATCTCCAACACGAAATCATTGTTCCCCTTATACAGGTTACCAGTCCGTTTGTGTTGCGACATACTTTGCTTATATAAATTCATGTAATTGTTCTTTTCAGTGCGTGTTTGAGATCGCTGTTTGCCTTTTGTATATATGTTTGTTGTCAGTACAGTGTGTTTTCGCACTGTCTTTTAATGCCCGGATATATGTTCTGATAAATGTCCATTGCTGTTGTTGTTGTTGTTGTCGTCGTCGCTTATTGTAGATCATGAGATAAAACAAAATATTGTAATTGTATTGCATGTTACACAGCAGGTACTCGAGAAGAGAAAGAACGCTCTGTCGTGTCACACAGTCTGAGCTGGCATGCGACAATAAAGAATGCTTTTAAACACATTTTTGTGTAAGTATTGTTGTTTTCTGTTTTCATTATGTATGTTAGTTTGGGTATACGCACAGGGGGTCGGCACGGTGTTGGGATGGTGTTTAAATGGTTTGGTATAGAGTCCTAAAACCCCAAATATCGAAAACCCATATTACTAAGTATACATATTAACAAGGGGTCCGGCTCCCAAAATGCCATTCTGTGCAGAGAACATGTATAACTGGCCAGAAAATAAAGGATTAACATGGTAATCCATTCACATAGGGCTCTATTTCAAGCTATAAGAGGTGTGTATCTAAAAATCATATTCATTTGTTCATAACATGTCCCAACTTTTGACACCAGACAACCGAAACGACTAATTTACACCAAAATATCTAAGTAGGAAGAGATCGCGTAACACCACGCCACCTCACTAAAACGAGCTTCCCGAGAAGGCAGCATGCAAAAACGCTTCAGCCGATTGAAAACAAACATAAACTGTTTCACAAACCTTTGTGCTTCAACTCGTGAAAGTCCAACTTCTCTAGAGCGAGACATTTTTTGATTGTCACAAACGAATTTCTACGGTGACTTCCATATTGCTGTTGTTGTTGTTTTCTATACTATATCATCTAGACGTTTGTTCATTTGTGAAGAAAATGAATAAACGTCTAGATGATCTAGTCTAAATAACAACAACAACAATATGGCAGTGGCCTTGGGATTTCGTTCGGTAAAATAAAACAATGACTCGCTATAGAACAGTTGGACTTTCACGAGTTGAAGCACAAAGGTTTGTGAAACATTTTATGTTTGTTTTCAATCGGCTGAAGCGTTTTTGCATGCTGCCTTCTCGGGAAGCTCGTGTTAGTGAGGTGGCGTGGTGTTACGCGATCTCTTCCTACTTAGATATTTTGGTGTAAATTAGTCGTTTCGGTTGTCTGGTGTCAAAAGTTGAGACATGTTATGAACAAATGAATATGATTTTTAGATACACACCTCTTATAGCTTGAAATAGAGCCCTATGTGAATGGATTACCATGTTAATCCTTTATTTTCTGGCCAGTTATACATGTTCTCTGCACAGAATGGCATTTTGGGAGCCGGACCCCTTGTTAATATGTATACTTAGTAATATGGGTTTTCGATATTTGGGGTTTTAGGACTCTATACCAAACCATTTAAACACCATCCCAACACCGTGCCGACCCCCTGTGGGTATACGCCGCGTTTTTTAACTAGGTTTCTTTGGATTGCCTGGTCTAGCGTGGCCCAGTGGACAGCACGATATACTTGATACCGGAGGGCCCGGATTCAAGCGTCAACGGCGCCACTGAGTTTCATCGTTGTGTTCTTGGGACATTTTCCTTAGCCTTGTCTGCCGGATGAGGACGTAAACCATGCGGTCCGTTGTAAAAAAATCTATCCTCCGAGAGTGTTAAATAAACCACGGGAATGTATTCGTTAGTAAGAGAATGCAGTTTCACGGTTCCTATGTACATGTATCCTTACCTTTTCTCTGGGTCTTTCTCTGGGCTTGCTCCAAATATCCTATAAATATAAATGAGACTATTGTTTCGAGTATAAATATGCATGTATACTTCTCAAAAAGCAGTTAAAACTGTTGTTGTTTGGAAAGTGCATTTATAAATTTAAGAAAATACATGTACATTATGTTAGGAAATTTATTATCCGGACTACAATTTAAATGTACAGTAATTTTCATTTGGATTATCATTATAATTAACATTTTCATAATAACGTTTTATACAGTTGCTGCTTCAAGCAATCTGTTCAAACGACAACGTTAGCTGTACAAACAGAACCGCAAGCACACATATCACGTGATGGTTCCATTCGTAGTACAGATCACTCTGACGGAGACAATTCCTTGATGCCAAGCACGTCAACAGAAAGGTAAACGTCAACTCAAATATTATATTATATTATCGGTTACTGTTTGTGATTATCGGTGTTTTTTTTATCCATACCCATATAACACGAGTTCGTTGTTGATGAAAATAGTTTAAAAGGAGAACTTTGGAAATCGCTGAACACGGTAAATATAAAAAAAAAATTGCAATATCGGTTTGATAGATTGTTCATGGAGGTAGTGTAAAATACTAGCTACCTTTCACGCCCTCTAGCCCCGGGTTGAGCTTTAGTATGAAAATGTGAGTCATCTCGAATATGCTGCGCATATGACGGTAAACATGGAACCTTCAATATGGTATTTTAATAACATTCCATGGCCAGCGGCGTATGGTCCCAGTTTCTAATAAAAAATGCTTTGCACTAAACGAGAAAAAAATGGGCGAAATAAACAAAGTGGAATTTAGTTTGGAGAAGAGGTTATGAAGCATGCATATCATATGTAACAATCCAAGGGCTAAATTAAAAAGCAGAGAACATATCCTAAGGGTGATTAAACAAAACTAAGCTCTTTTAAAGGCTGTAGTAGTGGAACAACCTATTCGAAAGTAAGGTAAGAAAAAAAGTAGTTGAGAAGAATGTACCACCGATGTCTGTATATAAATATCGGGCTCAGTGATCTCGTAAGATCGGAATGAATAACAGTTCTGATTGCAAGCACAGGGATACGTTTTACTGCCGCCACATTGAACAGCTATTGTGATATATAAAAAAGAGTATGAAAGGAGAAATTTGGAAAACGACGAACACGATAAATATAAAAATATATTGCAGTCTCGGTTTGATTGACACTGTTCCTGAACGGTAGTGAAAAATGATAGCTACGGTTCACACCCTCTAACCCTGGGTTGAGCAAGCTCAATATTTACAATGTCAGTAGTACGAAAAGTTGAGCCATCCCGAAGATGGTATATATATGCCGGTGAACATTTAACCTTCAATGTGGAATTTTCTTACCATTACATGGTCAGCGGAGTATGGTTCCAGTTTCTAATAAAATGTTTTGCCCTAAACGAGATAACAATGGGCGAAATATTTAGTTGAAAGCAGAGGTTATGAAACCTGCGTATCACAATTGACAGTTAAATGACTAAATTCAACAGCAGACAGCATATCCTAAAGGTGATTAAACAATACACGGCGCCTTTAAAGGCTGAAGTAGTGAAACCACCTAGTCGAAATCAAGGTAAGAAAACAAAGCATTGAAGAATGTACCACCGATATCTGTATATAAATATCTGGTTCAGCTATCTCCAAAGATCGGAATGAATAACGGTTCTGACCATGTTAAAGCCGACGGCGAATATATTTGGAGGTGTACAGTGCCGTTTAGTGTTATACGTTATTTTTTGTATTACCCATACATGGAGGTGTAGAGGGTCGTTTAGTGTTATGCGCTATTTGTTGTATTACCCATAAATGGAAGTGTAGAGGGCTGTTTAATGTTATACGTTATTTGTTGTATTACCCATACATGGAGGTGTAGAGGGTCGCTTAGTGTTATACGTCATTTGTTGTATTACTCATAAATGGACGTGTAGAGGGCTGTTTAATGTTATATGTTATTTGTTATATTACCCATACATGGAGGTGTAGAGGGCTGTTTAATGTTATATGTTATTTGTTATATTACCCATAAATGGAAGTGTAGAGGGCTGTTTAATGTTATACGCTATGTGTTGTATTACCCATACATGGAGGTGTAAAGGGCTGTTTACTGTTATACGTTATTTGTTCTATTATCCATAAATGGAAGTGTAGAGGGTCGTTTAGTGTTATACGCTATTTGTTGTATTACCCATACATGGAAGTGTAGAGGGTCGTTTAGTGTTATACGTCATTTGTTGTATTACTCATAAATGGAAGTGTAGAGGGCTGTTAATTTGTTATACGTTATTTGTTGTATTACCCATGCATGGAGGTGTAAAGGGCTGTATAGTGTTATACGTCATTTGTTGTATTACCCATAAATGGAAGTGTAGAGGGCTGTTTAATGTTATACGTTATTTGTTGTATTACCCATGCATGGAAGTGTAGAGGGTCGTTTAGTGTTATACCTCATTTGTTGTATTATCCATAAATGGAAGTGTAGAGGGCTGTTTAATGTTATACGTTATGTGTTGTATTACCCATACAGGGCGGTGTAGAGGGTCGTTAGTGGTATACTTTTTTTTTTGCATTACTCATAAATGGAAACGTAGAGAGTCGTTTAGTGTTATACGTCATTTGTTGCATTACCCATAAGTGGAAGTGTAGAAGGCTGTTTAGTGTTATACGTTATTTGTTGCATTACTCATAAATGGAGGTCTAGATGGTCGTTTAGGGTTAGCTCTACGTAATTTGTTGTAATACTCATGCATGGAGGTGTAGAGGATCGTTTAGTGGTATACGTTATTGGTTGTATTGCACATAAATGGAAGTTTAGCTGGCAGTTTGGTATTATACGTTATTGGTTTTATTGCACATAAATGGAGGTGTAGATGGTCGTTTAGTGGTATACGTTGTTGGATGTATTGCACATCAATGGGAGTGTAGCGGGAAATTAAGTAGTATACGTTATTAGTTGCTTTACTCATAAATGAAGGTGTAGACGGTCGTTTAGTGTTATACGTCATTTGTTGTATTACCCATAAATGGAAGTGTAGAGGGCTGTTTAATGTTATACGTTATTTGTTGTATTACCCATAAATGAAGGTGTAGACGGTCGTTTAGTGTTATACGTTATTTGTTGTATTACCCATACATGGAAATGTAGAGGGCTATTTAGTGTTATACGTTATTTGTTGCATTACTCAAAAATGGAGGTCTAGATGTTCGTTTAGGGTTAGCATTACGTTATATGTTGCATTATTCATGAATGGAGGTGTAGAGGATCGTTTAGTGGTATACGTTATTGGTTGTATTGCACATAAATGGAAGTGTAGAGGGCCGTTTAGTGTTATACTTTATTTGTTGTATTACCCATAATACATGGTAGAGTAGAGGGCTGTTTAGTGTTATACGTTATTTGTTGCATTACTCATAAATGGAGGTCTAGATGGTCGTTTAGGGTTAGCACTACGTTATGTGTTGCATTACTCATGAATGGATGTGTAGAGGGTCGTTTAGTGGTATACGTTATTGATTGTATTGCACATAAATGGAAGTGTAGCGGGCCTTTTAGTGTTAACTTTATTTGTTGTATTACGCATACATGGAAGTGTAGAAGGCGGTTTAGTGTTATACGTTATTTGTTGCATTACTCATAAATGATGGTCGTTTAGTGTTAGCACTACGTTATTTGTTGCATTACTCATGAATGGAGTTGTAGAGGGTCGTTTAGTGGTATACCTTATTGATTGTATTGCACATAAATGGAAGTGTAGCGGGCCGTTTAGTGTTATACTCATTTGTTGTATTACCTATAAATGTAAGTGTAGAGGGCTGTTTAGTGTTATACACTTCTCAAAACTGCTAACTACACCGCTCACGTTTTGGGTTATATATATCGATGGGTTGAATGTTTTTCAATAAAATAAAAAGGAAATACCAATTCAATCATTTTTACATCATTTCATTTTATTTTTTTCATGGGCAATGCTAGAACTAAACCACAATAAGCAATTACAAACGACCCATGTAAACACTAAAGTAACACTTTTATGAACAAGAAATGAAAAGTGTGACTTTAGTGTTTACATGGGTCGTTTGTAATTGCTTATTGTGGTTTAGTTCTAGCATTGCCCATGAAAAAAATACAATGAAATGATGTAAAAATGATTGAATTGGTATTTCCTTTTTATTTTATTGAAAAACATTCAACCCATCGATATATATAACCCAAAACGTAGCGGTGTAGTTAGCAGTTTTGAGAAGTGTACGTTATTTGTTGCATTACTCATAAATGGAGGTCTAGTTGGTCGTTTATGTTAGCACTACGTAATGCGTTGTGTTACTCATGAATGGAGGTGTAGAGGATCGTTTAGTGGTATACGTTATTGGTTGTATTACTCATAAATAGAGGTCTAGATGGTCGTTTAGGGTTAACACTGCGTCATTTGGTTCATTACTCATGAATGGAGGTGTAGAGGGTCGTTTAGTGGTATACTTTATTGGCTGTATTGCACATAAATGGAAGCTTAGCGGGCAGTTTAGTATTATACATTATTGGTTGCATTACTCATATTTGGAGGTGTAGAGGGTCGTTTAGTGTTATACGTCATTTGTTGTTTTACACATAAATGAAAGTGTAGAGGGCTGTTTAGTGTTATACGATATTTGTTTCATTACTCATAAATGGCGGTGTAAATTGTCATTTATGTTTATACGTTATTTGTTGCATTACTCATAAATGGACGTGTAGAGGGCCGTTTAGTGTTATACGTCATTTGTTGTTTTACACATAAATGCAAGTTTAGGGGGCTGTTTAGTGTTATACGTCATTTGTTGTATTACCCATGCATGGAAGTGTAGAGGGCTGTTTAATGTTATACGTTATTTGTTGTATTACCCATACAAGGAGGTGTAGAGGGTCGTTTCGTGTTATACCTCATTTGTTGTATTATCCATAAATGGAAGTGTAGAGGGCTGTTTAATGTTATACGTTATGTGTTGTATTACCCATACAGGGAGGAGTAGAGGGTCGTTTAGTGGTATACGTTATTTGTTGTATTTCCCGTACTTGGAGTTGTAGAGGGTCATTTAGTAGTATACGTCATTTGTTGCATTACCCATAAATGGAAGTGTAGAGGGCTGTTTAGTATTATACGTTATTTGTTGCATTACTCATAAATGGAGGTCTAGATGGTCGTTTAGGGTTAGCACTACGTTATATGTTGCATTATTCATGAATGGATGTGTATAGGGTCGTTTAGTGGTATACGTTATTGGTTGTATTGCACATAAATGGAAGTTTAGCGGGCAGTTTGGTATTATACGTTATTGGTTGTATTACTCATAAATGGAGGTGTAGATGGTCGTTTAGTGGTATACGTTGTTGGATGTATTGCACATCAATGGAAGTGTAGCGGGCAGTTTAGTAGTATACGTTATTTGTTGCATGACTGATAAATAGAGGTCTAGATGGTCGTTTAGGGTTAGCACTACGTTATATGTTGCATTATTTATGAATGGAGGTGTATAGGGTCGTTTAGTGGTATACGTTATTGGTTGTATTGCACATAAATGAAAGTGTAGAGGGCCATTTAGTGTTATACTGTATTTGTTGTATTACCCATACATGGAAGTGTAGAGGGCTGTTTAGTGTTATACGTTATTTGTTGCATTACTCATATATGGAGGTCTAGATGGTCGTTTAGGGTTAGCACTACGTTATGTGTTGCATTACTCATGAATGGAGGTGTATAGGGTCCTTTAGTGGTATACGTTATTGGTTGTATTGCACATAAATGAAAGTGTAGCGGGCCGTTTAGTGTTATACTTTATTTGTTGTATTACCCATACATAGAAGTGTAGAAGGCGGTTTAGTGTTATACGTTATTTGTTTCGTTACTCATAAATGATGGTCGTTTAGGGTTAGCACTACGTTATTTGTTGCATTACTCATGAATGGAGGTGTAGAGGGTCGTTTAGTGGTATACGTTATTGGTTGTATTGCACATAAATGGAAGTGTAGTGGGCCGTTTAGTGTTATACTCATTTGTTGTATTACCAATAAATGGAAGTGTAGAGGGCTGTTTAGTGTTATACGTTATTTGTTGCATTACTCATAAATGGAGGTCTAGATGGTCGTTTATGTTAGCACTACGTAATTCGTTGTATTACTCATGAATGGAGGTGTAACGGATCGTTTAGTGGTATACGTTCTTGGTTGTATTACTCATAAATGGAGGTCTAGATGGTCGTTTACGTCTCACTAGTGAATTAATCAACACTATATAATATATGTAGAAATGGTCACTTGTGGACCACTGCGAACATACTTTAAACTGTCCATTGATCTTTAAATCTCCCCTCAAGCTGCAAACCTTCCTCTGAAGCTCAGAATATCCACAAAAAATCAAAAGTTGACCAGATTAAAACATTTTAAATTCCAGTATTTTTCAGTACCCCTCAAAACTAGCTCCATTTCACTGATAATTCAACTGTGTTCCTACCCATTTTCAAATTATCATATCTTCCTCGAAAATCACCCAGTGTCATCCAAACTTGGCAGTAGTCATGAACATGTTCCAATCTTGTCACCTGAAGGCAGAAATAAGAGAATGATTGCACATTTCCAAGTTCAGAGCAAACCGATTAACACAGCCCTAGTTTTTTACGGTGTAGGAATCTTCCTACCGTCCTGCCCAAGGGAGGTAATTCTGTAGTGAGACCTTTAGGGTTAGCACTGCGTTATTTGTTGCATAGATTGTTGAATGGAGGAGTAGAGGGTCGTTTAGTGGTATACTTTATTGGTTGTATTACTCATAAATGGAGGTGTAGAGAGCCGTTTAGCTTTATACGTCATTTGTTGTTTTACACATAAATGGAAGTGTAGAGGGCTGTTTAGTGTTATACGTTATTTGTTTCATTACTCATAAATGGAGGGTGTAGAGGGTCATTTATGTTTATACGTTATTTGTTGCGTTACTCATAAATGGACGTGTAGAGGGCCGTTAAGTGTTTTACGTCATTTTTTGTTTTACACATAAATGGAAGTTTAGGAGGCTGTTTAGTGTTATACGTCATTTGTTGTATTACTCATAAATGGAAGTGTAGAGGGCTGTTTAGTGTTATGCGTTATTTGTTGTATTGCCCATAAATGGGGGTGTAGAGGGTCGTTTAGGTTTATATGTTATTTGTTGTATTACCAATAAAGTGTGGTCTAGTTGGTCGTTTAGGGTTAGCACTGCGTTATTTGTTGCCTTACTCATTAATGGAGGTGTAGAGTGTCGTTTAGTGGTATACGTTATTGGTTGTATTGCACATAAATGGATTTATAGCGGGCAGTTTATTATTATACGTTATTGGTTGTATTACTAATAAATGGAGGTGTATAGGCTCGTTTAGTGGTATGCGTTATTTGTTGCATTACTCATAAATGGAGGTGTAGAGGGCCGTTTAATGTGTATACGTCATTTGTTGTTTTACACATAATCGAAATGTAGAGGACTGTTTAGTGTTATACGTTATTTGTTGTATTACCAATAAATGGAGGTATAGCGGGCCGTTTAGGTTTATATGTTGCTTGTTGTTTTACACATCAATGGAAGTGTAGAGGGCTGTTTAGTGTTATACGTTATTTGTTGTATTACCAATAAATGGAGGTCTAGATAGTCGTTTAGGGTTAGCACTACGTTATTTGTTGCATTACTCGTGAATGGATGTGTAGAGGGTCGTTTAGTGGTATACGTTATTTGTTGCTTTCTCATAAATGGAAGTGTAGTGGGTGGTTTAGTTTAATGTGTTATTTGTTGCATTACTCATTAATGAATGTGTAGAGGGTCGTTTAGTTTAATGTGTTATTTGTTGCATTACTCATAAATGGAGGTGTATAGTGTCGTTTAGTGTTATTTGTTATTTGTTTCATTTTCCATAAATGAAAGTGTAGATTGTCGTTTAGTGTTATACGCTGTTTGTTGTATTACCCAAACATGGAGGCGTACAGGGCCGTTTAGTGTACGTGATATGTTGTATTTCCCATAAATGGAAGTGTAGAGTGTCGTTTAGTGTTATAGGTTACTTTTTGCATTTTCCATAAATGGTAGTGTAGAGGGCTGTTTAATGTTATACGCTATTTGTTGTATTACCCAGACATGGAGGTGTACAGGGCCGTTTAGTGTACGTAATTTGTTGTATTTCCCATAAATGGAGGTGAAGAGGGTCGTTTAATGTTTTGTGTTTTTTTCGCCATCAATTAAAAGTGTACAGGGTCGTTTAGTGTTACACGTTATGTGTTGTATTACCAATAAATGGAGATGTAGAAGTTCGTTTAGTGTTACTATACGTTATTGGGTTTTATAATAAATCGAAGTGTATTTTAAAACCCTTCTCTGAAACCACAATGTACAGAGCTCCCATGTATTACATGCGTCTTTTACTAAGTTTGTCAAAAACAATTTTTTCTCTGAAACTATAAGAGCCGGAGGTTTACTATTCCCCCCCCCCCCACACACACACACACGAGGTCACATGTTTTACATAGACTTAGATTATCAGCTGATAATAAACTCGACACAATAATGCAAGATTACGTTTATTAGCAAACTAACTTTAAAGCACGAATATGATATTGGTCAAGTGCTAATGCACATCTGTTGCTGGACACTGCAACATATTTATGTGTTGTTTTAGTCAATTCTTACAAATATAGCTTTCTCATGTGCCCCCTCCCCCCACAAACTCCGCCTTTTTCTCCATTTTCCATCCGATCTTTACCCCACACCCCACCCCAAATCCGATTTTTTATACATATTTCTGTGTTATTTTTGTTTATCAATTCTACACCTATAGCTATGTTGCGCCCCAGCCCCACCCCCATCCCCCACCCCATCTTCACCACCACCGCAATGTTTCATGAACGGGCGGGCACCTGGGTAGAACCACCGACGTTCCGCAAGCCAGCTGGATAGCTTCCTCACACTTAGATTCCTAGGCCCCGGAGGGATCGAACCTACAGCAAGAGATAGAGACTCTAACCAACCACTCTGCCACGGACGCCCACGGACACCACGCATAAATTATAAAAAGGCGCACATAATTCAATTCCAATTGGTAGCAGTACGTTGTTACTATGTGAACATCTGTAAAGCTGTTGAATGCAATGGCTGGCCGTAGGGTGGTGTTGGGACTCTGTTCGAAATCTTTGGTAAAAGAGGGACTGTCAGGATTCCAGTGTATACTCAGGAGTTGTTGAGCCCTCTGTAACCAATGCGGCGTACCTGGTCGTAGACTATTTTAAAGCAGTTACGCTGGCGTTTGATAATCAAAAGGGCACTTTAAAGTTTTAATATTGTAGCGCAAATAGTTCCAAGAATGACATCCGAGAAATATGTTTTCATGATCAGGTCAGAGTGACCTTGACATTTGACCTACTACCATGAACGCAATAGGGTAGTTGGTGCAAAATGGATAATACATGTATTTGTATGTTTCAAGATTGAAGGTATAATAGTAAATAGATTACAGCGCAAGAGACGTTTTTTAGGTTGATTGGGTAAGTGTGACCTTAACCTTTTTGAGCTACTGACCCTAAAATTAATATTTTAACACGGTTATTATTTCTGTAAAGTTTCAAGATGGCCTTATACTTACAATTTACAGATAGGAGAATGTTTCTCAGGATTCGGCAATTGTCAGCTCCAAGGCTTCCTCCTCTCACTACGGATAATGCACACATATGACGTTTACTACGGATAAGGCCAGATGGTATACTTTTGCAGTTGTCATGTGGAATGCTTATGTGCATATTTAGTCATGGTGACCTTGACCTTTTGACTTTCTATTCCCAAAAGCAATAGGGTTCCTTCCCTTACCAACTTTCATAAGTGTAGGTTTTATACTCCTAGAGTTATCACTTGGAATATGTATACCCTATGAGGTTATTGTGACCTTGACCTTTGGCCTAGTGAGTCCAAAATCAACAGAGTTCCTCCTCTGACCAAGGGCAATGTATTTATGACGTTTTAAGATGAGTGTCGTGTTTTTAAAATTATCACGTGGATTAAATATAGCCACATGAGGCCATTGCGACATTTAACCTACTGACCCCAAAAACAATAGGGTTTCACTTTTCACCAAGGGCTGTGGACTTAAGAAGTTTCAGGAGTGTTATGGTTTTAGTTATCGCTTGGAATGTTTCCATACAAGGTCATAGTGACCTTGACCTTTGACTGCCTAGACCTCAAAACAAGTTTTCCCACTCTTACCTAGGGAAATATAAATGAATTTTCATGATGGTAGATGTTGTGCTTTTGAAATCATGGTGCAAAGTGTATATTTCCATAAAGACATAGTGACCTTGCCCTTCGATCTGACCACAAAAACAATGAAGTTCTTGCTTTTTCCAAGCGCAATGTATCTGTTTGGGTGGTATAGTTTCAAAATTATTGTCTGGAATGAGTAATTGTTTATGGACATAAGACCCCATACCATAATATGCGTATAAAAAAGGTGCAAGAGAGACAACTACCATCAGTGTATTATCAGACGGTAGAATAGCCATTTCTATCGAGACATAGTGAATGCGTGGGCTCCTCCTTGAAAAGTAAAATTGATTCTAAAATAGACAAAAAAAAATTCAAAAGAAAGTATCAATTGAATGTATATGTAAAGTATCAAGTGAATATATATGTCATCATAACTTCTATCAGGAACCTATTTTTCTTAACTCACAGTTTCTTTCTGAAATAGTTTTGACTAATTGGGGGGAAAATGAAAACCAGAAGTAGAGTTTTACCATATAAAAAGATTTGTTCCAAAACATAATTTTTATAAAATTCCATCGAATTTCATGTCACGCCTACATAGTCTTGATCAACATGAAAAACACAGAATCATTCTGACAACTACTTAGACTAGATGGGTGCCTTTCTGTGCATGTGTCGCCTGTTCTAGAAAGTATTTAAAGTCACAGTATGCTTATTTTCAACGTCAACGAAGACGATGAAGACTTTGTGTCAATTATTAGGGTATAATATTACCGTCAAACTTGCATTAAATCGCCCGATGTACCCAGGTGTTATATGAAACCAGTGATTAATAAAAAAAGTACGCTTTGGGCTTTGGTTTGTGAACTTTTTTACTATTGTGTTAACATAAACAATACCTATGCTATAAATAAACAATTTGGATCGGAACCGAATGCTACCTGTTTTATGACCGTGAAGTAGCAGCAGGTGTATTTCAATATCTCATTCCTATCTGAAGTTACTGAGCGGAAACCGTTTTTTCTATTTTTATTAACAGTGACCTCGACCCCAGTGACACCAAATGTATTTTCAGAAGGTAGAATAACTATTTCTTACAAAAACGTTTACTCTTACTTCAAATGAACATTTGCGAAATTTAAGATCATCCTCAAATCTACAACTATATTACCCCAGACCGAATAGTGAGTTTTTCAGAAAAATCGTTTGCCTATTCAGGCTCTTAAGTCTGGAACTCACTTTCTCACCATATAAAAAATGCCCAATCTGTTAATCATTTCAAACCATTGTATTTACAGTGGATTAACCAAACCATATAATAATGACTAAGTCTTGCAACTCAGTTTGGACATATTTATGTTACTGTATGCATGAATACACTTCTCAAAACTGCTAACTACACCGCTACGTTTTGGGTTATATATATCGATGGGTTGAATGTTTTTCAATAAAATAAAAAGGAAATACCAATTCAATCATTTTTACATCATTTCATTTTATTTTTTTCATGGGCAATGCTAGAACTAAACCACAATAAGCAATTACAAACGACCCATGTAAACACTAAACCATTTCTTGTTCATACAAGTGTGACTTTAGTGTTTACATGGGTCGTTTGTAATTGCTTACTGTGGTTTAGTTCTAGCATTGCCCATGAAAAAAATAAAATGAAATGATGTAAAAATGATTGAATTGGTATTTCCTTTTTATTTTATTGAAAAACATTCAACCCATCGATATATATAACCCAAAACGTGAGCGGTGTAGTTAGCAGTTTTGAGAAGTGTATACTACAATTCATATTAAATTATCACATATCTTTGTAAATACTTGTATAATATACATTGTTGAGGCCTCATGGAAGATTGACTAGTTTCAGATGAGTTCTCTCGTTAAATAAAGTCTTTATTATTATTATTATTAATATTATTATTATTATTTCTTTTGAGACATAGTAAATGCGTGGGCAGTATGTAGGAACTCAAACGTAGAAAATGTCACAAATTTAAAAATGGTTACAAATGTAAAAAAAGTGTCACATATGTAAAAACATACGACAAATGTGTCACGTTTGGTGACATATGTTGTGACAAAAGTGAAAAAAAAGTTTACAAATGTAAAAAAATGAAATTAAATGTAAAAATACATTTTTAAACGTTCATTTGTTAGCTCTGTTAATCAAAGATCATGACGTGGTGCGGCGTCCGTCGTCCCTCCCTCCGTGCGTCCGTAAACTTTTGTTTATGGTGACTATTCCTCTGACACTGCTTGACAGATTTTCATGAAACTTCACAGAAATGTTGCTTTTGATGTCTAGTTGATCCTAGCAAAATTTCAGGTGGGACAGAATTACAAGATGGCCACCAAGGCTAAAACTATATTTTAAAAATGCGATTTTGTGGCGATTACACTTTCAAAAACCGTAAGTGGTATTGAATTGGAACCTTAACCAAATTACTGGCACGGCCATCTTATTATACAGGGTGAAAAATTGGGGCGACTACTTCTCTGAAAGTGGTCCTATTTTCATAACACTTCACAGGTTCCCATGGCTGATCTGGCTATCAAAATCTATCAGCAGAGTTTCAAGGTCATTGATCGCTTGTTTTGAGCATTATTTGCCGTCGAATTCGAATTTGTGCTTAGTTTCCTCCGTCTCAGACCGACATTACATTCGTTTCGACCAGTATACTGTTGTATACACCTTCACACCCGCAATATTCTACCACCTCAACTGTTCATTTCGACAGACGGGAGAATACAGAGCCAGTTGCGGAGAGACATTTGGATTACAAAACCATCGGATAGCGCGTCTATGTTCTTACAGGGGATTATCACTTGTCCCTGTTTCCTCTCATAAAAGTAATTATTTTGTGTGTGCGCTCTTACGTGCGTGCTCGCGTTCGTGTGTGTGTTTCTATTCTGGTCCACTGACTCAGATTTCAAATATTGAACATCAGATTTAAAATACGCTTATAGTAAATGCAAAATATTAAACCTGGCTCTTGTAGTTTCAGAGAAGAAGATTTTTTTCCTATATAAGCCTATGTAAAATCGTGAACCCTGGCGCGGGGCTAAATTGAACAAAGGGTTTACCATTTGACAAACTTAGAAGCATACTTAAACTGATGCTACTTGTATAATACATGAGAGCTCTTTGTCTTGTGGTTTCAGAGAAGAAGGGTTTTTAATGTTTTTTCCTATATACACTTCTCAAAACTGCTAACTACACCGCTACGTTTTGGGTTATATATATCGATGGGTTGAATGTTTTTCAATAAAATAAAAAGGAAATACCAATTCAATCATTTTTACATCATTTCATTGTATTTTTTTCATGGGCAATGCTAGAACTAAACCACAATAAGCAATTACAAACGACCCATGTAAACACTAAAGTCACACTTTTCATTTCTTGTTCATAAAAGTGTGACTTTAGTGTTTACATGGGTCGTTTGTAATTGCTTATTGTGGTTTAGTTCTAGCATTGCTTATGAAAAAAATAAAATGAAATGATGTAAAAATGATTGAATTGGTATTTCCTTTTTATTTTATTGAAAAACATTCAACCCATCGATATATATAACCCAAAACGTGAGCGGTGTAGTTAGCAGTTTTGAGAAGTGTAAGTATATGAAAAACATGTAAAATCTCAATATACAAACTTTGGACCCCGGGGCACAATCATGTTTTATCCGAGGGACTTTATTTGAACAGATCTGATAGGCTAGGCGTTGGCGATCATTTTAAAAGAAATAATATCGAAATCTGTCCAGTGGTTCTTTAGAAGATGGGTGTTTAAGGTTTTGAAAATATATGACTATGGCTGCCATCTTAGACCTAATGCTAGCAAATTTAAAAAGCAAGTCATTAATTATCATCCATGTGATGTTTGGTCAAAATTAGCCAAGCGGTGTCTGAGAGGAGAAATCGCCACGGCGAAGGTTTACGGGCAGACGGACGGAAAGATGGACGGACGGACGCCGCACCACGTCATGGTCATGACCTTTGATCAACAGAGCTAAAAATGAACGTATAAAAATGTATTTTTACATTTGTTAACTTTTTTTTTTTACATATGTTACTTTTTTTTTTTTTTACTTTTGTTAACATTTTTTTTTCACTTTTGTCACCTTTTTGTTTTACATATGTGACCAAACGTGTTACATTTGTCGTATGTTTTTACATATGTGACTTTTTTTTACATTTGTAACCGTTTTTTACATTTGTGACATTTTTCACGTTTGAGGTTCCTACATACGTCATTTGTTGTTTTACACATAAATGGAAGTGTAGAGGGCTGTTTAGTGTTATACGTTATTTGTTGCATTACTCATAAATGGACGTGTAGAGAGCCGTTTAGTGTGTTATACATCATTTGTTGTTTTACAAATAAATGGAAGTGTAGGGGGCTGTTTAGTGTTATACGTCGTTTGTTGTATTACTCATAAATGGAAGTGTAGAAGGCTGTTAACTGTTATACGCTTTTTGTTGTATTGCCCATAAATGGAGGTGTAGAGGGTCGATTAGGTTTATATGTTATTTGTTATATTACCAATAAAGGGAGGTCTAGATGGTCGTTTAGGGTTAGCACTACGTTATTTGTTGCCTTACTCATGAATGGAGGTGTAGAGGGTCGTTTAGTGGTATACGTTATTGGTTGTATTGCACATAAATGGAAGTGTAGCGGGCAGTTTAGTATTATACGTTATTGGTTGTATTACTCATAAATGGAGGTGCATAGGTCGTTTAGTGGTATACGTTATTTGTTGCATTACTCATGAATGGAGGTGTAGAGGGTCGTTTAGTGGTATACGTTATTGGTTGTATTGCACATAAATGGAAGTGTAGCGGGCAGTTTAGTGGTATACGTTATTGGTTGTATTACTCATAAATGGAGGTGCATAGGTCGTTAAGTGGTATACGTTATTTGTTGCATTACTCATAAATGGAGGTGTAGAGGGTCGTTTAGTGTTATACGTCATTCGTTGTTTTACACATCAATGGAAGTGTAGAGGGCTGTTTAGTGTTATACGTTATTTGTTGTATTACCAATACATGGAGGTCTAGATGGTCGTTTAGGGTTAGCACTACGTTATTTGTTGCATTTCTCATGAATGGAGGTGTAGAGGGTCGTTTAGTGGTTTACATTATGTGTTGCTTTCTCATAAATGGAAGTGTAGAGGGCCGTTTAGTGTTATACGTTATGTGTTTGATTTCCCATAAATGAAGGTGTAGAGGGCCGTTTAGTGTTATACTTTATATTGATGTATTTCCCATAGATGGTTGTGTACAATGTCATTTAGTGTTAAACGTTATTTGTTTTATTTCCCAGATATGAAGGTAAGGTGCAGAGGGCCATTCATCAAAGAGTGTAAAAAATAAAAAGAAGGCGAATGGTATGTGTGCATTTGATATACTAAAATGTATGCTGTCTGTGTAACAAATTGAACTTAATCCTACATACATATTGGATCATGCGTAACTTGCATGATGTAGGACACACGGCTGAATGACAGATGATAGTACAGGTCACATATTTTATCCTATTCTAGAGTTGCCAGATATATGATTATATATGAGAACGAAGCTACTGATATATTGGTTTTGCATGAAGGATTGGGTAGGCTTCGGTACACGTGTTCTTTAACTCTGGCATGTAAATACAATGTAGACAGGTGGACAACCAACTTTTCAGTTATACCAGAATTCAAATATGCAATAATACGCCTGTTAAATGTTACCAGTGTTAACTGTTAAATGTTACAAGTGTTACTGAACGTAATTTGTCTATATTACAAGCACAGTTAGTTACTGAACTACAAATTTTCTTGTAGCATGGTCACTGAAAATTCTCTTTGTGATAGCACAGGTGTAAATCGTTCAATTGAAAATAACACCTGCCAGAATAAGTGGTATACTATAACTACCAGTTATTGGAAGTTAGAGTATGGCAGGGAGCTGAAATGGACATGATACAAAGCAAATAGAGTATGGTTTCATCTCAGTGGGTAATTTAATCACCTCGATGGGCATAGCCCATCTCGATGTTTAAATTAAGCAACTCAATGACTATCTATTACATAAATTCCTGCAAGCTACACATATAGATGATATACATTTGGCATCAATTTTATAAAACATATAAAACTATTTCCAATTATAAAT
Source organism: Cyrtodaria siliqua (assembly GCA_037043455.1). Classification (NCBI taxonomy): domain Eukaryota; kingdom Metazoa; phylum Mollusca; class Bivalvia; order Adapedonta; family Hiatellidae; genus Cyrtodaria; species Cyrtodaria siliqua. Next base: position 272,299 of record JAWPHD010000568.1, read on the forward strand.
ATAAAAACGAATATGTATCAGTTTCAAGGATTGGCAAACAAGTACTCTTATTCATGAGTGCAGTTCATTTTACAAGTCCCAAAAGTAACGCGTTAGCAAAAGCAACGCGTTACCCCTACATTTCTAACGCGTTACTCCCGATGTTCTAACGCGTTAGAAATGAGATTTCCCTTATATATTCAACAGAAAAGTAATGATATTTCAACATTTTCTAACGCGATAGACATAAAACAGTAACGCTTTAGTTTTTACAATTTTTTTGCATTCTATGAGTAACGCGTAAGAAATATATCTGTAACTCGTTAGATAAGAGCAAATAACGCGTTATTAGGAAGGCACCAACTTGACAAACACAATAATGTGCTTTATATAACTTGCAAAGGAACATTTCTTGGACTGACGCCATTTGTTCAGAAGGAGTGAGGCGTTGGTTTCCCAACCTAGACGTGTAAAACGTCGAAACATACAGATAAAATATCACAGAATGTCGTGAGACCTGTGTGCGTTGTTCAATGTCACAACGTCTTATTTGGTATAGCGACACTTGAACCTGAACAAAATGCCTAACAAGATACGTTATCAACTGATAGCTCGCTGGTAAAAAGTTCAACAACTTTGCAACCGCTTGTCTACTGTGCACAAAAAACTGAATCATAGCCCCCACAATGGAACACCAAATGGAGTGAGTTGGACTGAGGTCAATCATCCCCCAACTTTGCTTGCAAATCACCCAAGCACATATCACCATAGCTATGCCAGTATAACTGTACACCCAATGCGTCGGACCCTCGGTTCGTTCCCCCTGGGCTGCTGGGAGCCGCTAATCATACTCGATGACAAAGTGGGCCGTTCACCTCGCCACACGGTGACCTAGGTTAACTTCTCTCCCGGTAACAAGCTGCTGAGAAGCCTGCGAATAACTAAACAGAGCTACATATATATTATACATTTGTATAACGTGTTATAAGATTTAAAGTTGCGCATCCATTATATAGTGAGGTAAAATTCCAGGTGTCTCCGTAACGATATATAAGAAAAACCATTGTACACCAGTTGTGTGAGTGATAGTAGACTTGAAACGAGAGACAGAACTGAATAGCAAACGCAGGAACGCATCGAGGCCGATTCGAAGTAATGACAATGGGGGTACTGCCGCACTACCCCCCACCCCCCACTAATGCTAAAAGGGGTGTGCCATGTAATCATTATCAAGATTTAGCAGAGACAATACTCTTCAGTACGGATGAAACTATGTCGGTGTTTAAAATGACAAGGTGAAAATAAAATTTCTGCCACTCTGATCAGTCTTACAAACCTTTGCAAAGGCTGTGGGCTTGTCTAACCAGATGAATAAGACGGCAATACGTGGGGGCCTAATTATTAATAACTTTGACCAGTGCTTCAGTACCAATTCTGAATATCATTGTTATGTGGCTAGGCTAAGGAACTCGTACCGAAACTGCTTACACTACCGGAACCGTCTTCAATATTGTGATATCAGACCTAATAGGGGTGCCTTTCCGACTAAAATGTCAAGGAGGGTATACGACAAAGTATTGCAACAGTAACAGCCACAGCCCTCGACTATCATTAAATGATCCGTGAACACTTCGTGACAATAGTGCAACTTTTGCGGAGTATATGGCACCGAGAACAATCTAAACTGAATAGTGGAGTCAACAGACATTCCATCCGCATAAGGAACCCCTAGATGACCAAATATAGTAAAAAATGCCACAAGTCCTGACAGCAATTTGACTGTTATCAAGTTTATCCCTCAAAATAAATGCATTCGTCCAGAAAATAACCAAGTGCTGCTAAGAGGGGGTATCAAACTCAAATCACAATCCGATTTCTTAACAAAGGCAACCGACGAAATAGGAAATGCGCTACCCGTGAAGTCTTTAATGAGCCGCCTATTCTAAGTTGACATATGTGGGGGTTGCTCATTTAAAAATGAATAACAGCTGATTGAATATTGTGCTGGAGTGAACCACATCATGAACCAGAGTGCTCGATACAAATTAAAATATCTTACTAGAATAGAAGTATTACTGGGAGTGGTGCCGATTGGCCAGACATGAAAACCCTGGTTACAAAGCGGACCGACCAGGCATGAATAAAGTTGGAAAAATTCATGCGGGCACCAGGAATCCCATGCTCGCAAATATGGCCGCCGAAACATAAATATTCCAATGTCATTGCTTCTGGTGAAGATACAGTCATGATAAAGGTGTTCGTTTATAGGTTTGGGGGTCAAGGAAGTGATGTTTATCATTAGTTTATGTGTACAGGTACAATTTAGTGACACAATTTACTTTTAAGCGGAAATATATGTAAAAATAGAAAAAAACTTAAAAAAAAAAAGCATTGAATATTAACATATACATGCCGGGTGTCATACAAAAAGTTGACAACTATGATTGATGAATTGAAGCAGATGATGGAGAAAAGAGCAGCTCAAAGTAGGACGACCAAACTCTGGCTTGATTGTCTTATCAAACCAGTCTTGGTTATGATGTTGTTTGTCTGAGCAGAACGGGAAGCTGAATTGGCCTTACATGTGTATGCTGTCGCCTCAATGATGCCTTACTTCTTTGCTGCAGGACATGTAAACTATGCAAGATATGGCTTGTATTACCTGAGGTCCATAAAAATCTTCCAGAGGAGGTGCAAGCCAGATTCAGGATTGGTGAACATGGGATGCGGCACAAAGCTGGTCTTTGGAACGCCATTTGCTCAGACATGTTCATAGAAACCGCATCCATGCGGTATTGTCATTGGCATAAACTAAAGTTAAGTACACCGTTACCAGCGCAGCAGACGGTCCTGACCAATACAGAAAACAAGGTTCAGCTGATTGACATGGTTTGTGAGCAGCTCAAAGACAAAGTCATGAACATCCCTGCAAGTGAGAAAGGCTTCAATCACAAGTTGATGATCACAGATTCATCAGCGGTTCCCAGAGATATTTATTTGGGAGTTGCCATTAATAGAATGGACTTGAGAAGTCACGAGGAAGATGATGTTATCATTTCTCAGCAAATGGTATATGCGGCTTCCCAGGGAGCCAGAACGGTGACAGTAATCTGTGATGACAATGATGTGTTCGTCCTACTTCTTCACTGCTATGTGCTCAAAGACTTGACCTGCTCTCTTCTGATGGAAGGAACTAGTGTCAAACGAACAGTAATAGACATAGCAGCGTCACGTAAGAAACATTCAGCGATTGTACTTCAGCTATTAGCCGCACAAGCTCTGTCTGGCTGTGATACTGTAGCTAAACTAAGTGGCCTACGTAAGGCAACATTGTCAAGAAGCTGCAGAAGACTCTCAAACTCGAGAAATTTGGTGACATAAGTGCTGATATACAGGGCGTTAAATGAAATGAAATGAAATGGCAGCATGTCTGATATCAGATACGATGTTTGGTTGCCTAAGACAAGAAGCAAGAAAGCCAGGAAGACTGCTAAGCTACAATCTGTACCACCAACATCAGAGTCCTTCCCCGAAAATGTCAAAAGGGCACACCTTCAGAAATGTATCTGGAAAAGTGCAATGGACGCAGATCCACTTGACGAAATTTGGATGGAGCAAAGATAAAAATTATAAAGTTATTACACCTGTGACAATCCCTGCAGATCCTGCATGTGTGCTTCAGATGATTTGTTGCGGAAGTGCGTCTGACCAGCCCTGTGCAACAGCAAGGTGTGTTATGCAGCTCAGCTAGCATGCACAGTATTTTGCAACTGCTTCCTGACAGGTAACTAACTGTCAAAATTGATGGACAAAAGAGGCTGCATAATTTAGCGATGAAGAGGCAAATAGTGATATTGATAATGAAAATGATGAATAAACAGCTAACCATGTTATTGTTGGACTCATTCGTGAGACTGTTTTGGCGTACATCTGCACAGACAAGTGACTGAACACTGACGCTCATGCTGGGTTTTACTTACTGCAGTAAATAAGGACTTTCCATGACCAGCAAACACATTTTATTTGTATTATGAATAAAAGTCATTCCTTTGTTTTGGTGTTAATGTTGCTATCACTAACAAAAAGTCAGTTTTAGAATAATTTCACTCTTTTATGTGGGCTTTTTATCGGGTAACAATTGCAATGGTAAACTAATAAACGGATAGACCTTTTTTAACATCAAGTACGGTTTCCTTGGCCGCAAAAACCTATATGTCGACACTAAATGCATGTTTCTTGCTCATATAATACAGAAGATATGGCAATTTCATGTTTCGGCAATCATCTTGTCCGTCATCTTTAAATTGCCCTAAATACCTTTTAAATCAATATGGTTTCCTGGACCACAAAAACCTATATGTCGACACAAAATTCATGTTTCTTGCTCAATTATGGAGAAGATATGGTGATTTTACGTTCGGCTGCCATCTTGTCCGCCATCTTGAAGTTTTTAAATTGCCCAAAATACCTTTTAAAATTAAATATGGTTTCCTTGACCACAAAAACCTATATGTCGACACAAAAAGCATGTTTCTTGCTCATATAATACAGAAGATATGGCTGTGATTTTATGTTCGGCAGCCATCTTGTCCGCCATCTTGAATTTTTCAAATTGCCCAAAATACCTTTTAACATTAAATATGGTTTCCTTGATCATAAAAACCAATATGTCGACACAAAAAGCATGTTTTTTGCTCAATTATACAGAAGATATGGTGATTGTATGTTCGGCAACCATCTTGTCCGGCCTGGTGCAGGATAGGGCTATACGTTATACTCATTCATATTTATTACAAGGTGAGCAATTACCAGAATGTATACCCTGCTTTGCACCGTTAACGGTCAAACACATCTTGTTGGAATGTGTAGACTTTGATCATATGCGTCAAAGGTAATACAATGTTAATACTATGACCCGAGTTATTTAATACTATAGATTTTAGTCTTGTTTTAGATTTCCTGAAGGAAGTCACACTATACAAATCATTATAATATGTTCTTGTATATATTTACTTCTTTATATACCCGTTTACGGGCATTTGTTGATTTACATATATAGTTGATATTACTACCATATCATTCCTTATTTGTAAACAGTTTTATCTTTATATATTTACATTAATTTTTTAATTAATCCTTCATTTCTTCATCTTTCGTCAGTTTTTGCGCACAATATGACCTATTTATGTGTCGACGTGCCGTAAAACACCATTCATTCATTCATTCCATCTTGTCCGCCATCTTGAATTTTTTTAATTGCCCAAAATACTTTTTTAAAATTAAATATGGTTTCCTTAACCACTAAAACCAATATATCGACACAAAAAGCCTGTTTCTTGCTCATATAATACAGAAGATATGGCGATTTTATGTTCGGCAGCCATCTTGTCTGCCATCTTGAATTTTACAAATTGCCCAAAATACCTTTTTAACATTAAATATGGTTTCCTTGAGAACAAAAACCAATATGTCGACACAAAAAGCATGTTTTTGTCTCTTATACTGCATAAGATACGATGATTTTATGATTCTGCGGCCATCTTGTCCACCATCTTGAATATTTCGAATTCCCAAACGGTGCCAATGTGGCATCATAACGTTTTTGAGTAAGGACATGTTGTAGAACATTGTTATGCAAAAACATTTTGTGAGGACCGTTTTTTTTGGGTTAGGCTTTGGCAACCGGACTATATATGGAATCATTTTGCATAAATGAGCATGAAATGTTAATTTTGAACAGTTAACTTGGGTGAACAGCTATGAAACAGACCGAGGTATAACCTACCCGAATTTAGAGAATTCCAATTCTTGGTCAGTTTCTCAGAATTATGAATTAAAAGTATTATTTTAAATAATTATTATTATTATTATTATTATCCATATTATTATTATTGGTTTTTGTATGAAAGGTACATGTACCTCAAATATCTATTAAAATGTATTTATCTAATTATTTATTTATTCATTTATTTATTTATTGATATATATTATGTATTTAGCTAATTATATATTTATTTATTCATTCATATATTTATGAATTTATTGATGCATAATGTTTTTATTATTATTTTTATTATTTTATTTATTTATTTTTTTATTTATTTATTGATTTCTTAATTATTTTTTTTGTTCCTGATTGGTCGACCCATCTTGTCACACACGAGGTATTAAGCAACATAAGCAATGACTGACTAACAAAACATATGTATATATACTTACGTACATTACTCTACCAATTACCCGGTTTGGTAATAACATCCATATCTCGAATTATGTATTTATTAGTTGATGAAGGCCAAATTTACAGTCCAGTCTGTATTTAATGAACTATTCCTGCGTTAACCATCCATGCACACAACATGCATTTGCATTTCTTTTCCTTCTTAATCTTCTTTTTCTTCTTCTTCTTCTTCTTCTTCTTCTTCTGCTTCTTCTTTTCCTTTTTTCAATATTTCTTTTTTTAGTGTATTTGTGTATAGATACTTTTATTATGCCTATTATTATTATTATTATTATTATTTTTATTATTATTATTATTAATATTATTGACATTTTCCTAAAAGTCCTTAAACTATTTATTCAATGGAGTATTTATATACATTTTTATGTATGTATTATTTATTATTAATATGTTATTATTTATCTGATCATGCGGATATATTTATGGATTTATCTTCTTTTTTTTTTGTATTTATGTATTTCTTCATTCATTTATTAATGATATATATTATATATATTTTTGTTTTCAATTTTGAGGAAACCGGTACAACCGTGCAAAGTGATGAGAGATATTGTTAATATTGTTGTTATTTATGAAACATGCAAATTACATTTGTTCTAGTCTGTTATCGCCAATGTGTTAACTGCTAATGGCATTTAAAAATTTGTTTTTCATAAAACCTTCACCTTTAAAACTCAAGCCATTATCTCGCAATAAGTGTTACATGTAAGCGGAAATCTGGCAAGTATCCAATAACGCCAGCTGGGTCATACAAGTGCACTGATAGAATGCGTCGAATTCGGTCACCAATGCAAGCCATCTAAATGAGAGCATGATACATGCAGGGGCCCGCTTTATTTAACACGCAAACTTGCAAGGAAAGAAAGGATTATCCAAATGAATTACAAAGTGAAAATATGCATTTACAAAACTTTACACCCTATATGAGCTCGCCAGTATAAATTCGGAAATGATCATAATTAATGGCAATATAAAGCAGTATATGCTCACGTTACGAGACAAAGCATCCAGGCAAAACACAAATCTTCAAAAATTTGATTAATTTGAAAGCATCGTGAATAGAAAGTATGGCGGAATACTTATTAACATCAGATCATTAAGCTATTGCAAACTAATAGAGAAAATGACTTAAAGGGAAGAAACGACTCAGTATTTTACTGAACCTGAACAATTACATACCGATCTGTATAACTTTTTGGCCGGAAGAGAATGTATAGGCTTGCGCAGGCGCAATTAAAAGAACATTACAATAGCAGATCTAGCTTACAAAACAGTGTGGTCCCTCCAAAAAACGCTGGCTAATAACGAATATTAGCCCGTATTGCTTGTCAATTCCGTAAACCAATGAAAATCAATTTTTCAAACACTGAAACAATGGCTTACCGCGCTTGTGGTCCGTGTCTTCTAAATAAAAACAGACTGTGATTGGACAAAAAAAGTCTAGGGAATGGTTACTGATGTGAAGTCATGGAATAGATAAAATAATGACTGAAATAAAACAACGTGAAAATTCAAACATAAATATGTTTTCTTCAAAATGGAACATTTAATACATATGTGTCTAATTATTTTTTAAAATTATGACTGACATTTGGCGGGAAAAACAACTGCAAAACTGGGGGTGGGGGGGGGGGGGGGGGGGGGGGGGTGGGGGCGGGTGTCACTTCAGAGATAGAAACTTCTCATCATTAAATGTCACTTGCATGTAAGTTCAGGCAAGTGGTGCCATATATGGCCGTGAGAAATCACGGTGGCCCTAAAGGCTATAATGGAAAAATCAATGGTTGTCTGAGACCTTTGTGTAGTCTTCGAAGGCATGGGGTAAAAGCTGGAGTGGAGTCTTGGAGTGATTTGATTTTGTTTGTTTGTATGGTGTTTTACGTCATTTTCAATACCTGCAAAGTGATAGATGACGGTCGATTTTTTGTTGTGGAGGCAGACCACCCACTTTTCCTGGGTAGAACCAGTACTGTACACCTCCCGCCATCCGTAACAATCAAAACTTCCTCACTTACAAGTCGAGCTGCCAGTGGGATTCGAATCCGAAGCGGGGAGACGCAAAGGAGTGAGCTTTGGAATCAATTTTTGGAGTCAATATTTGGAGTGAGTTTTCAATTATTTTTGTTTTTTTGGGTGGAGAGGGATGGGGGGGGGGGTGGGGGGGTTGAATGGTGGTGGGAGGGGGGGGGGAATAATTTGAATTGCTTTTTATATAATTCACAAAAAAATGACGCCAAAAACTCATTCCAAAAGTGAAGCTCACTCCAACTTTAACAACTACCCCACCATATTTGTATGTGGTAGACTGATCATTATGTGACATGAACTATGAATGAATGCTTTATAACATCTTGTAAGTTAAGTATACTTCCCAGATTATGGTTCCATAATCATATTATGGATACCATATCATCTCATAAAGTTGGTGACTGTTTATCAGTGAACAGTAATAATATACAGCTGAGTAATGTTGACCACTGACTCACTGCAAGGGTCATCAACAAGTGTTTATTTCGACAAGTGAATTAAGACATAGATGTCTTAATTCACTGTTTCGACAACAGTACTGGTAATGTGTATATCAAGATGTACAGACTGGGTAGTATGAGTTTAAAGTACCAGCTGATAAGAAGAGGACATTCACTTTATATGGTTTGGGATTAAATGCAGAAGTGTATCTTAACTTAATTTATCATAACTTAAGTTAGTCTAGTAATGCTGGTCATGCATATTTTAGCTGGTGTGTTTCAAAATTATTTGATGATTGCTTTGTTTAATTAGCATCAGTGATAGCCTGACAAGCTAGTCTGGTCTGCCGTAATCACTGTTCTAAAAGGTAACTGACAACACTGACCAGCAGAAACATTATACTTTAACATGTAGGGTAATACAGCATTGACCAGTGAAAGTATTTGTCAGATAAGTATCTGTGTACAGAAAAATGCAAAGATCTCTAAAGTCAAAAAGGAAGTGAATTATATATGTTCAAATTTTCCACAAAAAAGCCACACAAACTGACTCCAAAAACTCGCTCCGAAAACTCACTCTAAAACTCACTCTAAAACTCACTCTAAAAACTCACTCCAAAGCTTATTTTAATAATCCACTCCAGATTTTAGCCCATGCCGTCTTCGCTGCAGATAACAGCTCAGCGGGGATGTGATCTTATCAGTCACATTTTACTTCCATAGAAATAGGACAGTTTCACTGTATATCGGTAAAGATTTCATTTAGCTTTTGTGTGTCAGGGCTCTTGAATATATACATATCTTATATACATAATAATCATGTGTGGGGTCAGTACATAAGTTGATTTTTTTTAATTAAACTAGATTTTTAGTACCTAAATAAAGCTAATAAAATAAGTGAACCCGGAAGACCCTTGGATATGAATAATGACTGAATATGTATTGTAATGTATACACCATCATACATACATATATTAGTAGATATTCTTAAAAACACTCGAAACATTGTTTACTACTAATATTGGTCTTATACGATGTAATCTTTTGAATATTAATAATTAAGACTTCTTCATTGGGGGAGAGTTCGGGCTACAGAATTATAGACACTCTAACGAGGTCTTCGATTGGTCGAATGATTTTAGCTCATCGCGTTAGGTTTCCATTGAGTAACGCGTAATATGAAATGTAAGTTCGACCGTTCTGGCCAGCTAGTTTCTAACACGTTAGAAAATGTTTTAACCGGACCAAGTGACGTGTTACTAAGAAATATAAAAAGATCGGACAGGGAAAATAGCATTCAAGGACTGTCAACCACAAAACACAGAAACAAACACGCAAACAGACAGACAAGAAGGCAAAAGCAATAATAAATGCAAAGGACATCACAAACACAAAAGGGTTGACAATAGGGCTACCGCCTTGGAAATCGAGAGTAACGCGTTAGAAAACTAACAATAATCGCTTATTTTCATTTAAACACATAAGGAAAATCTCATCTCTAACGCGTTAGAAAATCGGGAGTAACGCAATAGAGATGGAATAAGTAACGCGTTACATTTGGACTTATGACACGAACCGCCACTCATACTTATTTTTATGAATTAGGTAAATGCTGTATATTCTGTAGTTCTCTTGGAGATTTTGTTTTTTGTTTTATTTGAATGCACATTATATTAAGATCTGAGATCTACATTGATACTTTTCGAAAAGCAGCAACATGTTCAAAACTATAGAATTATTTCAGTCGGAAAAAAGCAACAATTACGAAACTTAGCCACACATGTATTTAAAGATTTTAAAAAAGAAAAAGTATTACCTGTGAAAACTCCCAATAACAAATATGTTTGTGTTTTTATTTTAACACGCTCCTTGCAACTTAGAGTTATAATGTATCATAATTCAGAGAGAAGCTGTTAAACACTATTATTGTAATACTTAAAATTTGCATAATCTAAAAACACTTGTTACTAAAGAATAGCGCATTTCATGTTTGACATTGTTAGTTAATATAATATTGTATTTTAGAAAAATGAATCTAAGTAATATTTATATTAGCACTGTCATAACGCCATTGATATATTAGAAATGTTGGTTATGCAATTGTTTAACATTGTACTCAAGAGTCATATGTGACTTTTTGCATACTATGCATGCACTTTATAAGGCTTATTTGGGATGACCTCGACCCAAATTGACCTATGACGAGGCTAATACAAGTTCTTCTTCTTCTTCTTCTTCTTCTTCTTCTATTGATTCTATACATGCCTATATATACGTTATTGTTAATATATCAATACAATACAGTAGTTAGCCGATTTGATATAATATTTCACACTTTATTTCACTCATGTGATTAATATTTATTGCCCAGTAGATTGATCTGAATAACTACGTCAATATCGTATGGTGTAATCCATAACAACGGATTTAATAATGTATGCGATAAATATAAATTTATTGGTAAATTTATTGGTAAATAAATGTTTTTATGTAAACTTAATCTCTACCCGGATACCTGTAAATATACGAGTATATTCATTTATACTTAAGTGTCGTTATCACGCATGAACCGTTATGCGAATTATCTTCTCAATTAGAATCAATCCACGTGACGCTCAGATATGCTGAATCATACATGTAGTTAGTTAGTATATGACGTGTGTTTGTGACTTATGTACCTGCACCACAACAAACATCTCCAAACTGTTAACTTCTTGTCTTACTGCCGTTAAAGATCACGTTAAACTATATTGTGATAAAACTAATGAAAACTCTGGGATTAATTTATTTTGGTCTTAAAAAAGTTCAGGAGACGTTCTGGATAAAATTTTCAATAAAAGTCAAGTTTCATCAATAAGCACTTATGACTTCTCTACACTATATACAACCTTACCTCATCACCTTATTAAAGACAATCTAATTTCTCTTAATCAAAAAACATTCGCTAGAGAAAATACTACATTTTTGGCATGTAATAAAGCGTTTTTTTTTACTAACGGCAGTGGACTTGCAATGAAGTTTGTGAAGCACTCATCTTCCTATTAGATAATATTTTCGTCAGGTATGGTACCACCGTTTATAGACAAATTGGTTGGTATCCCTATGGGTACGAACTGTGCACCACTTGTCGCAGATTTGTTTTTATTTTGATATGAAAGAGATTTCATGTTGAGTCTTTCACCAGATACCCAGGCAGATGTTATTGAAGCTTTTAATGACTCCTCTCGGTATCTGGATGACATACAGAACATTGACAACCCTTTCTTTCCCAACTATGGTTGATAATATTTATCCTAAAGAACTTCGGCTTAATAAAGAAAAAAAGTTCTGATAATAACGCTTCTTTTCTTGATTTAGATCTCTCGATTGAAAATGGTAAAATAATTAGCAAAATCTATGGCAAGAGAGATGTTTTAATTTTGACATTGTTAATTATCCCCACTTGGATTGGGATGTTCCCCGAGCAACTTCTTATGGGGTGTATCTGTCTCAACTTATTCGTTTTTTCTAGAGCTTGTACTCGAGTTGAGGACTTTAATATTCGTAATCTTTGTATAACTAAAAAGGTTACTTAATCAGGGTTACCGTTACCATAAACTTCGTAAAACCTTTGCAAAATTTAATTACCGTAACCCTGATCTTCTTTCAAAATATAAATGTAATTTAAGGACTCTTCTGCGACAAGGACTATCACAACCTGACTTCTATGGTGATGTGAGTTATAAACTTCGTAAGATTCTTGGTCATGATCACTTTTCATACTATCTTTGTTAAACTTGTTAAAAGGTTTATCAAAAAGAGGTTATGACCCTATCATTTTTGCAACGTACTGCAAGCTTGGTGGTGGACCCTTTTTACAGTTCGCCACTATGCTTTCCTCTTTAATTGTACGATGACCGGACAGGCTGTGTACCCTATGATGGACGCCTACCTAAAGCCCATTGGGACGGTGGCATTTGATGTTTGTCCATGATTTTTCTTGTCGTGCCCTTAATGGTTGATTCTCTTACTGCTATGGCGTCTGCCAAGTCATTGAGTACCTTCATTGTGGCTTTCTAGGCTATTGTTTTTTTTGTATTATATTTACACGAGCATATTTGTGTTTTTACTTATATTGCCTATTGATGCTGCCTTGTTGGTTAGAGATTAGATCATGGCGGGGATTTCTTTATTTACACTGTCCTGTTTTTAATGGGATGACAGTAGGGTAAGTGTGAGGTTTGGTGCACCCTAGAACCGGTTTAAAAACCCCATTGGCCTACTTTGCCACTGACCGTTCCAAGGCGGTAGCCCTATTGTCAACCCTTTTGTGTTTGTGATGTCGTTTACTTTTATTATTACTTTTTGCCTTCTTGTTTTGTCTGTTTCCATGTTTGTTTCTGTGTTTTGTGGTTGAATGTCAGGCCTTGAATGCTACTTTCACTGTCCGATCTTTTTATATTTCTTTTGTGTAGTACATCTATGCAGAATAATGCAATATACATGTGGATTTTTAGTCCTATCTATATGACATGAAGTGTATTCTAGTCATGCAAAACATGAATGGGATAGCTATATCCTACAGTGCCAAAGATAAACATACATTCTATGACAAGGGGTACTTTACTCTTTCAACAAATGTACATTGCAATCCTCCCTTGACGTGTCAGAGTGAATTTCATAGTGGTGTGTTAAACACTGCATGTTAATTTTAGTAAAATAATAGAGTTTTTGAGTCTAGAATTATTGTTAATTCCCTTTTGTCATTTCTCTCATGATTTGGTCTGCTTTATGACTTTACATGTTAATGCAGACATAATTTATCTGGGCACTGTCCTTCCTATCAAATCCACACAGATCAAGTGTTGTATGTCATATAAATTAGTATATGACATTTGTATGGGACAACTACAGCCCATGGGATAGCTATATCCCATATACACTGAACAAGTGTTTTGTCATAGCTATATGACATGTAAATGGGATAGCTATATCCCACAGACAAGTAGTTTATGTCATAGCTATATGACATGTAAATGGGATAGCTATATCCCACAGACAAGTAGTTTATGTCATAGCTATATGACATGTAAAGGGGGGATAGCTATATCCCACAAACCAAATAGTTTCGGTCATAGCTATACGACATGTAAATGGGATAGCTATATCCCTTAAAAGAAGTAGTTTAGGTCATATCTGTATGACATGTAAACGGGATAGCTATATCACAGGTAAACGAGATAGCTATATCCCTCAAAGAAGTATTTTAGGTCATAGCTATTTGACATGTTAATGGGATATCTATATCACACAAATAAGTAGTTTAGGTCATAGCTATATGACATGTAAATGGGATAGCTTTATCCCACACACTATTAGTTTAAGTCATAGCTTTATGATATGTAAGTGGCATTGCTCTACCTTACAAACAAGTAGTTTATGTCATAGCTATATGACATGTAAAAGCGATAGCTATAATCTCACAAAAAATAGTTTACGTCATAGCTATATGACATGTAAATGGGATAGCTTATATCCCACACATTAGTAGCTTAGGTCCGAGTTATATGCCATGTAAAATGGGAATATCTTATGTCCCCACGTGTATTAGCTATATGACATGTAAATTGGATAGCTATATCCCCACAAACTTGTAGTTTATTTATGTCATAGCTGTATGACATGTAAATGGGAAAAGCTATATCCCACAAAGAAGCAGTTTCTGTCATAGTTTATATGACATGTACAAGGGATAGCTATATCGCACAAAGGAGTAGTTAGGTCATAGCTATATGGACATATAAATGGGATAGCTATGTCCCACAGAAAAGTATTTTTTATGTCATAGCTATATGACATGTATATCGATATATCCTACTAGCACGTTTACGGTGTTTTAAGTCTTGTAGTTGCATGTACAATATATTCCGGTTGTTTTATTTCTCTACGCCATTTCACAAAAAGGTATCAGAACACGGGTTAGCTATATCAACCAGTGTTTTTAGTCATAGTTATACGAATTGTATCATGCATTACGAGGGTCATTCAAAAAAGTTCTGTCACTAACGCGTTTTTAAACAATTATGTGCTCGTTGTGAGTGTTAATGTTTATTTCCAATGAACGAGAGTTTCAATACCATTCCATTGATGGTAAAATGAATGCTGTATCTTTTTGTGTGACGAAAAGTTATGGAACATTTAATACACATCACTTATACACACTGAGGCATTTTCGTCCTGAGTTTTTTTCAGATTTGTCAACTGTTACTTTTTTTTTAATGCCTGTTTTTCTTTAAGTACTTGTCGAAGACCTTTGAAAATTTCTCGTACATTACCAGTTTTATCTGTGGCATTATAAGATTCAGAATTTAAGCATGGTAGATGAAAAGGCATTGTCTTAGAAATTAACATTTTAAGCTAACGTGTTAAATTATTTTAATGATAAATGGACATTAAATGGAAGGGCAATCTTCTGAAATAGCGTTTTTGGATGATCAATATTTTCTCTAAACATTGTACACAATTCTGCAATATTGTGTTGAATATGAAATTTAAACACTGAAGGACTATGATTTGTTAACAAATATGAAAAACATATTAATACTATGAGAATAATTACGACATTTAAAAGATATTATAACATTTCCATAAACAAAATTAAGAAAATCAGTGTTATTTCTGCTAAATATAAGGGATATGCATTCACTCATATCTAGTTTGCAGCAAGACCTTTCCGAATTCCTTCACAATCATTTTCAGGGATTATGGGTGAATAACAACATATGGCGTACAAGAAAATTGAAAAGCATAGACTTATTCAAATAATTTTTACAACGTTTTGTAACAAGAACTTTTTCAGAGATGCCAGTATCCAAAAGGTGTGGTAGGGGGAGGTAATACAGGGGTATAAATAACCGGAAAATTTTCATTTTTGTTGTGGAATTTAAGACAGCGAACCCAGTAGTACTATAAATACATTACTTTATCTCAGTGTAATATCCAGTTCAAAGGATATATGCCTAGTGACAGAACTTTTTGAAGCACCCTCGTACATGTATGTGTTCAGCACATTCGCCAGTTGTTTTTGCATCATAAATACAATTGACATTTAAACACGTGTGATATGCTTATTAACTCCATAATAAGTTATTTTACAGGTCATATAATTTGATATTTGGATTGGTTGCCGTATTTATTTAGGGGGCCTAACATTTAATTAAAATCATACTTGCTGATTTGTGTATATGTCGTTAGCATATTCAATTAACACGTACAACATTGATTTGTTTAGAGCGAACAACAGCTAGATTAGAAAATATTTAGATTTATTATTTAACGAGTTTTATGATGATAAAATGATAGTCGGAAATAACTCTTTAATTCATATTACGAAAACGTATATGCAGTGCTTGTCTTTTATGGCATAACTAACGAATACTGTATTCACATTTACAAGGGTTTGTGGGTTATGCTCATTTCATTCATGGCATCCTAGTGGATGGGTGGTTAAACAAACACCCGTGAATATATATGTGTGTGTATATGTGTATATGCATATATAATGTAATCGCATATATCCTGTGGGGTCCTATCAATACAGGTGAAGCCGCTGCAGTGAGACCACCTGAAGACAACACATCTGGTCAAAGTAGTACACATCAGACAGCCCCAATTTCCACGGAGGCTTCCCACCAGCACAAGGGGTAACAATTCCATTTCAAAAACACTTAAACTAGGGGTTGAAACCTAAACATTATAGGAAAAAATATGGGCGGACCAATACATTGACTTTTCAACGTTACTTTCCAATAAAGAGACAACTTCGCGCTCACGCACATTATTATTACCGCGAGTGTATTTTTAATTTGGGCTGCGAGTTCAAACACCCGAAGTGGTTTTTTCTTTTTTTTGTACCGCGATTGAATTCCGTCAAAACAATCTTGCTTTTAATTAGTAAATATTCAATAATGTTTAGTGTGTAATGTTTGCGAACATAATTAGTGTGTGTTTTATAAGCTAAAGGTTACGGACATTGTCCCTTTAAAAAATGTAATGCGATAAATGTAATTAACAATTTGTTTACCATCAATACAGACGTATGATACGAAAACAAGGTACGCGACTAAGGATGTACCTATTCATTAGAGTTAACCCTGCAACCATGATTGTGATTTTAGGTACATGTACCAGTATAATAATATATGTACCGGGTGCCAGTCTATTTGGTCCTCAGTCACTATTAGGTTGACGTACAAACTCTCAACATTTAAAATTTTGAAGCCGCTTGCCGAGAGAGCGTCGCTGAAAAAGAGGTTAATATACTTATTCTGCTTTCGTAGGTGTGACATAATTTGAGTACATTTTCGTGAAGAGTCGCAATGTATTTAGCACTCGTATTACATGTATTAAATGTGCGTTATAATGCATACAAAATATATATTTTAGCTGGGTATGATAAACGATGAAGACGAGCTGGATCCCGACGCTTTTGTTAAAGTTGCTGATTGGCTACCTGAGGATATGGTATAAACGATGTTTTTTCATCTTTCTATTGCTTAATAGTTGTAAAGCATTATCACTCAAGAGACAGATTAAATAGTACAAACGGTTCAAGCAGGTATAATAACCTATATTAAAGTAGACATTTACGAAGGTGGTTATCTGGTATAATAATTCTGTGGTGATAAAGGGGATGAGGAGTATACATAAAAAACGTGTTTAAGTACAAAAACCGTGCATCAAAAACTCTATCCAGGTGATCAGGTCATATACTAATGTATATGTGCCGATTAAAAGTAAAGATTTTTTCACGGGTTCTAAAAATACCCGTGATTGAATTTGCGTAAAATGAATTATGAGTTGGTAACTCTTAATTCGACGCTCAAGTTTCGGGGTTTGGTCTGGCTGGTTAAAGCTGGTTATATTTTGGTCTATTAAGTTTTGTATTCTTCTTAGAATATGTAAGTTATATATGTACCGTGTCGTCAGTAGGTTTAGAAATTGTGAAACACATGATGTAAAATTGCTTGATATTAGCGGAATAACTGCTTTAAAACTTTTTGATATATTTTATTTATAAATATATGGATGCTTGTATTATGTTATCTGTTTTCAATAATTTAAACAGTATTGAAGTATTCTTATATAACGCTTTATACATAAAGTATATCTACAAAGTTCACCAAATACTCCTGATGTACAGGAACTATTTCTTACTTTTTAAAATGTGCTTACACAATTTTAAATGTATTCTTTCGAGTTGCTTTCATTTTCGTATGTCCTCAAATTTCCGCCGAATAATTCAAAAATTGGACCCCACAAATGAAATAGTTGACATAATATTTTTTGGTTTCAGCCTTATTTTTTCTACAGTTTACCATGTTTACTAACATTGAATGGTTTCAAAGCTTTTCCAATACGTTGTTCTCGGTTCATAGTAACATTTCTAGTATAATAAAAAAACTGTACCTAAATAGTTGAAATATTTTACTACCTCTATATTCTTTCCATTATAATGCCAAATTCATTGCTTAATACTGAACCACCTCTTTTTCTAAAAAACATAATCTTTGTTTTAACTAATCCCCATTTGTTACACTAGTCATAAAGTAAATTAATATTATTTTTTTAATTCTTCAGATGCTATCCCCATGATAACCATATCGTCCGCAAATAATAGTAATATAAGTACAATATCATCAATTTCTAAGCCAGTATTTATATCATTCTGTAAATATAATTCTAGGTCCTCAATAAAAAGACAAAAATTATCGGCGAGTTTATCTCCCCTTGCCTGAACCCAATTGCATATACGAAAAATTCTAAATAATGTTCACATTGTCTTACACTTGATTTGACTTGTTTCCATACATATCTTTTTTATTCTTAATTCTTAACAATTTCTGTATTCCCATTTTGTAAAGTTTCAACCATAAAGCGTTTCTATAAATTGTATCAAATCATTTCGTCAGATCAACAAACACACAATATAGTCTTTTCTTATAATACAGATATTTTTAACAGTATTTAGGACAAACAATGTATCAGTGGTTGAGCGCCCTTTCCTGAATCCAAACTGCGCATCAGACAATTATTTTATTTAATATTTTGGTAAAGAGTTTAGATAAACAACTTAATAAAGTGATACCTCTATAGTTATTAACATTATCAAAATCTCCTTTTTTTATGCAATGGGATCATTAAACATTCAGTCCACTTCTCTTGAAAATATCAAGAATCAAGTATAATATTAAACGTTTCACACAAATGAGAAGTTAAAATATCAATGCTTTCAATATAAATATTCATTCATTATATAATCACTTCTCATAGCTTTTTCTTTTTTCAGGTTTTTAACTTCATCTAATATGTCTTGTACAGTTATGGGCTTGTCAAGTTCCTCAAAATTACAATCTAAATTGTCAAAGTCATGAGTATTGCAAGTATCCTCGGCTTCATAATTTCTACATTGGAAAATATAGTTACTTAATTTTGAAAAATATTTCGAAAATATCATTTCGACTCTGTTTATTTTTTAAAATATTTCCAAAATTCCTTAGATTTCGCCCGTTTCAGATGTTCAACAACAAATAAGTTTATATGTTTTCTTTAGTTTGAAAAAACCTGTTCCTTACTATTACCTTTATTTAGCCGATTAAATACACATAATGCTTCTAAATAACACCTTCTAGCCTGCTGGCATTCTGAAACAAACCAGTCAGCCTGTTTAACAAAGGACTTATAAAAAAGCATGCATTTCTATTTGTTGAATAAGTTTTTAAAAATAGTGGATATGCCACCTCTCCAAATATACTTGTGAAATTATTTAACAAAGTATTTATATTATCCTACTATTCGTCACGATATTGAATAGCAGATTATTAAACTGTGGAAGCTTTACAATTAAACCCGCTCTGAAGGCATATCTGTGTTCATTGTTTCACTTTACATTGACGCTTTTTATAACATCGTTATAGTATTACAGTTAAGTGAGATTTTTTCGGCGCAAGGTCAACTCCATTCATTAAATGGATGAATACAAAAGTCATATAATCCTGAAAAGTCACATTCTCTAGCCAACAATATGTCAATCATGGACGCGCCCTGAATGTTTGCGTAAGTATACACACCACAGTTATAATCACTCATAAAACGACCATTTACTATACGAAAGCATGTAGATTTGCATAAGTCAAATATCTTTACGCCAAAACTATTACAAGGCCCGACATATGGGTATATCGGGAGTGTAATCATCGTCATCAATCTGTCTGTTATACGTGTCGCATGTAATAAAATCATTTTTTGTCGACCCTACTGTTCCAATCACCTACAATATACACGGCACATAAATTCTCAAAATCATATACACTTTGAAGTGTATCAAATAAATAAAAAGGTAAAAATAAGTATGCAATGATTGTATGATTACCTATTAAATAACGTGACTAATAATTAAAATATTGGAGTCTTATGTAAAACATTAGTGGAGTGTAACCGTATGAAGTCTTACCATTAGTGGAGTGCAACCGTATTTGGTTTTCATGAAGTATTTTCACATCATACCAAAATGGAAAAGAAAATATGCAACTATACAATCATTATCTGCTAAATAACTCGAAAGTGTTATCTTTATTCCTTGTTTGGTATATGTTGAGTCTTAAGTAAAAAATAGTGGAGTGTAACCGTATGAGGTCTTAAAATTGGTAGTTTGTAATTTTACGAGGTTTTCATAATGTACTTTTACTTCATAAAAAAGGGAAAGAAAATATGCAACCATTATCTGTTTTATGGACAATAATTAAAGATTTAGTGGAATCGTATATAAAAATTAGTGGAGTGCAACCTTATAAAGTATGTATAATTACTGGAATGTAACCTTATGTGGTTTTCATAATGTATTTTTACATAATATTAAAAAGGAAAGCAAATATTCAACCATTCTTTGTTAAATAATGCAACGGGAGGCGACGGGACGCGACGAAATGTAAATTAGTGGAGTGTTACCTATGAGGTCTTAAAATTAATAGTGTGGCCTTTTGAGGGTTTCATTATGTATTTTCACGTCATAAAAAAAGAAAAAGAAAATATGTTACCATTATATGTTAAATAACAGGACAAACTAGAACTATCACTGAATGTGTTGAACACCACGCCTAATTTCTAAGTCAAACAATGGGCCATAATTCTGTAAAAAAAATTGGCAATCAACAATGGGTGATGTCCAGGGACATAATGTCATCAGTTGTTATGTGTATACAGTTTAGGAAAAAACCATTCAACACTGTTTGAGGAATGCAAGTAATAACAAGAGAAAAATCTGTTGGCGTTAAAGCCGGGTTTTCCATAATTTGAAAGATGTGCCATTCAATATGTTCACAACATATTTTAGTTTCTTTCAACATACAGTAGTTGTGATAAAACTAACTTGTTTTACGTTACTGACAAACTGGACGTAAACTTAAAGCAAATTATAAGTGAAGATTATGCAAATATTCGAGGGGGATAATTCGGAAAAAAACGTTTTTTCTATTTTAGTAACAGTGACCTTTAACCCAATGACCTCAAATGTAATCCCAAGCTTCCTTTTCATCATTATGTGGTCCCTTTTTAATTCATTAATTGTTTATTTATTTAACAATACGCAGACTTTTTAAGACGAAATTAGGGTTTTATTTCATACCCCAGCCAACCGCCCTTTCGCTTCTTGGAAAAGGGGTTGGATGGGGTATGAAAGATAATACTCGAACCACGTAATGTTTAAGCTATGTTGCATGATTTAAATATCACGAGAAAGGAGGCAAAACCAGTAACACAAAATTATAATTAAAAAATCGATTTACATAAAATATTCACTTACAGAATACACAAATCCAGTTTTTCATTAATATCCAATTTTTTAATTAAGTCCAAATACAATTATCCAGTGTTCCTTTAATTCACATTAGCAAGTGTCTCTTTAATCCAAAACGGTAAGTTCCCCTTTAATCCAAAACAGTAAGTGTCTCTTTAATCCAAAAAGTAAGTGTCTCTTTCATCTGAAACGGTAAATGTCATTTCAGTCTAAATTAATTTCCAATATTTCAGGTTAAGTCCAAATATCTAATTTGAATGTTATCATGAATGAGCACAATAACGAGTAAATCCTGTCACAAATATATTTTATATTTTTAAAAGCATCCAATTCAAAATTAACTTTTTACTGAACAGAACTTCTCGCAGAGTCTTTTCATAAAAAAATTGTTCCAAAGGCTTCCCAACTAATATAGTCCTATGAAAACAGTCCAAATTTTGTAACGTATTATGCATTTACAATTTTGTCAATACAGTCGTCAATTCCTGGAATTGGGAATGAGTCAGTTTTTTGACACTGTTCAGTGTTTTTTTAATTTCGATAAGCCAGGATCATTTTTGTCAAACTGTTCATTCTCATTCTGTAATCCCTCATTGGAATTTTCAAGTGGGACATTGCAAACTACATTTAACTAAATGTGAAGAAAGGCTATCTCTGTCAATGTATTCTTTTAACATATTGATATGGTAAAGGCTTTCCAGAAATACGTAATAAAGCAAGAACTTCACCAGGTTTAACATTTCTTTCTTCAGCAGTCAAATCATACCTTGTTTTCATTTTTGATAGAGATTATTTGAGATTAGACTGAGCTATCTCACAAGCTTTTAACAGTTTATGTCTAAAATCAAATACGTACTGTAGAAGATTCAAAGAAATGTCTTCTTCTGAGGGAATTTTCTCTTTAAGTAACGTATGTGGTCCACGACCATTGTGACCAAAAACTATTTCAAATGAGCTGAAACCCACAGATTCTTGAAAGGGTGGTGAAGACAGGTTTACCGACTTGGAACAGTCAGTAGGCAATAAGGCCAACTGGTTAGTTTGAATCGATTTTATATGCGCGCAATCCTCGCTATTATGCTGTCTTCAGTGCCCAGATAGACAAGACAGTGTAAACAAAACTACATCCCATCAAAAAGGAATTCTCTAACAATAAAGTCCACATCCAGAGAAACTAACTAAAGAAACACATACAAAAGAACAACATCTCAGGATGTATCCAGAATCGTACTGAACAACCATAGTAGTTGCAGCTAAAGAGAAAACCAATCTAGGGTACAACCAGAAAACTCGAGGGACGAAAGCTCATGCACCCACCTCCCTTAGTTGGGGTTTCAGTAGGTACAATCATAGAGTCCCAAGAGGTAGTCCAGTCATCGCACAAGTGAAAAGTGAAGCGCAATGACTGACTGTAGAGGGGTCAATCACTAAACATGCAGTGCGCTGTAAAACCAAAGAGTTATATCCTTTTCTGACGAACTTTCTGATTAAATTTGTAAAGCGGTCAGGAAGCCCGTCAGACCCCTTTAATTTTCGAAGTTTATAGACCACATCTCCATAAAATGAGGGTTGTGATATGCCTAGTCGCATGATTAAAGCACCGAAAATGTTTCTATCCCGGACAAGCCCCCAATTAATGTTACATGACTTAAATATAACGAGAAAGGAAGCATTTTTACATAAAATGTTCACTTACAGAATACATCAATCCAGTTTTTCATTGATATCCAATTTTTTAATTAAGTCCAAATACAATTACCCAATGTTCCTTTAATTCACATTAGCAAGTGTCTCTTTAATCCAAAACAGTAAATGTCCTTTCAGTCTAAATTAATTTCCAATATTTCTGGTTTAGTCCAAATATCCAATTTCACTGTTATTATGAATGAATACAATAATAAGAAAATCCTCTCACAAATATATTTTATATTTTTAAAAGCATCTAATTCAAAATTAACGTTTTACTGAACAGAACTCAACCCAACTACTGCGCTGCTCTCAAAGTCTGTTTATTTACCCCCTAAAGAGTGTTCCAAAAGCTTCCCCACTAATATAGTCCAATGAAAACACTCCAAATTTCATCATAAATTAATTTATATAAATAATTTGCAAACATTGTAAACATTGTAAACAGGTTTACATCTATACTATTTTTAATTTTCTCCAAGGCCAAATCAATAATAAACATGCAACAATGCATGTACACATTCAGACATAGCCTGAAACCTATTCAGAAAGTTTCAGGCCAATATCTTATTCCTAACTGAAGTTATTGAGCAGAAACCGTTTTTCTACTTTTAGTAACATTGACCTTGACCTTGAACGGTTTACCAGTGACTCCAAATGCAATACCAAGCTTGCTTTTTATATAAGCTACCTATATAGTAAATGTACATCTCATTCCTAACTGAAGTTATTAAACGGAAAACTTTTTCTATTTTTAGTACCAGTGACCTTGAATCCAGAGACTCCAAATGCAATCCCAAGCTTGCTTTTCATATAAGCTACCTATTCATTTTTGCCAATATCTCATTCCTGACTGAAGTTATTGAACGGAAACCATTTTTCTATTTTTACTATCAGTGACCTTGACCTTAATCGCAATGACCGTAAATGCAATCTGAAGCTTGGCTTTTATATAAACTACCTATCCAGAAAGTTGCATGCCAATAGTTCATTCCTAACTGAAGTTATTGAACGGAAACAGTTTTACTATTTTTAGTAACAGTGACCTTGACCTTGGCCCACTGATACCAAATGCAACTCTAAACTTTCTCTTCATATAAGTTACCTATCGAGAAAGTTTCATGAGCATATCTCTGTCCTAACTAAAGTTGTTGAACGCAAACGAAACCTAGAACTATCACTGAAGGTGATGAATACCCTCGCTTAAATTTTAAGTGAAATGAAGGGCCATAATTCTGTAATAAATTAGGCAATCAACAATTGGGAACAGCCCATGCAAAGGTGTTCGGGGAATTTCAAGTAATGAACATATGTTACGGGACGCGACGGGACAAAAATGTGTAACGTGATGTGACGCGACGGGAATTTACGGATACCGTGATTCCTATATAGCCCCCCACTTCACTTTGAAAATGCGACAGGACGCGACTCGACGGGACAAAAATGTGTTACGTGACGGGACGCGACGGGACGATACGGAGAACGTGATTCTTATATAGCCCCCACCTCACTTTGTGAAAGCGGGATATAATAATTAAAATCTTAGTGGAGTGTAATTTTATGAAGTCTGTATAATTAGTGGAATGAAAATTAAAGATGCAGCCATGTAACTATTATCTGTTATAATAAAGCGGAACGCGACGGGTCGAGACGAACAAATTTATTTATATAGCCCCCACTTCTTTGAAGCGCGGGTATATTAAAAGCAAGAAAAATCCTCCGTGTCATAACTTACAACTTTAAAAGAAGTCACTGTGTGTAGACAAATGCATGTGTTCAGACAAGAAACATGACACTTGTCTGTTATCAATGAGGATATTTAGTTTCTTATGTTGAAACATCAAGTACGCAATAAAATCAGAAAAACTAAATCTGAAATAATAGCCTATGGGATGCTTTTTGTCAAATAAAATAACATTTTCTTTCTTCTTTTGCAGAAACATTTAGCCGACGAGTTTATCAAGAATGGATTTGACAATACGTTATTTATCAGTGGAATGACAGAGATGGAGTTGAACTATATTGGAATTAAGCGTAAGTTTTGATAAGAATATATGTTGTAACCTCAAAATGTACCATATCATATACTATTATATACACATAATTCCACGTAATATTGCAGATATATCTCAACTTGTTTTGTACGAAAAGGGGGTGACACTAATAACAGAAAGGACAATTCTGTCATGTAGTAGACCTTTTAATCAAAGTATACTTTGTTACACGAAATTCATAAATGTTGAAATTTCGCTTGAAAAGGTCAAGCCATTTTAGTATTGGTTTTAATGTTAAGAGATGGCAACTTTTAAAGCCTAAGTTTGCTCACCTGCTTGAGTCAAGTGCGTATTATGTCGATAATGAAACTATAAAGGGGTAACCATTGTTGTGTTCAGTGCTGTTTAAGCCTTCTTTCCGAAAGGACAGGCCTAATGTCGCCCTGTACCATTCAATTAGCAGTAGCATATTAAACATACGATATATAGAGGAATTACTCATTATGCGTTTCTTTTTCCTTTCAGTATAATAGTAATATAGTGGATATTACCTGTTTCCATCGTAATATTAATATTGTGTCATCAAATTGTCAAAATATAGTAATATCAAGATCCTACTAGTGGTGATGGACTGTTTCCGTCGCATTTTGTCATGCATATAGTTACATCAAGATTCTACTATCCTTTCTGAGGAAATGACTTATTGACCTGTTGTGTAGAGTGAGGGTTGAGCCAAACGTTTTTCAACATTAACATGAGCAATTTTAATGATACTTAAATATATCAATAGAACTTGAATATTTAGAGATAAAAAAGAATAAAATATTTTACAGCCAAAATGCTTTCTTGATGGGACTTTATTCCATGTAAATGAGAAAAATGGTCCTATAGAAATCTAAGAACCCAAACGCAATGGCACCATAGGTTCGTCCTGTACCACATGCAAAGAGCAAATTAAATTTACATTGAAAAGGACAATGCACAACACAAAGAGCGATGAAGACAGCGTTGCCGACTTGGAACGGTCAGTAGGCAATATGTCCTACTGGTTACCTTAAGTCGATTTTATTAAAACGTTATTCATTTTAATGATTTTATTCAATTCTGTGTTGCTTGGACAGCAGAAAATTAATAAATCTCAATTAACTTTAATTACCTTTAATATGTAGCTATAAACTTTCAGAGTGTCTTAATTTACATTTTTCCAACAGATTAAAACCGTTTTTGGATACGAATTCTAAAATACATTTTACATTTTTACGATGCAACAGAATTTTGCATTGAAAAAGCCTTATCAAAAACAACTTTCGCACATAAGTTTTTATTTCTTAACCGATTTTGAAAAGTAATGTGTTTTTATTGACCACTAAAAGTATCTTTTTCACTGATATACAGTTTATTTAGGTACTAGTTGAAGTAAGTCTTGAAAGTTAAAAAAAACAAAACACCTTTGAATGAAAACAAGACCACCAATCAATAGGGTTTTGACGGATTACCAGATTTGTAAAATTTTAAGAGCGATTGATATCAATTGCTACAAAGGATGGACGAAGAACGGTCCCATTTGCTGACTTTTGAGCCGTCGGCTTAGGTGAGCTAAAGCAACGTTACATACATTATAATATGAAAATAAAACACGATGGCGTTTCAGTGTATTATATCCGTGTAGTTATATCTTTTATGGACTTATGCCAGTTTATCATTAGATACCGGCTAAACTAATGTGTTACTAGTATTTTTATGTTTTTATTAACAAAACCTTTAACGAATAATTCATTGTGCTTTGGTTTAAATTGTCAAAATTGTCATTTTGAACTTGCATTATGACAAATTGCGATATGACTTATTCCATTTCTAAATTCTAGATTTTTTTTTAATTTCCTAATTTATTAAATACACATTGATAATTTGTTAAATGCATTATTTAATTAATACATTCGAAGCAATGTTTTGCTTTTCATTAGACTTTAGAAGAAAGTAGATTTGTAATATACAAGTTACAAATGCAGAAGTTACAAATGAAAAATGCAAGAATGCAAGAATGCAATAAGTTGACAGTCGCATGGCACTACGAAAATAATAGCTTATCACCGGTGTTAGAACACGTTCCTCCCCCTTTTGGCGCTTAAATTGATTTTTCAAAGACAGCCTTTGCAAAGATATTTAAAAAAGGCTAACAGAAAAATACTTACCGTGAATTATTTGGGTGTTTGTTTTTTAGGCAGTTACGATCACTTTTCTTACTGTTTTTCGCAACGCCGTTAGAGGTGAAAATAACCCACTCACCGGTAAGGTTCCGTAAGTGTAAAAGCCGTACCGTACCGTATAGTCTCGGCCTATCCAGACCGTATCATGCATATTTCGTACTTGCAGATATCGGTATGGGCAGATAAGACCAATTTAAGCGCCCTATAGGGATAAGTCGATTTTATTCACGCGTTTTTTCACGCTCCTAAAGTTGACGTTTGCATGACGTGAAGGGCGATTTCAAATTTCCAATTTTGACAGACCTTGCTTTGAATCCGCTTCAATCGTGAAAAATCGGCCAATCCCGTCATTCACGATACAGTCTCGTATGTATATCGGGCTTCGGTATGTTAAAAATCTTGACATTTTGTTAGCCGGAAGGCAACGGCACAAACAATAGTGCACTGTTGCTATGTAAACAATATGATCGTTAGCCACACGTGTTGGTGTATAATTTACGTTGCATGTATGATTCTTAAATCAGGTGATGATTTTATCACAGCTTTCACGTAATTAAACTATTGATGGAGCAATCGGCTAAATGGCATTGCAAAATTTGGATGATAACTTTAATTTATAATGCAAATTTGTTTTGGCGGGAATCAAAGGTGCGATGACGTAACCAATATGGAAATCTTCGATTTACATTCGAGTAATGCTGCAAAGTAGTGTACGGGATGTTGCGAATGAATCCGCCTAGCATAGGCGTAGCGAAGAAATCAGAAGCAGGCCGGGTGACAGAGGCTACGTACCGTACCGTACATTCCGAAATATAACGGAAATAGCAGCTGTGTTACGGAGAATATCGAACATAGTAATGAATAGTTTAGTAACGAATCTAATAAACTGCTTCACAGCCGTCAATAAAATTATTTAGTGAAACGGGATATGCGCAGTGGATCAGTCTAAGAATCTAATAGGGATTATCGGTTTTGGTAGGATGTAAAATATAGAACGACGCAAGATGTTCATCGATTTATTTACATCATATATTAAAACAATTAGCATGCATACATGAAATCGATATATCATATGTGATTGGATAATAAATATAGATATAAAAATCGAACAGGAAAAGTAGCATTCAAGAACGACAGTCAACCACAAACACACACAAACACAGAACAACTTTAAAGATGAATAAAAGGCCAAATAAAACATCACAAACACTAAAGGGCCGACAATAGGGCTACCTCCTTGTAAAGGTCAGTGGCAAAAAAGGCCGCTGGGGGTTTAAACTAGGTTCTAGGGTGCACCAAACCTCACACTTACCCTATTGTCATCCCAATAAAACGGGACAGTGTAAATAAAGAAATAACCGCCATGAACATTCTCTACAAGGCAGCATTAATAGGCAATACAAGTAAAACACAAAGATGCTCTTGTATAAATAAATACAAAAAAACAATAGCCTAGACAGCCACAAAGAAGTACTTGGCAGAAGCCAGAGCAACAAGAGAATAAACCATTGAGGGCACGACAAGACAAGATTGCAGACAAATATCAAACGTCACCGTCCTTTTGGGCTTTAGGTAGACGTCATCATAGGGTCCACAGCCTGTCCGGTCATCGCACAATTAAAGAGGAAAGCAAAGTGACGAACTGTAAATGAGTCCACCACCAAGCATGCAGTGTATTGCAAAATGATAGGGTCATAACCTCGTTTGATAAACCTTTTAACAAGTTTAACAAAGATAGTATGAAAGTGATCATGACCAAGGATTTTACGAAGTATGTAAATCACGTCACCATATAAGTCAGGTTGTGATAGTCCTTGTCGCAGAAGAGTTCTTAAATTACTCTTATATTTGGAAAGAAGATCAGGGTTACGATAATAAAATTTTGCAAAGGTTTTACGAAGTTTATGGTAACGGTAGTCCTGATGGAGTAGCCTTTTAGTTATACAAAGATTACGAATGTTAAAGTCCTCAACTCGAGTAAAAGCTCTAGAAAAACGAATAAGTGGAGACACATAAGACCCCATAAGAAGTTGCTCGGGGAACATTCCCCATCTAAATGGGGATAATTGACAATATCAAAATCAAAATCGTCTCTCTTGTCATATATTTTGCTAATTATTTCACCGTTTTCAATGGAGAGATGTAAATCTAGAAAAGGAGCGTTAGTATCAGAAATATTAGCTTTGTTAAGTTGAAAGTAAAATCCGTGCCGTACTATACATCATCAATTTAATGTTAAATTAGAGGTGTGAAAAACACTAAGGCAGATTTCAAGAAGCATTCATGCATCTTAACACAGCATACATACATGACATATAAGCAAAATTTATACCAATAATACAAAGATTACCCTTGGTAAACAGTTAATCTATTTACATCTTGTCTATAAAATATTGATTTTGATGTAATTGAACTGTTTTAAAATAACAATTACATGCATTACATGCACATTTGGAGAGTAAGTAATCATTACATGCATATTTGGAGAATAAGTAATTAGTTTACCATTATATTTAATTGAAATATGTTATCACATTGCGTCATGGGAACTATCAAAGGTCGTTCATAAATTCGCGAGAAGATGAGATTAACAACGCACCACAAACATCTCTTTATCATACCATACAATTGTTTTCATCAAAGACTACATTAAATTTGTTTATGTTATAATTATTCTAATTCAATGAAGTTTGTTTTGTTTTAGCCACATCGCCACCGAAAACGTCTTTGATACTGTATCTCATAAAATGCGTCGGGGGAAGGTTTGTTAAACTAATAATGTGATTTGCTGTTAGCCTATAGCAATGACCTTATAACGATTATTATTATTTCGTCTGCCTAAAGTTAGTAACATCTCGAGCCATGTCTGAGAACAATAATTATCAACGCTCAATTATAGATATATGATTAAATCAAATATGTATAAACCATCATTTTCAAGTAATATATAAAAAAATATATCTTAGTATATATATAGCATACTTTTTACTAAATGTCAATACTATTATTTCAGTTATCATAGTTTGTCCATTTTATTCTATGTAACATCCTATATAGCTCTATTAGTCACGTTACACTAAGCTATACTATTCATTACTATTTTCGGTATTCTCCTTATTACGCACCTGCTTTCTCCATTATCTTTCGGAATGTACGTACCGGATTGTAAGCACAACCTTTCGTAAGGGAGACGCTATTATTTTTAGTCTGATAAGAAATCACAAGAAATCCGCGGATTCACATGTCTCGCCTAACGGGGGCGGGACTTTAATAAAAATAAAAGATAAATGTTGCTTAAATGAAAGTTTGTAAACATTTTAATAAATAAAAACAATGGAGTTAACAGTTTGTGAGATGACATTTGACTGCATTTGTTTAAAAACAAAATGCCATTCTATAAAAAAGAAAATACTATAGGCCCAAGAGGGCCTTTGGACGTTCTACTGTCTAAAACGGGGGATTTGGAGAAGTAGTCGGGACAAAGTTTGTGTATTAAAACCTTTAAAAGGCCATAACTCCACCAAAAATCATTCAACAGGAACACGGTGATGATATGCACAACTAAGCTTATCATCCTTGCCAAGTTTGTCCGGCCAGGGGTTCAGCAGACTCTGCCAAAAATCTTTCAACTGGAACTAGGTGATGATATGTACAACTGGGCTTGGTATTGATCATCCCTGCAACGTTTCTCTAAAATCCGGCCAGGGGTTCAGGAGAACTAGTCCAAACAAAGTTTGTGTAGCAAATCCTTTAAAGGGCATTAATACCACCAACAATCTTTTAACAGGAACACGGTGATGATATGCAAGAAGAAGTTCTTCCCGTAATATGTAAAACTGATCCAACAAGGATACCTAAGCTCCCATTTAAAGAAAAAAGAAGGTTTATTATGAGAAAAAATATGAAAAAAAAGAGAAAAAAATAATATGAAAATTTAACAGAAAAATGAAAATAAAATAAAATTAATGAAAAAAAACACCTCCCATTTAAAGAACAAAAATAATGTTTCTTATGTATTCATGCGAGTCAATGGCGGTCAGTCATATATTTTCAAGTCAGTGTGTTTCTCCAAGGAAATAATTAAAATCACAGAAACGGGCTATATTTTGGACATGTAAAGTGTAACAAGAAAAGTCATAGTATACAATATATGCTATGACGACGAGCGGCAATAAGAATGAAAATTGTAGAATATATTTGTTTTAATTCATTGCATTGGAATTAGAGCATCATGTGTGGTTGGTTTGTGTAATCCTGATCTGGCATTTACCTACGAGAGGTGATACAAACTTCCAGAACAGGTTACTCTAGTAATGATCCTTTTATCATATACCTCTTACCTTGGCTGATAATTAAAGCCTTGCTCTTACACATCATTAACATAGAAACATTTGCATTGCTATTGCATACTATTTCAATAAAGCATACTATTTCTGGATAAAGTGCAGCGGGAAAATGTATTTAGTTCAGGGCTTCTAAAATCGCCGGTTTATCAGTTCTGTTTCTCCAGAGCGTTTTTCTTTTCAAAATCTCTGTTTAAATCGGTCCAGATAGTTTATCTATCGGTCGTTAAAAAATCTACA
Organism: Cyrtodaria siliqua; assembly: GCA_037043455.1. Classification (NCBI taxonomy): domain Eukaryota; kingdom Metazoa; phylum Mollusca; class Bivalvia; order Adapedonta; family Hiatellidae; genus Cyrtodaria; species Cyrtodaria siliqua. Next base: position 304,289 of record JAWPHD010000568.1, read on the forward strand.
ATTGCCCTTTACCCTCCTTCTAATATCTTAAACTATGCCTTGCGGCAATATTCTATGATCCATAACACGATTGTTTGTCACTCGCTGTGCGAAAGTAGGTCAATTGGACTAAACCATTACCGAGAGTAGGCAGTTTTCCGGAAGAGTCTATAGCTAGGTAGCATGCCTTTGATGTTCTTTGATATACCGTTAGTCGTAAGGTGTTAGCCTGTTTGCTTGTGACAGTTTGTTTTTTGAAGTGGCCAAAGCTGGGACTGAAATTTGTTTGCGTCATTAAAAAAAATTAAAATACCGAGCGGTGTTTTTGGTCAAAGATGTGAGAGTGTTAGAACCGACAAATGAACTCGACTGCCTCTAAATTACATTGGTTACCTCATTCGCAACATCTCGTACACGGCTTCGCAGCATGACTCGAATGTAATACGCAGGTTTCCATACTGGTTACGTCATACTAGCGTGACGCGCGTCAGATTCCCGCCAAAACGAATTTGCATTCAAAATCAAAGTTATCTTCAACATTTTGCAATGCCATTTAGCCGATTGCTCCATCTATAGTTTATTAACTTGAAATCATTGATAAAACCTTCATCTGTATTGTAATTAACAAACATGCAAAGAAAATCATACATCAACACGTGTGGCAATCGACCATGTTGTTTATGTAGCAACAGTGCACTATTTTCTGTGCCGTTGCCTTCCGGCTAACAGAATGTCAAGATTTTGAACATAGCGAAGCGTCAAGATACACACGAGGCGGGATCCCGAGTAAAGACGGGATTGGCCGAGCGTTCACGATTGTGGTTACCTACCACGGTGATTCTTCACGCGACTTCCGGTTTATTAGACACTTCCGGTTCAATTCCTCAAATGATCAACAATTTTAATATTGAGTGAAAATTATTCATTCAGTAAAGCGAAGACATGATGTCAGTCATTAAAATGTACAAATTGTGATAAAGTAAGTTAAAAATAATTCAAATATAATACAAACATAAATTTTAAATAGTTCTCTATATAAATGACTAAACGGAAAAAATGCATGGTGCAGCTGACATGGTGGGTGGGGTACGGCGATTTTAGTGATTTTTTTTAAAATAAGTGCGATTCTTACGGCAGTAAAAAACCTGTACCGATTTGCATTTTAAAATTTTAGAAACCCTGATGTAGTTTTAAGGTGTTGGTGTCATTGGTTTGACCTACTTGTTTTGGTTGTATGACGCAACGTCGTCTTGATGTTCTCGCGCATAGTGGCGTAAAACTTGCTTGAACCGCTGTTCTAATTTTAGTAAGATAGTGATACTAATTCTATTTTTAGTAGCATAGTGATAACCTGTAGTGTGATACAGGTTGTTGTATTCCATTGTAAGAAAATGAAGGTACTATGTATATATTATTGACAGGTATATAATAAATAAAATATGTATATATACTAATAATAAAAAAAAAGGAAAAACATCTAGTAAAGTTTGGTAAAGTTCAGATGAAAAATGAAAGCCCTATCGTATTAACGAGGCAAAATATAGCATTTTTAACTAAACCAAGGGCCATAACTCCGCTGTTATTGGTCTGATCTGGCTGGTTTTCGAACTTGTGCGAGCTTTCATTGATATTAACAATCTGGTAAAGTTTGGTAAAGATCGGATGAAAAATGAAGGCCTTTGGCCTGTAGAGCTAAAAATCATCAGCTCCAAAAGGTAGGTCAAGGTCATAGATGAAATCCAGGCATCCAAAAAAAAAAGTACTACCTAAGACACAACTATGTCGAAATAGAATATGTTTTCTTCCAACGATTAAGCTATAAATTAGGTTTAAAACATCTAGTGCATAATTCAAGTTCATGAGAAAGTGATGTAAATGTAACAATTAAAGTTATCTGCCCTTTGCTTGGATGGTGAAGGTCACATCCACATTTGCTTTGTCACGTTGCAATGTACCACTCATGATACAACTATAAGCAAAGTTTGAAAGGTCTTAGTGCATACAGTTTGTGAAAAAGTGACCTAAACGCCAAAATGAAGGTAAAATTTATAAGGTTATCTGCCCTTGCTTCGAGGGTCAAGGTCACTTTCACATTTGCTTTGTCACGTTGCAATGTACCACTCAAGAAACAACTATAAGCAAAGTTTTAAAGGTCTATACTGCATACAGTTTGTGAAAAAGTGACCTTAACGCAAAAGTTGAACCTAAAAATTATTAAGTTATCTGCCCTTTGCTTGGAGGGTCAAGGTCACTTCCACATTTGCTTTGGCACATTGCCATGTACCACCCAAGATACAACTATAAGCAAAGTTTGCAAGGTCTAGTCCATACAGTTTGTGAAAAAGTGACCTAAACGCAAAAGTTGAACCTAAAAATTATTAAGTTATCTGCCCTTTGCTTGGAGGGTCAAGGTCACTTCCACGTGTGCTTTGTCACATTGCCATGTACCACCCAAGATACAGCTATAAGCAAAGTTTGCAAGGTGTAGTGCATACAGTTTGTGAAAAAGTGACCTAAACGCAAAAGTTGAGCATAAAAATTAGTAAGTTATCTGCCCTTTGCTTGGAGGGTCAAGGTCACTTCCACATTTGCTTTGTCACGTTACGATGTACGACCCATGATACAACTATAAGCAAAGTTTGAAAGGTCTAGTGCATAAAGTTTGTGAGAAAATGACCTAAACGCAAAACTTGAATGTTGACGCCGCCGCCGGAACAGCAACACCTATGTCTCTTTTGTCCTTCGAAAAGGCGAGACAAAAACACACTCTGGTAATAATATGATGAATGACTATCAAATGTACATATTTTTAAGTTCATGCTGTACAAAAACAACATTACTGAGGTGGAAAAAAAAATTGTAAGTACAATTCAGTGTGTTAGGTCTCTGCCAAGACTTGAACTTGAATCTCTTTTCTCGAAAGAAAAGCGTGTTTCCTTACACTACAGAGATCGCCCAGACATCACAAAAAGAGTGTACAAAACTAAGCGAAATTAATAAAGATGTAGATCAAAAGAATGTCAAACTAAAACTATCACTGAAGGTTATTAATAGCCTTGCAAACGCATACCCCATGACTTCATGTATATGCACAATGTTTGGGGTATGACAGAGGTCACAGTGACCTTAGTTTGGTATGCGACACACCGCTATCACAAGATGTATCCACATACCAAGTTTGGTATCTCTAAGTGTTATTGTATTGAAAATATGGTCCGGACAAGCATTTTCTATGACAGAGGTCACAGGTCAAGGTCACAATTACCTTATTCTGGTACGCGACACACTACTATCCCAAGATGTATCCAAATACAAGTTTGCTATCTCTAAGACTTAGTGTTATAGTATTGAAAATACGGTGCGGACAAGCATTTTCTATGACAGAGGTCACAGGTCAAGGTCAAAGTCACAGTGGCCTTATTTTAGTATGCGACACACAGCTATCCCAAGATGTATCCACATACCAAGTTTGGTATCTCTAAGTGTTATAGTATTGAAAATACGGTGCAGACAAGAGGTGAAAGAGTCTGTGGATGCTCTACTGGCTAAATGTGCAGGGGACCGTAACACATGTTCAACATTCATTCAACCGGCACATGGCAATGATATAGACCACTAGTTGTTGAATGCCAGCCAGGGTAGCAGGAGAACTAGTCTGTACAAAGTGAGTGTATTACAGGGTTCCCACAGTTTTTTGAGAACAAAACTCCGGTCTTTTCCAGGTTTTACCACAGTTTTCAAGGACAATTTATACCAGTGTTTGTCCGACACCGTTGTTGCAAAAACGTTAAATTGTTCGCAGTACTAATATGGTACACCACACAAGATGTTAGTTTATTGTTTTTGACAAGTATTGACTTTAACCCGCTGTTTTTCAGGCCGTTCTCCCTCCTATGAAGGAAATTTAGTGTTGACATTTAACTTGTTCTCAGGAGACATGCTTTATTGATTCAAATGATTAGACGCTTGCACATACGACGGAACATTACGAGTTTTATTCGTAAATACTCAGCTAAAATCGTCAACATATTTTATGAGTCATCCGGTGAGGTAACGAATTTGTACGACAGCGATCGAAAACAAAAGTACAATTTGGGGTTCACATTTCATTGTTCAGAGCATTAACACATCTTTACGATTGTTCACGAATATCAATGGTTAGTTTTTATTGGCTTACTAGGCCCACGTTAACCATTCGCCAAATCGCCATAGGCGAAAAGTAACCTGAACTGGCGAATGAAAACCGTACAAAAAAAAACACCAAATTCGCCAGACATCGGCGAACCCAAATTTCCGACCAATTTTGTCTAAAAGATCTCGGAAAATCCCGAATTCTAATTAACAAAGTCTTTCACTGTTTATAATCCACTATCCCGCTGAGTGTTTTAGCTAATAAGTGACAATCCATTTAGATAGATAAACTAATTACGGCAGCGTTTATTGAAAACCACTGTCATATTGTCGGTGCGATAGACTCCGCCCACTGTTCCGCCTCTTGCTGTCAATCAACTGGTTTGTGTCCCCGTGCTCAACATTATCTACAGATTTAACTGTGTGATCGATCCGGGTAAAACATCAAATGTGGCGCCCTCTAGCGGCCAAAATGGCTGATCAAAACAGAAAGTTTGAAAATGTTTGCTTACGAAGTAGCCAGAGATATTCAGCCCGTCGGTGTTTTCGAACTTTACGATCACTGATAAGTGTTAAAGGGACACATGGCAATCTTGATGTTTTAAAAACTAACGGCGTCCCGTTAGTTTTTCTACAAAATTGCATTTGTTCAATCATTAATGTTAATTATAAGAATTGTATTAAGCCATTTGTTTTTGCATATTATTGCACCAGAAATATATTAAAACTTATAGTATAATAAGACGAAATAGTGAATACTTAAAATTTTATTTATTTAAATGTAACCAGGGTTAAAATAGATGATACTGGATATATAAATTGAGACACCCATTTCAAATACTGCAAGATTGCCATGTGTCCCTTTAAAGATGATATTTGTCCTAAATCAACAAATCCGTTGTTGATATGTTTTTAATTATTAAATATCATTATAAATACGATGTTTACTATGCTATTGATGTATGTTTAGTGAAAATATGTTTTTAAAGATAAAAACCGAAAAGGCGAACAGGCATTGCTAAAAAATCGAAAAAAATCTAAGGGGAAAAACTCTTGCGCGAATTACCGGAAATGACGTCATTGGGAACAAACTATTTTTTGTTTACATTGGGACTGAACGCAAACAGTATACCTTGTGTGAAAATGTGAGAATTAAGCGATGTCAGAGGAAATGCCCGTGATAAAACGGTTACACCATGTGCAACCTTTAGGTTTGGAGCCAGAATACGTGTCTGAGGACGAAAATACATCGGATTCATCAACTGATGATGAAGTCGTACGCGGTGCAGGTGCAAATTGAGAGCTTGTAAAGACTATCGTGTCATGCCATTCGTTACGTTCAGTGGTTTATTACACTATTCACTAATCTAACAAAATAGCGTATTTATACACTTACAGCAACAACAAACAAAAAAACAACGTAAACATTGTTTTCATCGAAATCTGACAGTAAGTCACCCGCAACACTGCAATATCTTGGTACATACACAATAACCGCGAAATGTCACTGGAAATGTAGTATATTCCGAATGAATGGACCTGGTCTATACCTATACATTAATACATGGATATATATGTATGTAACTCTATGGTAATACGAGCGTCAGATTTTTTTTGCCGATAAGTAGACATGGAACAAATATATTTATTAGATATTATCCATAATTGATAAAAAATGAATAAAAACAATAATAAATGAAACAGCATATAATTTCGGCGCCATAATTGCTATAGTATTATATATTTGCCATAAGTCGCTATCAACACCAAAACTCTAGAAGCGGTGTTTGCAATATGACACGCTCTCTAGTCTCCACGTGCCCCCAAATATCAATACAGACTAATAAAATATTGCGGTGCACTATTGAAGTGCAGCCTAATTTGGGTACATACGTCGGTATATCACAAAAGCAGGCACAATTTAGGGAAACCTAGTTTTATGATATATTTCCTGTTTATTGCAATTACTTGAGCGGTGAAATACCGCCGAGGGCAGACGCGTATTGCACAAGACGGATATATCACATGATATTTGTCGCGCACAAAGAGAGAAAAATACTATGATTTAAATAATATAGCCAAATGTATTATGAGAACGATATAGACAGTTAGTAAGTATACAGATCGAAAACAGACCAAATATATCAAATTACCATAATATAAAGTATATTATTCTATTATACTTGTTTTACTTATTGCACGAGCTAAGAGGCGTTATTGTTGTTGCTTTGCCATAAAAAATTACTGAATTAATGTAAAAGCTAGTAATATTATTAATTTTCTGCCTTGTTATAAATATCCATGAAACATTTTTTTTATTTTTTTTTCAAATCCATAGCTATATATATGTTGATAATATATATCTATAATACTATTGGCAGAAGATGGTGTATAATTTAAAATTATTAAAATTAAAATTTGGAAACAAAGACACAGTATTTATTTCACCGGATTCATTTAAATTTATATGCTGAACGTTCTTAGCAATCTTTTTAAAAAAGACGGCTACATAATATTAGCGCTGTCAACTCTTCATTGATTCACGTAAAGACGCATGCTTCTTATTCAACAGCTAAACATTCACGGTGTATATAAAGATCTAAGACTATACACCTTTCTTCAATTTATCATACGTATACCCGATGAGGTGCTAAGATAATTGAACATAAATTTCAATCTTACTTCATGTATAAATTTCCTCAACGCCGGTCGAATAGGCGAATACAACTTGCTTGGAGACGGCGGGGTTATGCACTTCTCATTTTTATAGTCGAATATCGTTGGTACCGCTGTTGATTTTAATCTGCATGGCCTTTTGTTCTACAAATTCAAAGATAATGAAACCAAAGGATGGACTTCCCACGAAGTCAACTCAAAATGTTTGCTACAAACTCGCGCGTCTTTCGTAGGTTCCCACTTTCTCGACGAGTCGGGCGATTTTCTTCTGTAACGTCTACCCACACTTCAAATCTTAATATATCATTATCTCGATTAGGGAAACGAAAAAAACTTAGGTTATTATCTTGTCCTTCTTTATGCAAACTTTTTCACCCAGCAACAACACACGGCATTTTGAACAAGTACCATAAAACGTAATCCTACATAGACAATACTATACAACTTAATGCGACACCGCGAATCGTTTGGTACCAATGACGTCACAGGATCACGTGTCACTTACCTGTCTTCAAAAAGGGCGAAACTCGAAGCGTGTGCGCTATGGGATAAAATTGGCTACTGTGAGAAAACGGGACAACCAATAAGTGTAAATATTGAAAATATTGTATATTATATACGTATATTTCCGAATATATACTCAAAATACACGCTATATTTCACCTTTAAGTGCCTACTAATTAGTTGTACACACGGTAGCGTAAACTGAATTTGAAACAATGGCAAGTGTGAACCGGTGTTTGATCGGCTGTTTCTGAATTGGGTTCATTTTATGGTTGATTGTTCAATCAACATGAAACAATATAAAAGGTGCGATTACTCAAAATATTGGTGTATGTAGCATTTCTGAATTTGCAGCGCGATCTTTCTAGCTTCTTTGGAACTCGTGTTAGTTGAACTTGTTGTATATGCCTCAGTTTAGCCTTACATTCTTTAAATATATTGCTATTTATTTTATTTCTCTGAATGTTAGCATATTGAAATGCATTTAATGAAAATACTAAATGGTGACAAGAGTCTGCATTTTTGTAATTTCTTATTATATGCATGCATTCTTTCTGTCCTTTTTTAAATTTCAGTCAAAATTAAAATTACATTAATATTAAATACAATTTTTAAAAAGTTTTGAATATTGTACAACTCAACATGTAATTATAAGCACTAAAGCAGAATACATATGATGTGGAAATATTGATACCATATATGTTAATAAAGCATACTCTTTTAACTTACTATTGATGTGTACGCAAAAGCAAAGTTTTAGCGCCTTCAATTAGTCTCGGCAAAATATCTCGGCAAAAGTCTGGCTAAAGACATTCTAATCTGGCTAAAGGAATTAAGGCTTTAGCCATATTTGGCTATTGGGTATAAAATCCTAGTGCAAGGCTAGGCTTACTAACTTCTTACGTAAAGTATGTAATATCAATTGACGTACACCTTTATTTTTATAAATCACCGGGATTCCACACTTGGAGAGGCTACACAACACTATTTTTTTTCCCGAATAAATCCCGGTTTTTACTGATCTGGGTAAAATTCGAGGGGTTTTCATGGCCTGGAATAACTGTTTTCAAATTCCCGACTTTTTCCCGGTATGGGAACCATGATATTATGTCCTTTAATGGGGCATAACACCGCCGAAAGTCATTCAACTGGAACACAACAATAACATGCGCAACTACACATGGCACTAATCATCCCTGCCATTGTATCAAGAGAACAGAAATGTGACAAAGTTTGTGTATTAAAACTTTAAAGAACTCAATATCATTAACCAGTCCACAACAATGGCAGTGCAGCTAGGCTTGGTATAGTTCTATGACATAAAACGTCACAGAATAGAGCTACAGATAAGCAACGTATTTGCGTAAATTCCCAGTTAAAACTCCCTAAATACACAATTGAATTACTTTATTGGTGCGTACCAATTACGTTTAATAAATTAATTACGCAAAATAACTGTTTTTGTCAGCGTATCATATTTTATCCATTACCGTGAAGACGGCCAATATCAAACGGAATGCATCGCCGTTTCCAGTCAATTCTCAAATAAGCGAGCCATTGAGATTGGCTAAATGAGTCTGGTTATCAAGTTTATTTTTTTTCACTCGAAAGTAAATCCTTCAGAAACAAAAATGTTGTATACAGTCTATTTTTAATTTTTCGGCATCACCGAAGCACTCTACTTTCTCTAAACGTCGTCAACATGGCGAAAAGAGGCGCAGGTGTTTGAACTCATTGCAAGAATATTCATTATCGCTAAATATTAATAACTAACTCAGAACACAATAATAATTAACGTTACTAACTCAGAACACAGTAATAACTAACGTTGCGACGTTGAGTCGTGACGTCAATAACGTGTTGCTGACGTCGACGTCATTCGCCGATAAGGTTCAATAAAGCGAATATTTGTTTGCAAAAACGTAATTTAAAATGTAATAAATTGATTATTTAACTGCTGGGATCGATTATGGGTAATCCTTCACTTGATGGTAAACATACCTTGTTTTTTCACTCGCTCGCATGCGCTCGTTCGTGAAAAGAACCACACGCCTACCTCTTATGAAGAGTTACCCTATAATCGATCCCAGCAGTTAAATAATCTCTATATAATTCATTTAGGGCCCTTGTTTTGTATCACTGCTTAACACAGAAGTTCAGAGAGATATTGCACAGGGTATAGTTCTCCCTGTACACTGGACAGACTACTTTACATCCCTCCGAAGGATGACCTATATTCACAGTACCATGCCCAAGTAAGATACTGCGGGAGTTTGTTTGAAAAATCCGGGATGTGACCCCACTGGAAATCAAACACGTGATTTCTGGGACTCGAGTCAATAATGCTTAACACTTGGCGACCGCAGGGTTAAGTTTCCAAAAGTATATGGAAACAAAAGAGCACAAGATGTTTCGAAAGATAAACAATCAAGAAAAATAGGTCTGGAAGTCTCCTGAAACATGGAGTCATACACAAATATCCTAGACACATTCGGTATACACAGGGTCTGAATGACCCCGACTACCACAACAGCCATGATTCTCACGTCTCCGTCTAGGTATTTTGTTCTTCTTTTAGTTTAGATACTGCAGATTACCAAATATGCAAATGACGACTAGAAACGTCAGGGAATGTTTATGCACACACAACCTTCCAATTGTTCACTTCGAATATTTAAACATGCATTAATGAATAACAAATAAGTTATCATTTTACGCAGTCTAGATCATCTGCGACGCTTGCTTGTTTACAAAATTATCAGGCGTCGAACATGATCAAGACTAATTTCATGTAGGTCAATCCGTGACAACGCAAACAATACACGTACACAAAACATTCATAAACTGAAAATGTGAGCTAACTTTATAGACACGTATGACAGTGGAGAGTGTAAACTTGCACATATTCTACTTACGATAAATTGTTTCGTCCTAACTGGAGCACTCTCGCTGCACAAAAGAAAACAAAATGAAGGAATGGCCGTATCAAAACGGAAATGGAATGCTTTGACGTCAGGCTCTTCCAGTAACACATTACTTTCATGAAACGCCTCCCGAGTATTGGCGATCTGTGCAGTGAGGTCTAAATCAAGTTAATGTTCACTATAAAATACACATACATCTATATAAATCTTCCTTGGAATTTTATTAGAACAAAATGTAGTTCATATCGATTCAAAAACATATACAGAAAATGGAATTCGCAATTAACTATCTCCATACACGAGGGGAACAGCAAATTCACGCTTCACTGCGCACTATATGCAGTATATGGAATCTCGAATTAGGTCAAACATCATCACAGTATTAGAGCGTTCTAATGGTTTCCATACACAGTAATATTTATCTGAATTTCTATATTCATGAATAATAACGCTCTATGAAAATGGCTATTGGAAGTGAAAAGTCATTCAGTGAACTATTAAATGAATCTCAAGAGATAGAAACTCAGGATTTAATGTGGTCACAAAACAGGTATAAGGAGTTGGGAGACTCTCAGTGATACAAAATGGCGACAGCGATCAGAATGGCCAGTGGAAAAAATGTACACCAAAACGACGTCGGGGTAATACTGGCAGTATCGATTTGAAAACATTTCATAGTATGCGCACCAATGAAAAATTAAATGTGCTTTTTGAAAAAATATGCCACGTTGAATAAGCGCAGGATAATATAAGACAGTTAACGAGAACATGATTAGCACGTGCAACCGGGTGGACATAATCGATAATCGTGTAGAAGAGCACACAAGTAAGATTACACAACTTTCTTATAAACTATTACATATGGAAACAAAACAGAGACAAACAAACATGCTTATCTATGGTCTTGAAGAAGGTTTTCTTGACAACTAAAATACATATAATGACGTCGACCATTTCCTATTCGACAAAATCCAGGTAGATGTTTACTGATGTCGAACTGTTTCCAAATAAATCAAACTGGGCGTTCTTGGTTCGAGATAGTCTTAATAATCTTGGCTATAATTATGTATGGCTTGCACAGGGTGTAGGGAATATAAATAGATTTTTATCAGCGCTTTAAGTAAGAATTAGAGACAACTTCATTCAAACATGGAACGCGCGCCTAACGGAATCAAGCAGAGCATTATTTTACGGACACATCTCCACGTTCAATTTCAAGTACTCCCTATCTAATGAACAGCGATGTTATAAATAATAGAGTTTTGTCAATGTATTTACATTTTAAAGGTAATTTTGAATATAAACCATATCTCGATATTTTGCCATAAAAGCGAATTATTTTATCAAAACTAAGACTATCGTCGCATTCACTGCGAATTGAAACTGGGCGCTACGCACAGAACAGATTAGAAAGAAACCAACGTTATTGTACCATTTGTAATTCTAATGACATCGAAGATGAATACCATTTTGTTTTGATTTGTCCTGTATATGATAATATAAGAAGAAAATACATTAACAAGTACTATTATAAACGTCCAAGTGTTTTAAAATTCATAGAGCTAATGAAAACACGTAATAAGAAAGAGTTGTTTAATTTATCTTGGTTTATAAAAGAAGCATTTGATTCTCGTAATGATTTATTGTTTAATCAAAACTAGGTTTATCCTCGAATTAAAACTATTATCAATTAATTATTTATGTTAATGCTTTTGTGATAATGAGAACAAAATTGTTTTTTAATTTAATATTTAATTTAATTTGCGTAAGTTAAAGTTCAGTGTCATTTCCACATATTTATTCAATGATTTAATATTTAAAATTATTCAATAATACAATTTATACGAAACTAGTGTGCAACATTATGTCTTTGTTGTTTGTTTGTTTTGTTTATTCTGTCACGAATAATGTTTGCATATTGTATATGATTATAAACTTGTAAAGTTTAAATCAATAAAAAATATCTGTCTGTCTAATGTAAATACATACAAATACAGAGTAGCTTTAACCCGATTACGTGTTTCTTTGCTTAGGCTCGAAGTAGAAAAGGGTAGATGAAAACAACCCAGGACTCCTTATCCTGATAGATTATGTAACATTTGCGGTATTTTAGATGATGAATATCACTTCTTATTTGAATGTCGTTTATACAACGAACTATATTAAACGGTATTCTTATAATAATCCCAGCATGTATAAAACTGTTGAATTGTTAAAATCAGATAACAAAAATATTATTAGAAACCTATCTGTTTACATATATAAAGCTTTTCAGCTTGAAAATGAGTCCATGGTTATGGAAAGAACTTAATAATTATAATGTTAATAGTACCATTATGTATAACATTGCGAATTAGAATATGTCTAACTTCTGTGTATTAAGATAGATATCTTGTTGAATGCATTATATTTCATGTACCATTTACGTTAATGATAGGCATAATGTGAAAGTATTAGTATCAATATTATTATTTTTGATTTATTTATTATTAGTATTAGTTTTATTATTATTAGTAGTAGTAGTAGTAGTATTAGTATTACCAATGTAACCTTATGAAACTTTATGTTCAACATGTTAAGATTTAAAATATAGATAAGACACATGCCATTGACTGTATATGTATGACTTTATTCTGAAATGTTTGATCATGGGTCATAATGACTTATTTCAAATAACTTTGCATAATATTCTGAAATAAAACATCTGTTCCGTCCTATATACATGTATATATGAGAAAAGGAAATGTAAAAAAATAAAAAAATAATAATAATAAAAACAAGTCAGGGCATTCATTGATATAAGACACTGACAAAGTTTAATAAAGATCAAATAATCAATAAAGTTGCTCGAGTGTGAAAAATGGCATAAAAACAACTGAAATTACATTTGGGATGGGGGAGAGAAGGTGGGGAGGGAAGTGGGGAGGTTTAAAAAAACATTAAAAAAACAAGGAGAAAATAATATTAATTTAGGGCAAAGGTAACACCCGCATCTACTATGCCACATAGCGATGTACTACCCAAGATAAAACTATAAGGAAAGTTTGAAAGAAAGGTCTGGTGCATACAGTTCCTAAGACATTGATGTAAACACAAAAGTTGATTGTACAATTATTAAGTTATCTGCGCTTTGCTTGGAGGGTCGAGGTCACTTCCACATTTGCTTTGTCACGTTGCGATGTACCACCCAATATACAACTATAAGCAAAGTTTGAAAGGTCTAGTGCATACAGTTCGTGAAAAAGTGACATAAACGCAAAAGTTGAACGTAAAAATTATCTGCCCTTTGCTTGGAGGGTCAAGGCCACTTGCACATTTGCTTTGTCATATGCGATGTACCACCAAAGATACAACTATAAGCAAAGTTTAAAAGGTCTAGTGCATACAGTTCATGAAAAAATGACCTAAACGCAAAAGTTGAACGTAAAAAATATTAAGTTATCTGCCCTTTGCTTGAAGGGTCAAGGTCACTTCCACATTTGCTTTGTCACGTTGCGATGTACCACTCAAGATACAACATTAAACAAAGTTTGGAAGGTCTAGTGCATATCTTTTTTTGAGAAAATGACCTAAACGCAGAACGTGAACATTGACGGCGCCGACGCCGGAAAAGCAACACCTATGTCTCTTTTTTTCTTCGAAAAGGTGAGACAATAAAATAATGTAGAGTATTATTATTATTTGTGAAGAAGAATGAAAATGAAAATGAAAAAATGCAACAATACAAACATGCAAATATGAAGTAATGCAACAGTGCAATATTTGGCATTTTAACACAGGCATAATTAATGAATTTAGCATTTAAGAAATTAGGAAATTGCAAATCTAGAATTAGAAATGGAATAAGGCATATTGCAAGTTGTCATAATGCAAGTTCACAATGACAAAACACAGTGGCGGATATCCCCATCCATATTTATCATTTATTGAATTATTATTATTAAAGTGTCAATGTTCTTAATTGCAATACATATCTGCTTATAGTATACAGTTTATCTCTGTTTTCCATCAAAGGAAAGGGAGTGAAGAGATACCTCGTAGAAAGAATAAAACAGCTTCCCGATAATGAAATCCAAGCAGGCGTACCGGTAAATTAATTTTAAACAATATAGTAATATTAATTTATAAACATTTCTTCACCTTTTACAGTGTCGTAATAAACCAGAGCTTCGCAACATATGCTTTCAGATAGAAAATTTCGTGTATTCATATTCATTCGTAACTGTATTGAACTTGTCATTTCTTTTAAATAAAAGTCTGAAAAGTATATCAAATTAAGGAAATTATATTTAGAATATAGTGATGTATATATTTACTTAAAGGGTTGATGCACTATTTTCAAATAAGATTCATTTAAAGGGACTCTTGAAAAAAATGGAAAGAATTATCAAAATGCCACGAAGAAAGGAGATATGACCTATTGAAAATTAACAAAGAACATAAATTGAGCCGGCCATCTTGGAACGATGACGCCATCGCGCCTTTTTACCATACATGGCATATTGATAAAATTCACTATAAAGCAAAGAAACTAAACTTTATTAAAAATACATTTACAGATGTCAAATGTATATTTGTTATCTGCAGTGATTTTCTTTGCTTTAAAGGACATTTTGTTATTATGCCATATATGGTAAAATGACGCGATGACGTTATCGTTGCAAGATGGCCGCCTCCATTTATGTTGCGTCGCAAATTTTCAATAGGTCATATCTCCTATAATAAGTTTATTTTCCATGGAATTTAGATAATTCTCTCAGTTTTTTTCACGTTTTTCAGAGCTCTTTAAAATCAACCTTGTTTGGTAATAGTGCATTACCCCCTTTAAAATGTCGACACATTTTATTTAAAAGGTCTGACTATGGCCTATGTTATGCTATTATAATATTCTTTCTGTCTTAAATATAAGAAGAGAAAAAGGAAAACGAGGTTTGGCAGTTTTACCTTGTTTCATACGAGATTATGTGAATTTTGAGTAAGTGCCCAATTTCTGCTTCTTAGATCTCTACCTTTTACAATCGCTCATACAGGTGAATGTCGTCTATAGATAAATGAAGGTAACCAAAATTACATCAATACACTATTTTATTTTATTTCAGTGTAGTCCATACTTGTCAAGGGCAATCTTTTCTTAAAGTGCTTGATTACAATTTTACTGTGAACTATGAGTCAATTTTACAAATAATAGTTCTCAATGCCAAAGTGTGGATCAAACAAAAATAATACACCACATGAATTGTGATTTGCAGGACAATGTTGACATGTGGTTGGAACGTATTGGGCTATCCGAGTATAAGAAGAATTTCATAAGTAACCGGATCAAGACATCCAAGGATATGGAAGTCCTAAAATCCTTCGGCAGAAAGGAGATAGAAAATGAACTAAACATAACAAAGCACGGTAAATATGTCAACTATTCAAAACTTCTTATTACCCACATAAGAGTATGTCTCATTGTTTTGTGTATTTCACGCTTGATTAGAAGTACGGTTTAACTTCAAAATAACGACTTTAAATTTCCTGCTCTGATTACATGAACACATTTAAAACCTATCAAGTCGATGTGTTTTCTTGTAAATAAATTATAACACTTATACAACTGGTTACATAGGATTTCGTTTTTTTGTACTTGGAATTATTGCAGCTTTCGATGTTCCTAATTCTAAAATATGCCAGTTAAATTTAGTTTGACATCATGTTTTAATAGCATTACCACTACAAATGCGTTTGCAAAGGAATTTTTCGAAATATTTAATGTTAACGTTGAATTACAGTTACTTGAATTTCAAACGATATTGAATTAAAAAGGAGGTAATTTAGAAGTGTCCATGTTTAATTTTATTATAGCGGCAATAATCGGGTCAAACTTTTTTTTTAAATATTATTTTCTACCAATTTTAAGAAGTTTATATCTTTAAGCTTACTTCGATCCATGTTATGTGTTTTATCAGCACATTTCATGTTTTCATATAAATTGGTGGGGTGGGGTGGGAGAAACTCTCAAAATATGTAAACAATTAAACAAAACATAAATATTTTACACACTTTAGGTCAAAACCAAAATACTTATCATACAACCAATCTAAAATATATTTAAAATAAGAAAATTAGTTAAGATACAAAAGTGAGTAATTAGAAATCTTGTTCAGTTTATTCTACGCTTTAGCTGCCATGACGGTACTCCTCTTTTCAATCATTTTATATTTGCATGCCTCACTCTTTGCTTTCCACAGTATATCTATATATAAGTATGCTCTATGTGCATGGACTAATGAATTGAAACTGCGAAGAGGGCTATGAATGCTACCATTCCATCTTGAACATTGCTTGTATTATCTAAAGAGTCAAGTCGTATCGAAGTACTACCGTTTGCTGGTGAATATACGAATAAGTAGAAAGGACAATTGGAATATATCAATGATAGAGAATGAAATTCTAGATATCACCATCTGAATAGCCCTTATATCATGTGTTGTGTTTCAGACGAAATCATAGGCGTTCGTGTTTTAAATGTTTCAATATTGATGATCGATAATTAAAATTCTGATGCTGTTAAATGTGTGTTCTCACAAGTTTTGAAAACAGAATAATTAATGATTTGAGATTATAATGAACAGGCATCCAGATTATGGAGTGTCGTTGTACACATAATAGTGAAGTGTTTTGCAACAGTTTACCAATACATCAGCTTAGGTTATTTAGAGCCAACCCAGATAGAGGAGAAAGATACATATGAATCCAGGAAAGGTTTCATTGTCTTATATTTAATAGATTGCTATGGTTATTGTATAAGATACACATTTTCAAACGGTTTTCATCGACCGACGATTTGTATATATATATTTATAATTTGTATATTTTTGATGTTTCTATTCAAAAAACGATGTAGCCATATCTCTATGTTAGTATTGTTTCAGAAGTATCTAGTAAGACAGTTTTGTTTATCTTCTGAATGATTGTTTCAGGGCATGTTAAAAGATTGAAGTATGCCATACGCAAACTCCGCAATCCTACACCGAGTAAGTTTCTTTGCAAACTATATCATTTAATTTAAAAGCATTTCTTGTGTAGCAAAAAAATAGAAGAAGACATATAAAAACAATTAAATTATCGGATCAGATTTGTTTTAAATCTGATCCGATAATTAAATTGTTTTTATACTGTATAGAAAATTCAATTTCAAGAAGCTTTATTGTGTTCGTTTTATATTTGTTTGTATATGGCCGTTTGATTTTCATTATACGCGTGTATGAAACGCGGGACGTATTATGATAAGGGGTTGTCCGTCCTGTAAACAACTGCACATTCAGCACGATGACTTCAAAAGCATGATACTCACCTTCATGTAACCTCATAGGGGCAGTTGGTTACTGCTATTGGTCACCATGACCTCATATATATACAAACGCTTTCCCCATGATAACTCATAAAGTATAACACCTATAGCCGGTTTGTTTTGCAAGGCGGAAGAGCTTTTCACAGAAAAGATACTCTTCCGGTCGTCCTTTTCGGACCTCTTCTCTTCTCTGAAGCTCTGCAGTCTCTGTCGATTTAAAATAGGAAGAGACGGCAGAGAAAAGCAGCAAAGATGGCGGCGAAACAAGAAGACTGATAAGTGGGAATTGTACTTTTAGATTAATTGCAGAGATATCTCTGCCGACAAGCTAGTTCAAACTTCCAAACTATTTCAATGTGTAGAGGTCATAAAATTATGCAAATATGCCGTTTAAAAGTCTATATTAGAATGATGCGTGTTCGATTAGTCAGAAATCCTCTACCTCTTCTAATGTGTGTTCGATCGATTAGAACAGTGCTCTGCCTTCTTCTATCCTCTTCTATACTTTTCTGCCCAGAAGAGACCAAACGAACCAGCTACTACACTCTCATCAAACATCATATCTATATTGGCCTTGCTGAGTTGAGAAATCATATTACTTTTTGCGTAAGTAAGTCACCTTGACATCATGGGAATACGCATTGCACACAATAATTTAGATAATTATAACACCTCCAGACATGACGTTTCATGAAGAGAAGTGGAAACCTTTTGCTTTTGGGTTAGAAGATCATCACTGACAATTATCTAATCCTGAGAAAAACATTCCCAAATTGTATTTGGTAACCTATTAGACATGCAATCTTACAACTTTGCAAACAAAGTACACTGCATGGTAAAACAATGAGTCCTATCATTTTGTGTGCAACAATTGCCCCTTTTGATGTAATGGTTAATGGTAAAATATACTTTTACTTTTATATTGCCCATTAATGCTGCTTTATTTGTTAGAGATTATAACCTGGCGGGGATATCTTTATTTACACTGTCCCGTTTATTGGGATGGCAATAGGGTAAGAGTGAGGTTTGGTGCACCATAGAACCTGGTTTAACACCCCCCCCCCCCCCCACTCCCCCAACACACACATACCCAGCGACCTTTTTTGCCACTGACCGTTCCATGGCGGAAGCACTATTGTCAAGCCTTTTGTGTATGTGATGTCTTATCTTGCCTTTTATTCATCTTGTTGTTCGTTTGTTTCTTTGTGTATTTGTGGTTGACTGTCGTCCTTGAATGATAAGTTTCCTGTTCGATGGTTATATCTACTTTTCATAGGTGTTATTCATGAACTATTCAAACTACATATCTTAAAACATTACAACAAATATTGCTCTTGGTCAGTATGTTCATGTCACGGTCATAATGAGCTCATACCTAGGAAATACATTTTATAAAAATAAATTAACGAACGGGAATAAAAGGCACCGTTAGGCGGCGCTCTTTTATCGATATATATATTTAAAGAAATACTGAAAATATAAAAATACAAAAATACAAATACGAATTATTTGCTAAGTTTGCCTTTCAGTTCTTCTTGAATTTTATCATGTGATGTTGCGTTATAAATGATCCATGCTGTATTATCTTTCCCATAAGCTATGACTTTCATCGTAATACATATATTGACTACTAGGTGAACAGAATATTATAAAAGTTAGGAAATCCCTAACAGACGTGCCTGCTACAGAACTCCAAACTGTCAATCGGGACGAATATGAATTCTGGAACAAATTGACAAAAGACTGCCTTCGTCCTCAGTCAACTGCCTACGACTTAGAAGAAGACTTAAATGGTAAGATTTAAATGGCTTTGTTTATATCCATATTGTGGAGAGATCGCATTGCCCTCAATGGTTTGTTCTCTTGTTGCTCTGGTTTCTGTCAAGTCATTGAGTACATTCTTTGTATCTTTCTAGGCTATTGTTTTTTGTATTTATATACAGACGAGCATCTTTGTGTTTTACCAATATTGCCTATTAATGCTGCCTTGTAGAGAATGTTCATGGCGGGGATTTCTATATGTGTTTAAATAATCACTATATGCACCTACTATCTTGATTATAAACACGGTACATGATCATGACAAATTCCTGCTGGTCTGATAGTGTTACCCTTCGTTATATTGCAGTTAAACTGAGAGACCTTCGCAATTCTTGGTTGATACTATTTGCGGTGGCCAATACATTGTGGACAGTTCTGATAGAAACAATAGCCGTAAAGGGTGAACTTCTAGCGGTCTTCGGAAACAACCCCGTTGGTAAGGCTATTCTGGTAAAAGTAACGATATTGGTGTTTTTATATATGTGTTTTGTTGAATACCGCATAAGTTAAAGCTACCAGTTGTGATGGTATGTAATAACATTAACTTATTTTATGACAGTATGTACTACTAAGGCCGCACAGTTTGCTTAATAGTAACATGATAGCGGAGTCGTACTAATGTGGCTGTCAGATGTACTAATAGATTGCAAACAATATGTTGTTTATCTTAATTTAACAATTTGGGAGAAAGGTGCTCTTGACTTGGTCATGCTCTTTTGTTATTAATAGTAAATTGTTGCATATTCAGCTTTTGCCAGGGTATTGGAAGTGCTACAGTAAAAGGTGAAATAAGAAAGAACGTCCATGGTTGTTGAACCGAATTTAAATAAAAATGACAATCCTGAAAATACTCAATCCAACCGATTTTACTAAATAGTATTTTTAAATTGCGGATTTGATCAAAACGAGCATGAGATATTACCACATGAGTTTCGTAAACTGTTAATGTACTCGTGTTTGGTATCGTACTATTATTACTCCTTTTGGACCATCAGGTTCAATATGTGTGCCGTTCATGTAAAATATATTGGTTAAGACCGTCCTAGGGAGCGTGGTTTGAGTTGCATATTACAATCACTCTGATGACCATAATCAATAAAACCGAGTCTGATGAAAATAAGATCCAGTGTCTATGTTCGTAGCGTCTAAATGGTGTCCCGTTTCAGTATCCACTCTTATGTGTTGCTTTACTTCTTTTCAGGTTTAGGAGCCGTTGCTGTGTTCAGCGTTTTGTTGATCTTCCAGTTCTTTGCCATGCTGGTACACCGCATATCCACTCTGGCTCACTTCCTTGGCAGAGCACCTTATACATGTGGAGCTCAGTTCAACACAAGTTGGACATTTAAAACCAAGTTAAAACAGTTTAGTTTCTATTTTCTGTACATAG
Organism: Cyrtodaria siliqua; assembly: GCA_037043455.1. Taxonomy (NCBI): domain Eukaryota; kingdom Metazoa; phylum Mollusca; class Bivalvia; order Adapedonta; family Hiatellidae; genus Cyrtodaria; species Cyrtodaria siliqua. Next base: position 325,047 of record JAWPHD010000568.1, read on the forward strand.
TCTATTTGGTTGTCCATATAAATTATGATGTTTTGAACACTATAACAAATACAACTACCGTTTATGTATGTTTAAAAGCATACGTACACTTTAAAGGTACTTCAGCACTCAGATCGCATTTGTTTGCTCCCAATTGATTTGTTTACGTTATTGACTCAATGATTGTTTGCATTCTTACGTTTTAGTGCCTCCGTGGTCGAAAGGGTAACTAAGCAGAGTTTGAAACTTTCATACCACTCATCGCTAAAGTTTTGAATCCCACTGGGAACTCTATCTCTAAGTGAGAATGTGTAGGATTCTTACAGATGGCTGGAGGTATAAACTACTGGTTCTACCCAGGAAAAAGTGTTTGTGTCCATTACTAGAAATCGACCGTCATGTGCTAAACAAACAGCGTAAAAGATAATATAGGCTCGTGTGCGGGTACCTAAAGCAAATGGAAGCGAGTTAACACTTTGGTTACTACCAAATTCAAGCTAGTAAAAACTTGACCGGAAACCCTTACTTAAGGTAGTTTTATAGCATTTTTTTATTATTTATTTACCTGCGATCGACAAAGTAACATCACAAATGCCCACACATTCACTAAAAGTAGTACAGTCTGTGCGAAATTCGAACCCATGACCTTCAGATTGACAATCCGTATGATTTAACATAATACTGGGATATACAGTCAGTTTATCAATAGTCCATTTGTTATCGATATTTTGTTAGCATTGTCACGGTGATACATCGTCAACCGGATATAGCTCCTAAAATGATCAGAGCAATAGAGAAAATGGTGATTTTTTTCGACCCAAGGTAAGTTTACACCTAACTGGCCTACATTTATCCAACCAAATGAACACCGTATCAGTTTTTCAGTTAGTACGTGAATGTTTAATTGAGCCTCGAAATGTGTACATTCAGCTCGTACTATGCAAACATGTGAAAATATATGATTTCAAGGTGTGCCGATCACTATCAAATTTCGATCAGCAGTAAAAAGTATTCTGTTTAGTTTAAATGTTTAAGTTCTGAATCGTACGATTTCATCATTTTCATACTAACTATGTGTGTTCCAAAATTTGACTTTGTAGGTTTTAAAATTAGTGTGTTATTTGCCATTTTTTCTCTAATATTCGAATTAATTAATATCGCATAAATGATACGTTTATACAAAGTGGAAAGAATATTCAATGTCCAATAAACATGTTAAAAATAAAGCACTGATAACTTAAAGGAAAAATCATAAAATTAAATCATTTAAAATCCACAACACATGTATAACAGCCTGACAAAAAAGTTCTTACTGCAGTGAGTTTCTTCCATATTTTTACTACTTAAAGGGACAGAATCTAATTTCATGACCAAATTTTGCGAGTATGGTTTTAGTGTCCTCATCTTTTATTTATTTGTTATAAGTAAATAGTATGCGCATAATTTATCTTGAGCCTTATTTCCGTTTATGCTACAAAATGCATACGGTTTCTACATGATTGCAATTGTTTATTTGTTTACAAGTAGCGGGTCTCAATGTTAAATGGTATCAAATAAAAATTCGTTGTTATTACTCGTTAATATATACCAATCGTGGGATAGCTGGAAAATGAATGGCTTAGTTGCTAGTTAGTGCGGTTTGTTGCATATTGACATGTTTTCGCATACTTCATATCCTGAACCCTGGATTGGTTTTCGATACAATTTGACAGAACGCGTCAATATGAGGTATAATTTCGCATACTGTCATCATTTTCCGGTTCGTTTTTTTTATGACAGATGTATTGCCCTTATATCTTATAAAAGCAAACATTGCTTTTCATCTGCTGAATCCCTATTGAGATTTTAATAAAATGTCTGAAACATCAGAATTAAATTCGGGTTGACATTTCATTGTCCCAATTTAGTCGGGTGATTTATAAATGTGTCCAATGGACACGAATGACCCACTTGTTTATACAATACAAGGGTTATATTTGAATGGAATGAACTAAAATAAATGAGAATACCATATGGTGTATATTTTAACAGGGTACAAAACACCCGTGTAAAGCTGGATGACTGTAACTCAAATAGTTTTAAACAAGGGCGCGGCAAAAGTGTTTCCATCTACGAAGCCCCTATTTAGGCTATGTCAGTGGCCATAACTCAGCCGTTATAGGTGCATACTTTCACACGCTATTAAACATGTGCGTGAAGTTTCATGAATGTGAGTCAAATAGTTTAAGCTGAGCGCGTGAATCAAGTTTTCGGATAGTATATATTCCTGTATTGGCTAAGCCAGGGACAGTAACTCATGCATTACATGTCTGACACAAACATATATAAACTGTTGCATTACTTCAGTGCTACTTAATATTTGTGTTAGGTTTCATGAATGGTGTGAATTAGTTTTTGCTGAGCACGCGGCATAAGTTTTCGGGACGTACGTACGGGCGTACATACGGACGAACAAGAGCGAATCTATATGACCCACGCCCAACCCCGAGTGGGGGCATAACAATAGTTATATATCTCTGTTTGGTCCTCTTTGGACCCTAATCCCTTAGTGAATGTAGACATGTTACAAAGAATGTATTTTGGGTCAATATATAGGTTTAAATTGTGACAACCGGTAAGCAATACTGTCAAACTTGTTAAAAGTATGCTCTAAATCTAGGTTATGTTTGCAGGAAATCTCTATAACTAATACATAACCGCATAAACATATACATGTACTTATATCATACATGTATCATTATATAATTCCACCGTTACGTAAAACTGATATACCCTTGTTGCTTTGGCATGCATTGAGGGATTTTGAAATAAATTGACAAAAATACTCATCTTATCGATACGACGTGCAAAACCCAACACCCGGGTCTGCATCTTTAAGGTTAAGGTCATAAAGGTCATCATTTATTTCTTATATAAAAAAACAACAAAAAAAACATTGTTCCATAACTCTCATATACTTGATTGGCCCAAATGCTCCTCTTGTTTGATTGAATTTAGTATTGTATGTTTTATATTTCTTTAAGTTGGCGTGTTTCACAGACAGTAATTCTTTATTTACATTGTCTTTGTTTGCAGAACATCTCTATTACTAATACATAATCGCATTGTGTGATAATAATCGCATTGTATGCACTCCATAATAATGTTTTAGCAGTTAAAGATTTCATTAATTACTCGTATATTTTGATATAATATGTAAAGTATATAAGGACACCTTCAAATAAATGTGTTCTTTATTTCATATGAGCTTTATCATTTTTAAAGCATGTTTAAGCAAACTTATTTTCTCTCATTCATGTCACATTACCTTATATTCAAAGATATACTCGAAAACATCTGGGTGTGTGGGTGGGTGGTTGGAGGGGGATCAAATAGGTTTTAAGAAAACCGGCAACTTTAGAATGACATGACTGTATGAAACAATGTGTCCTTCCAAGAAACTATCCACCACACCCTGCTTTCACTGTAAAAATAATGAACATTTCAATTGACACTTTATAAAAAATCTGGTGCCCAGAATTGATCTATGATGTTTTATTGTATCCTCCACCATATAAAATCTACATTGCTACTTTACAATAACACAGGAAATGTAGAAATAATCTTACTTCGCAAAGCATGTCAAATTTCAGATCACTTTAACAGCTATATCCAGAGTACGATGTATCGCCGTGATTGTAGACGTTATCCTTTGTCACATTTTGTCTGTGATTCAATGCGTTTGTAAATACATGAGTACGACAAACGCTCCAGAAAATATAGATTACAAATTCCAACATTAGAAGAGTATATTCTGAAATTAAACTTTGTTTGTTCTGTTGAAATAACATTGAGAAATAACACAAGTCCATATCAGATGAGTGTTAAAATAAACAGTAGGCACGGAATGTTAATTCGGAGGTTTCGAGTACAAAGCTCATGTTTATTGAACTATTTGTCAATGATTAGGACAGTGATGTATTTTGCTTTCGATGCTTCGGATTAGAAAAGAAGTCCTAGTGTATAATCGTTTATTTATCCTCCTTGTATTGCACTGGGTATTTTAGCGAGCAAATCTCGGTTTAAAGTCTAACTCATCCGAAGGACTGGTAAGGTAGGAAACACTTTTTAAATATTTTCATAATTAACCTAGATTAGGTCCTGGCTAGGATTGAACGCTCGATCCCTGGGCTACTAAGCCGATTCGAACCATTACGTAAACCACGGTACTACCTTTTAGTGAAGTCCTTTCCTTACGGTTTGTGGCCATGTTTCATACGCTTGAATTTGGTAGTAAATTAAGTGTAAAACTCCTGCCATCTGCTTAAGGCACGCATCCACTAGCTTTAAAACACATATATAGTATCTTTAAACGCCATTCAAACATTTAATGAAATCATCTCACTTGGATGTTAAGCGATTGATTAATTTCCATAGATTATGCTATGCAAATGAGGACCGAATCGCTGAATTTGTGTTCAATAAAACATTAGTTTCAAATTAATTGCATGGTATATCTTACGATACGTTAAAACGGATCCTAATATTTTTCATATTTGGAATCTGACTTGATACAATTCAATAAATACCGATACAGTTTGATTGCAGGTGTCATTTTTAAAACCATCCAATCGGTGCCATAATCTCTCTTACTAAACAGCGCCATACAAAAGTAAAATTGACAAAAATAGATATTTTCGGCTTCTTACTGGTGAAGATTTATCTTGATAGACTTTATCCGGCTCAGTGTTTAGCTTAGTTTTATCTATTGTCTTTGTATATGTCACGCTCTAGACTGTGAAGAAGGCTGGCAGTAAAATATTCAGAAATAAATGTAGCCAGTGTTCGAAATTATGAGCCATCTGATTGGTTTAAAAACCTGGGTAAACACGGTTATTCCATACGCATTTACAAGCTCCATTTACTTTCAATTTATCAGAACGGCAATATTCGCCAATACAAAAGTGTCATATTAAGGCGTTGTAAAATCATTATAGTGAAACTGCTATTGCGTATACTCGTTAGGGATTGGTGCAATTTGCAGTTCATGTCACAGGAAATGCGTCATGTGATGTAAACATTATAGTATTTGTGTTCCATTGTGTTCCATTGTGAAAATTTCAAACGATGTTACGACAGTATGTTTGTTTCAAATAAATATTACTGATGAACATTAAGTGTTATTATTATATAACCTATAAATAGACGCGTTTTCATTGGCTAAAAAGTAATTTTTTAGAAAAAATATCTAGCGATATTGACCTGTTTTTTTGATATTGACCTGTTTTTTTGATATTGACCTGTTTTATATAATTGTTTTTTTGATATTGACCTGTTTTATATAATTGTAAATTGAGGGTTATATAATAAAACAGTTATGGACTTTTCAGCTGTTATACATGATGTTGATATGTACCAAAAAATCATTATTGACCTCGGCTATCGCCTCGGTCAATAATGATTTTTTTGGTGCATATCACATCATGTATAACAGCTGAAAAGTCCATAATTGTATAATATCTACTCCTTTGTTCTATCTATTTGTTTTTATATTAAAAATACATATGCAATATAAAAAAGGGTTATTAGATTCGTGATGGTATATATGCACCAGTAACAATATTGCGCCTTCCACGTATACATAGTGTGCTCCTAAAGTCGCGCAATATTGTTACGCGGAAGATTTCGTGCTTATATCTCAATACAAATATAATCACCTATACATAATATTTACTATTCAGAGAGGTCGATATCGACGTTGAAAAGGCACAGCAATCCCGTGAAAGATCTCTAAGGGAGTACGACCAACGCTCACAACAAAGGATGCAGATATTCTTTATTACCTCCAAGTGTGAAGAGACATACATATAATATATACAAATGTGGCATGAAATGTGAAAATATGGTTAAACAAATGCATGTGAAAGACAAAATTATTATGAACATGAACAAACAATATACATATATGGATCAGTATTACTTTTTTAAATAAAACTATAATACAAATGTATTAGAAATGAGAACTGCCACAAGAATATACAAGAGTATATATGGGGAACTATAGTGGTCACAATTCTTACAAACTCTATATTAAGCAATTTTCTATAATATAATAACATTTATTAAAATGATAATTGGATTTTAGTTGCACCTATACATAATATTTACTATTCAGAGAGGTCGATATCGACGTTGAAAAGGCACAGCAATCCCGTGAAAGATCTCTAAGGGAGTACGACCAACGCTCACAACATAGGATGCAAAGTGGACGAATCAATATTAATCAGCGCGGTTCCGATGTGTTTCAACTCTCAGGTTTTGATCTCGCACAATATAAATCCGCTGGAAATATATATTGTTTTATCTGACATGGACTTTTATGTACTTTACACACACATTTTCGAGGGTTGGAAAGAATACAAATTGTCACATTTTACATTATGTCCATCTCTCAGCACCAAACATATATAGCTTTATCGTGTTTTGAACAATTTCAATTTGTTGTTTGAATGTAAAATTGTTTTAAACTAACGTAATATGTTTTGGGGGATGTTTTCCGACGTTTAAAAAAATCGTTTAAAATGACGTCCTAACGGTTGAAGGACGTGACGTCAGAGGTATTGATAGCATTTTTAAAATCTTCTCAGTAACCAATCAGCATTTTAATAAACCATGTTAGCGTTTTCAAAGCTAATAAGTCCGCCGCTTTGATCAATGTTAACCTGCGTAAGATGCAGATATCGTTGCAATTGTCAGACATTATTACAATAGTGTATCGGTGGATATATTTATTTATATATGTATATATGTACATGCATGTAACTTATATGAACAATCACTAATATGAACTTCGACCCCTTTGAAACATTTTCGCTTTTTATTGCATGAATGCAATATCATTGACTTATTTACCATATGTTAAGTGTTTTTTTTGTTTAACCTAAGCCAAAGTATACCTTCCAATACCTTATCTATAAACACATTCATTATTATTATTATTATTATCTGTAAACACATTCATTATTATTATTATTATCTGTAAACACATTCAAACAAATGCTTTATTATTATTATTTTCTGTCCATTATTATTAATATTACCATCTGTAAACGCATGCACGATAACGATGTGTCCTAATATACATATTGCTTGTACATATAGGCTAGGGAATAAAAGATTGACCTTAAAGAAAATTGCAACAGAAATAGTTCTAACATTTTCATAATCGGCGAATTGGCCTTTAGTTAGAGAAGAAAGTCCAAAAGGATCGAGACCTAGGAAATACCGATTTTATGAGTGAAAATTATCGTTTTAATCTTAGGTAGGGGGAGCTTTTGAACGGTGTTTATTATGTTCATGTATAGAAAAGAAAATGTTTTAAATCAACAATTTTTAATGATTGTGAAAAAGTAATTTACATTTTAAACAAAACAAAATGGAAGTTAATATAGTTTTTTCTCTAGATGAATCTAGATAGTAATTCTCATTGCAATATAAGGGAGCGGACGGTTCTCAAAGTTGTCTTAAACTATTATATCCGTGTAGAGAAAATCATGTAGAGAAAAACTTGGAAAGAACACAAAGTAAACGTCTTGAACTGTTGGGAAAAATACAGTAAAGAAGCCTAAAAGTCACAGTTTGTTTAGAATAATTATAAAAACTGGATGTACACCTAAAACAAAATAAAACATAAGATGTTATAGTGTTTTTCTCTACATGTTCTAAACTGCAAAAGAAAATCCCAATCGATCAGAGATTAGAACAGGTCGTTTTCTTTGGGTTTTTTACAGTCGGGTTTCCTCCTTGTAGGTTAACAAGATATGTTTTGGATTCCTTGATTATGTCTACCTGAATCCTGTTGCTCGTTGTTGTTTATGTATGTATGCGTGTGTGTGTGTGCATTTGGTTTTTGTGGGGTGCCAAAAGTAGCATTTTTAAACGAACTCTCCGAAAACTTGAATATTTGTTAAAACGTAATTCCCATTGCAACACAAGGAGGCTGACGGTTCTCAAAGTTGACATACACCATTATATCATTATAAATGGGCAAGACACTTCCGTTACCTTGTCCGTCCATAGAGACATAAACCGTGTGATCCCGTATATCGGAAGCTATCCTCCAAGCACTTTAAAGAACCATATACATATATTCGATTGCAGAAGTAGGACACGATTATCGGAATTATATGTATACTTCCTCTCTCTCCCTATGGGTGGCTGGGGTGTTGGGTGAGAGGTTCAAAATGACCTATCAATCAACTACCTTCTTTCAAATGATATCTGTCAGGATGCGCTGCGCTATTGCTATAGCGGTATCCTTATATTGTTTTGCTTTTTACTCCTATGAACTGAAGCAAAGACTTTTAAATCTCTTTGAATATGTGCCTTTGTATTGCCCATGTGTTAAGCACTAGTATTAAATGTAACACATGTTAACTGCTGCATACTTAAAGTCTGCACAAGCTGGAACTGACAACAACCACGTAACACGCCTGTGTCAACACGTAACACGCCTGTGTCAGCCACGTAACACGCCTGTGTCAACCACGTAACACGCCAATGTCAACCACGTAACACGGCTGTGTATAACCCTCATCTATCTGTATTATTCTCATGAGAATTTGCTCTATAAACAAATCAAATGACGTCCACATATTGTTTCACACCTTATTACTACATTAACTACCATGCACATCTGGGTAAGTTAGACGTAGAACACAATTATAAACTAACCATAAATGATAAAAAAAATGATAAATTATGGAAGATTTACTAAAGATTAAATAAATTAACCATTCCGCATAGATGAAATCTATGTACTGTAACTATTATCCTGTCTTCAGCGCTCAAATTGACAAGACAGTGTACGCATCAAGAGGAAATATCTAACAATAAAGTCCACACCCAGATAAATTATAAAACGTTACACGCGTATGTTATTGTAACTATATATATATATATATATAACTATAGTGACTGACTGTGGAGGGGTCAATCACCAACAACGAAGTGCGCTGTAATACTAGAACGTCCGTATCCTTTTCTGACGAATTTCCTGATTCATTGTGTAAAGTGGTCAGAAAATCCGTAGGGACCCTCTAAAATCACATCTGCATAGAAAAACGGGTGTGATATTCCTAGTCGCAGAAATGTTTTTAGGTTGGTGTTGTACTTTTCCATCAGGTTTTCGTTGCGGCGGTGATAGAACTTTGAGAAAGATCTACGTAGTTAATTATAACGAAAACCTTGCTGAAGAAGTTTACTTGCAAATCCTTAACATCGTTACATGCCCTAGCAAAACGAATTAGCTGGGAGATATAAACCCCTAAAGATGTAGCACGAAACTAGCCTAGTTTTAGAGAAAAATGTTTCTCCAGGCTATCATTTAAAGACATAACAAATCTGAAACTCAAAATTACGGCTTTCCGAGGCGAAAAATTACCAAAAAAGTCATGAGTTTAAATTTAAGTGCCAAATATGTTGTCATTCATACCCAGGCCAATTTAAAAAAGAATAACTTACATCACAAATGGAAAATTATGCTACCAAAACAATCACAGAAAAGTGGGGTTCATGTATATTCTAAGAAAAACTTGTCTCATGAATGAATGCTCCTTTAAAAAAAAAAACACTGAGATGCCAACATATTTTATTCATACGATCATTTCCAAAAAAATAGAGAATTATTTACTAGTCTACACTTCCTGTGATGCAATGGGTGTACTATACCTTGACCACTTGGACGTAATGGCCAACAGTGTATGGCAAAATCACCCCGATTAGCCTATCATGTGATAAAAATGAGAGCTATAATTACCAGCATAGGTGTTACTACAATATCCGAATAAATAATTTCCAGCAGCTCTTGTAGACCTGAATGTGACACCAGATGACCAATCCAGTTCAAGAAAAGTTTTATAAGCTGGCATACATAAATGCATGATACCTAACATATAGTTGCATAAACAACAATAAAAAACATTGCGGGATGAAGTGGAAAGTAATACTCCTGTTTTCAGCGTTTACTTTCGGTCCTATAAAAACTGTATTTCATAATCTCTGATTGTATGTGATTTGTTTCTGTAGTTTAGATCACCTGTGAAAATATTATAACAACTTCTGTGTGTCTTGATTTAAGTGTAAATTATGTTTTCCTAATAAGTCAACGGTTATTAGGGCCTTTATTGCTGATTGTTTTCAAAACTTCTTTCAAGATGTATACATTTTGCTTACATTTTGTTCATTCCAAATATTTGTTTCCATATGTAAATGAATAAATAAACAACTTTAAACATCTTTTACTCCCGCCTATTTCAATGAGAATATTTCATTTTTTCATTTATTTTGGTTTAAATTTGCTGTTTTGAGGTGAGGGTGGGGGGGGGTTGGTTTAAATTTGCTGTTTTGGGGGTGGGGGGATTGTTTTTGGCCCAGATAAAACCACATTTCTAAACGTCCGATCCATAAGGTTGTTTTTGTGGCTCAGACGAAATTGAAATTGATGTACATACTATAATAACGTTTTTGTTTTGTATATAGTGAGAATTATATTTTCAAGATTATTTTTAGGCTTATTTAGTTGATTTTCCCAAAAATTATCAAGATGTATACATTGTAATCATTTCAATTTTTTTATACAATATACTAATAAAAAAACTTATGAATAGCTGCCAACCACAAAAATATAAGAGGAGAAAAAGCTGATTTTAATAAACAAATTTGTCTTCGAGAAATTCCGGAACAATTCGGTAGTTTCCGCGCGCACTTTGCGTGATGACGTAGATCTGCCATTGACCTTATGGCCTGGTTGTCATCTGTTGTATTCATGCATGGTAATTTCGGGAAGACATCATATATTTATTATTTTTATGTGACAACTTATTTGGTATTATTATATTAGATAACTATTGGGAAATGGTTCACTGTGTTGCGTTTGGATGCAATACCACGAGAGCAAATGGTTCAAAGTGATTATATTGTTGTAGTGACAATTAACGTTTTTTTTAAACATTGTTGGGACCACCTAGAAAATGGATGATATCATTGAAAAGTATAAACCCTCTCCAACAAGGATCAGTTGAAATTACTTGCGCAAAATAGTACGATTTTTGGCAGTCAACGGTTAAAATACATGACCCTCATAAAACAAAAAAAAATATTGTTTTAAACATAAATCACCAAAGAGATGAATGAACAAACTCTAAAGCAATCTTTTGCAAAAAAATGTGTCACTTATTTTTGGAAACAGACGCGATAAATGGATGCATAAAGGGAGATAATAAAATTAAAAAAGGATCAAACATATGCAGCTTCGCTTTTATCGTAAACCACTGGTGGATTGATATCAAATGAAGTATTAAGCCTTACTGATTACACCTGGAAATCAGTTTTATGAAGATTTATTATGTTTCTAAATTTAATATTTGTTGTTTGCGTTTAACAAGTTTAAATTTGACTATGTTTTATTATATGCGTTATGAATTGCCTACATTAAGCTTTAAGATGGATATCAGTGTATTGAGCTATTTAATTGTTTAAAGAGGCACTACCTATATCTACGCGATTTTTAATGTAAAATATTAAATACTCAATATTACTGCATTTATATATATACAAAGCTATTTTATGAGTATTCTAAGAAGAAACATGGTTCGTATTCCAGTTCTGTAAATTATTAATTATGATCAAAACAATATCTTGAATAAAATGCTGCCCTGCCGTTTATTCCTGCCGGAGAACTACGAGTTTTTACGATTTTCTCGGACATGGGCAATGCGATAACAAACTATTCGGGGCAGTTCCGATAGTAAACGAATCGATCGGAACTCTTCGCCAACCGACGAGGCAGTTCCGATTGTAAACGAATAAGATCGGAAAATCTCCGCAATCGGCTTGTCTAAAACAATTACGAATACAATTTCAAAAATCCGATCTTTTCAATACTGTTTTTCCCCAGCAAAACGCATATTACATGGGGTGAAATTATTGCCATTTACCTTTTTCATAGTCCTCTTTATAATTAAGTAAAGTTTATATCAATTGGTGGACAAAAAGATACAGGTAGAGCCTCTTTAACTCACACACAAATATATGTATGATTTTGAATACGTATTGTAAGAAAAATCAAACACTTTTAAAAAAACACGTATTAACACGTATTAACACATTTTTGTTTTAAAGCAAACGAGATACATAAAGATATAGTTTTAGTTACAATTCGATTGTATTAGCATGTTTAAGGCTTCACTTAAAATATATCTGTGTATCATACACATAGTATACTCCATATTTGATACACTCTGTATTAATTTCTTTTTTATGCATATACCGTTTATATACCAACACGTGTGACATTTGTTGATGTGTTTTAATTTGCCTTATACTCATTTATCTTCCATTAATTCCAAATAAAAAGCACTTTTAATTATTATCTCATCTGTAATCTATATCTTCATTATATCCAACATGGTAGTACACATTCCCTAAACTGTTCCAATGCGATACCAAGGTGTCAACCCTTTTATATGTATAGTGTCACATACTTTTCTTCTATATATCCTTGTTATTGTTGTTTGTTTCAAATTTGTGAATTTCCTGTTCGACTTTTATACCTTCTTTTGAGGTTAAGTTCACTTTTTATACTTATGATGTGTGAACTATAGCTTTGTCTATATGTTTCCATCAATGGTAACTTTTTACAGTATACAGGAATACATATTACATCTTCCATTGTGATTTTAATCTTTTGCATTGCTAAAGTGTTATGTTTTGTTCTTAAGTTACATTTCCACTTCACTATGCATGACAATGTTAAGTTCCCCTTGATATTTTCCTACTACGATAGCATCATTGTACTTGGCTTGGGTTAGCTTTGCTACAAAAGTGTTCGTCTGATTTACACTTACAATGCTCAACTAGAGCCAGTCGATGTAAGCCATCACAAAACATCCGTATTTTCGATATCTCAATAATACCTCAACAGTGTTTTATCTACAATTGGCTACATGCGAGTCATTTGACACACTCAGGCAAAAAACAATGCGTCAAAATCCAAACTTATGCGTCACACTGAAACTGGTGATCAATTCTCAACAATTTAAAAAAAAATATTATGTTCATTTTTTATTGTTTTAATTAAACAAAATACCTTTCAAAGTATTTTATGTAGCCAATTGAAGATAAAACACTGGACTAACTAAGTCTTATTTTATTTTCATACAAAAAACAACGAGTTTTTCAGTTTGGCCTCTGTGCACACAAGTAAATGTACGAATGCCGTGTTATTATCACGCAACTGTGAATTTCTAACGACTACACCGTTAAGATTATAGAACACAATCTATGGAAATAAGTGTTGACCGTGCACGCATGGCAGAACATAAATCCTCCAAATTTAATTCATCGCATTCTTTTTCAAAACGTAGCCAGCTGTACGTTCTCAACCATTGCGGGACGAAATTACGTTTTATCTTGCGGGTTACCATTACCTCGTCCTTTGCTGATTGGGACTCAACATTATTGTTGTTGTCATCATTGAAGGTTGGAGGCAAACGCGGTCCATTAACTGTAATTTTGTTCGTTTTGAATCTGCTTTTGCTTTTTTGACATTTTGCGTAGAACGCCAACATCATCTCGGAACAACTCATTTGATTGGACATTCATACAATTCAGCCAATGAAAATCGTTGTTTGGCGACAAGTGCGCGTAAATTACACTTATATCGTGAAAATCGCTTATGACTTAAGTTTATTTTACGGCTCCTTTTTCGGCTGCGTCAATGTACGTTTCGGCAACAATATTTGTGCGTCAAATCGGAAAATACTGCGTATTTGACGCATGACGCAGGGGTAGATAAAACACTGCCTCAAGTCCAGACCTTGACCTTGATGGTGAAGGTCAAATTTCAGAACTGCATTGACATCCTCTCATCTTCAACACGCTTCATACTCAGTTTCAGCTTATTACCTTAAACGGTCTAGAAGGATTTCCGTGCACAAGCCATTTTCAGGCAAAACACTAAGTCCTGACCTTGACCTTGATGTTTAAGATCAAATTTCAGACCTTTAGTGACAACCTCATCTTCAACAAGCTTCCCATAATGTTTCAGCTTCTTATCTCGAATGGTCTGGAAGGAGTTCCGTCCAAAAGTATTTTTTTGAAGAAAAAAATGAGTTGTGAACTTAGACGGTCAATGTCAATAACTACTGATGGAAGCAACAAACACAAACAAGAGATACAAGTAGCAGACTCGGTTTTATTGATTATGTTCATGAGAGGTAATGTAAAGTGCAACACCTCTCACGCCTGCTAACACTGGTTTAAGCGATATTCTATTTTTAAAAAAAACACAGATTGGGCTTGATGATCCTAAAGGATCAGTAAGTAATAACACTACTAATTTGTAGTCTTTTTACGGCCGCCACACAGTACTAAATAAATGCTAGTGTGAATGTCAATAAATACTGAAAAAGGGATCTCTTGGAAGCAAGAATCATAAACAAGAGATAAAAGTAGCAGACTTATCTTAAATGAAAACCTTTTGACCTAATCAAAATTTCTGTAAAGACGGATTTTTAATATCTCAAACCGTTCAGGAGTAGTTCCGTCCACAAAGTCGTGACGGACGGGCTGACAGAGTGACGGACGGACTGCTTCAAAAACAATATATCCGATTTCTTCCAAAAATTGCGGTTATCATGAATGACATTTTGTTTCTTATGCAAACGTATGATGCTGTGGAACATGGTCGTTTACAGCTGCAAATGCATGATGTGTTACGAGAAGATCTGATGCCATTTCTCCCAAAACATACGTCTGTTTCAATCCGTTATCACTCATTTCCCATCCATGTCTAACAAGGAACTCAGGCTCTTGTTTTGAATTATCGGCGTTCATCCTTAGTGTTGCTTGAGTCGATGCATGTCTTACAGGGAGCTTAAAACTGCATTCACATCAAGGTGGAAGCTTTGCTAAATAGATAAATTTTAATCCGACAACTTCATTCATAGTTTATCTAAACTATGGTAAAACACGGCACAATATCCCTTTGGGTCTTACGAAAATGGCTGCTAAAAACCTGTTTCAAAAGCCCTGTCATAGCCTGAGTCATCTTTAATTGCTACTCTATTTTTAAGCTAGAAGCACTATTTACTTTCATCACCTTGATAATTGTTTTATTTCCAATTACATAAAATGATCAAACAGAGTCGCAACCGGTCAGTCAAGAACTGCTGGAAAAAAATGCACGTTTAGAGTCACAAATAGTGGTTTGTTGCTCCAGATACAGATACATGTTCCATTTTTTCAGTGTCGATAGGTAAACTGGCCTTGTAAAAAAACAATGGCTTACATGTCTTCTAGTATATCTACGAGCATTTCCAAAAGGTATACAGGTAGTTAGAATGTTTTATGCTGACGAAATAAGGCAGCCGACTTTGAAAAACCGTAAGTTCTGAGATTTCCTGGGCGATATTACCTGATATGGCAATTTCAATTGCGTGGCGTCATCTGCTGAATCAATGGATGCTTTATCTGAACCATTATAATTTTTTCTCTAATCTGTCAAAACGTGTCAAAAAACAAAATAACACAAACATAACGACACAAGAAGCACCGTCATTAGCGCTTCATATGTTGGTGTTAGCCCAAGAACACTTCTCTTTCCAGCCAACATACTCTCAACTGTAGAATAAGCATATACATTAGAGTATGTAAGCAAATATATTAGCCTAGCGTCACCTTATACCCTTCCTATCTGCTAGTCGAACACAATGTGAATGGAGTTATGTGGACTTAGACCTGAGTTCACTTGCTTTGCAACTGCATCAATTTCTGGTCCATCGTCTGAATATGTTTGTCTTTGCCTGACAATACTTGATAGACGTGTATATGGTGGACATATCGGTTGGACTTGTATAGATATATGATGGGAGCATACAATGCAGTCGAATTAGGCTCATGAACTGGAAAAAGGCCAACAGTATATATTTTGATCATATGTCATATCAATAACTGCAGTGTTGGACATGTTTCGGCAAGGCATATATCTCAGAAAATCTCATGTGAAGTATTTGATATCAATTCCAAAATTGATGACTAAAGCGAAAAGCATCTTGGTGAGACTGGTCTTGTAGTAGACTTTTAAAAGGTAATTGTAGTTATTAATACATGTATAGCTTATTTTCATGCGAAATTTTACTTGACTGTTCCTTATTTCTTGGAATTAAAATAGAGGTACTTCGTCACCATCTTTCGTTTGAAAGCACACACTTGATAACGAGTGAAATGTATTCTTGTCATCTACTGTTTGCTATAACAGGCACAGAAACGGAATTAATTCAAAAGATTGATTAGCTTCTTTGAGCCAAAGTCATATGCCTAATTTTCGGTGATAGACCGTATCCTGTCGAAGAAAAGCCACCTTCAAAAAACTATATCAAAGAAAAGCAACCTTCCAAAAACTATATTTGTCTTCGCAAGTAAAATGGATTCTCACTAGTGAAGAAGAATCCACCATTGGCAATGGACACACTTTTTTTAACTATTTTACACGCAGGTATAAGGCAAGAACAATACAAAATCAATTAGTGCTTTGAATTGCGGGAAAAAAAGTGCGCGTTGTGAACATCGCAAGTGATCGGCTGTGCATAGTACATTCTTAAACATATAATTATACAACCGTCTTGATCGCAGCAAAACAAGAGTAGTAAAGTATCTTTCCAACATTAAAATCAAAGTGGTTCATGTATGTATTGTACAGAATAATGAGTAAAGCTAATTAAAAAGTGAATAATTTATATATTCATTAAGAAATACATTCATTAAGAAACTAATAAGATTAGTACAACGCCATCGATTAATTAACTCCTTTTATATACAGTTTAAAATCATTTTGGATAACCAAACATATTTTAAAATATGTATGTGATATTTGAAATCATGTATAGTATCAATATATTGCATAATATAACAGTAACTTTAAAGCAACAACAACAACAAAAGACTTTCATATGATTAGAAGCATACATGTTTAAGCATTAAAATATAAAAATCGGAGTAGGAAACGTTTTGTCATAATTTGAGAAAGTTTATGCGTTTTATATTATTTCTTTTGTAGTAAATCTGTTCTTACATATTTTATTACATTTTTTATTGAACTAAAATGAATTGATTAATTAATTTCACGTGAACATGTATTAAACAAAATATAATTGTCCTATTTTAAAAACAAATCGATATTTTTAAGTATAGCATTATTCCTTATATCGTCTGTTGAACGCAAAAATGATGTAAGTGCATTATCGCTACTTTTCAGGAAAGACAAAAAAACTGTTAAAAGTTTTAGATTGGTATTATTAAAGGTTAATTTTTCATACTTAAGCTAAAAATACAGTCATACTTTAGACATAACAGTTTATATGTCTAATGGTTTTTAATTAAAAAGGTTACAGTGAAAGTAAAACACACACAAGATTTTTGCACTGAAAACTTGAACGCAAAAACCATGTAAGATCACTTATAGGTTTTTGTACTTAAAATTTGAGTGCAAAATTGTTGTATGTGCACTTACTGGCTTTTTGCTCTAATGTTATTTATCTCTTTATTAGTATTACTTAAGATATTTTAACCAAAATTAAGCATCTTTCGTTCCCTGTTAATGGAAAATGTGTGAATAAGTTTTAAGAAATGTTTTTTTATTTTGTTTAAATCAATAATAATGCTATGTTGTTTTTTTAGCATTGGTGGGATCTGTGTGTGGAATTTAAAAAAAACAAATTCTATTCCACAGGAACTGTTAAAGATTATTTAAAAAAAAAATCATTAAATATTATTATTATTTTGTTTAACACAGAAATTTCAGTTAACTCCTAACAATACAACCGCAAGATATATCATAATCCTTAATATTGTTAACAGGAAGTTAATACAGTGGCAGTTATAGGGTTTACTGCATTGAAATTCAGTATTTTGCAACGGTATATAATTATACAGTTACTAATGGTCGCAAAATTCGTTAAAAGGTGACGTTTGCGGAGCCGTTTAACACAATCTGACACCGTTAAATGACAGATATGTTGTTAACGTCAGAATTTTAATACTGGATAACCCATTTCTAATGCATTTCATTATTTTTGGCATTTTTATTCAAAAACACATTGAAATAAATTTAATGATGTCATGGTTCTAACGGTTTAACTACACATGACTGGATTTGTAATGGGTTATGCATTATTTGATTGTCGAACATTTTTTTAAATGTCAACCAGTGGGATTGCAGGAATTTTCAAAAGTGTGTTAGAATCTATCGTAATCCTATAATTAACAGCAAATTTATCATTCTATAAACTAAAAGTACAGTAAAATATACATTAAACATAAGATATGATTTAAACTATTCTGTTCTAAAAGAATTTTAAGAGACTATGAAATTAAAATTCTTAAAATTACAATAATAAAATAATACAAGTTCGACTTTGATTATTCCTGAAAATACTGCCTAAGCAGTGTCATCAGACTCATAAATAGCTGAAGCAATATTCCCAAAAGGTCCTTTCACAAAATTGATGTCGTAAACAATTTTCGCATGACTTTTTCAACGAAAAATAAAGCTATTGTCATTGCTCGATCGTCGTGTCCAGTTATAGTTTTGTATGTAAGCTTGTATTTCCCAAACTACTTTATATGCTGAATTGAAACTTCACACATATATTCGGCATCATTAGATAACATCATAGAGCCTGGTTCTATAACTCATGCTTTTATTTTAACAAAATTATGATCATTTTTATACTTAGAACAAACTGGTTACAGTAAAACTGGTTACAGTTTTGTATGTAAGTTTGTCAACTAAATTCTTTTACAAATTTAATTTTTTATTGTATCTTAAACCCCTAAAAAGAATTCAATGACACATCTAACAAGCACTGACTTTCATATGAAAAACTCAGAGACAAGTGCCATAATTTTGAGGAAGTTAAATATAATGCCTTTCAACTTAATTTCCCAATAGACAACTCCTTCTTTTTCTTTTCTTCAAAGTATCTTCCAGGCTTCTATGCATCATATATTTTTTGGGTAAGGCCAAATAAATTTTTATCACAGAATGTCCCTTGTTAGCAGTGTCGAACACCCATTTAATATTCTATTGTATGACACATGTGTAATACAACCTGGGACGATTTTGATTGGTTGAGTTAAACCTGTAACACTACGCAAGTTTATTAACTGAAACTATTTTAGTTATTACAAATTCACCCAGATCTGAGTCATAAACTTATTATTTGTGACAGCTTATACAAAACATTGTTATTGGTTTGTTAAAAAATTGGCATAAACTGCTATTTTGTAAAGAGGTAAAGAGGTAAAACACGAACTCTTTTATACGCAACGTTATGTGTGAGACGCGACGTTACGATGTCACATATTTTATGACGTTTTGGCGCTAAAGTGTGTCTGGCGTCGTGGCGGTTCTATG
This sequence comes from Cyrtodaria siliqua, assembly GCA_037043455.1. NCBI lineage: Eukaryota > Metazoa > Mollusca > Bivalvia > Adapedonta > Hiatellidae > Cyrtodaria > Cyrtodaria siliqua. The sequence continues at coordinate 344,479 of JAWPHD010000568.1, forward strand.
TCCATCTGAATTATTTTTTACTAATTTGATTGCAGTGTTATGTGATAAAAAGGATCTTAAACTCGTTCCCATTCCATATAAGATTTATGAAACTCGTTATGAATTATTTTTAATTTTAACTTGCCAAAAGGCTCGTTAAAATTAAAATAATTCATAACTCGTTTCATAAATCATATGAAATGGGAACTCGTTTAAGATCCTCTATTTATCACATAACGTCCCTTGTTAGCAGTGTCAAACACCCATTTAATAATCTATTGTATGACACATGTGTAATACAACATGGAACGATTTTGATTAGTTGAGTTAAACCTGTATCACTGCGCAAGTTTATTAACTGAAACTATTTTATTTATTACAAATTCACCCAGATCTTAGTCATAAACTTATTATTTGTGACAGCTTATAAAAATAATGCACGTTATACAAACATTGTTGTTGGTTTGTTAAAAAGTTGGCGTAAACTGCTATTTTGTAAAAAGGTAAAACACGAACTCTTTTATAGGCAACATAACGTGTGAGACGCGACGTTACGTCACATATTTTATGACGTTTTGGCGCTAAAGTGTGTCCGACGTCGTGGCGGTTCTATGTCCATCTGAATTAATTTTTACTAATTTGATTGCAATGTTATGTGATGAAAAGGATCTTAAACTCGTTCCCATTCCATATAAGATTTATGAAACTTGTTATGAATTATTTTTAATTTTAAAATAATTCATAACTCGTGAAACTTGTTATGAATTATTTTTAATTTTAAAATAATTCATAACTCGTTTCATAAATCTTATATGAAATAAATATATCTTATATGTGTGGTTCCTATTATATATAGGGTAGGTCAGGTAGGGAAAATATTTTATTTTCTAAAAATATCTTTTTTTTATTTGGTATTTTTTTATCACTCAATACTTTTAAAACTTAATCAACTAACTTCAATACATATGTGTTGATATCAGGTATTTTTATTTTTCCTTTTTTTTTAAATTATATTTTATTTTATTTATTTATATTTTTTATGTTTTTTTTGGCATGAAATGTTTAGGACGAGCCCTTACAAATGGGTCGGTCGGGAAACCGGAACCACATATAAATTTTTATTTGGCCTAGTAGATATCACAGTCATGTGTCATGTGTTGTGATGTCATATTGCAAATAAGTGCACAGTTCTCTTAAGTGCAGGTCCAGTTTAAATTTGAATGCAAAAACAGTGTAAGTGCACTAAACTTACGTTAAGAAAAAAAGCCACCAAAGATACATCATTTTGCAAATAGTTAATAAAATACTAAATAATGGGAAATTTACTAAAAAACAGTTATGGGGTATGTATCTTGGTTAAATACACTGATTTATGTAAAAAAGTGATTTTGTGAAAAATGTCACTTACATGGTTTTAGCGTTCAAGGGACGATATTTAAGAAATATTTTTTAGTTAAACATGAAATATAGCATACACAGTTATTTTACGTACGTGGGAAGATGTTTATATACATTTGTTAACTAAAAATGAGCTATCATTTCTCTGAAACTTATAAGTTTAGTCGGTAGCTAATATTTTGCAGAAATTTGTTATTTATGGGTTGTGGTGTTCAGGCGCCATTTTAAAAAAAGTGTTCCACTTTGTGCAAGTAATTTTGGTGGGATCGTTTAGTACCTTTCATTTGATATATAATAAGCCCATTTTCTAGCTGGTCCCAGTTAACTCCTTAACTAAGCGACTTTTTCGAATAGTGTCACTATGTGGGCGTTTGCGGGTTTTCTAACTAGATGAAAGAGTAACGACGTCTCTGCGTTTCTATATCTAATCCTCAACTATCCACGTCTATATCAAAAACATCGGAAGTGACGTCAAACGACGCCACGCATCAACTCGCGTCAATAACGTCACATGATAATAACATGAAATTGCGCTAAATCCCCGACATACTGGGGGCCGCAAAATGCAAATATACTAGCTGAAATTGTTTAAAGTCATAAACAATACTCTGAAGAAAAGCATCAATCCTTAAATCAATTAAAGTTTATCGTTACTTATATCTCAAGAAGCTATGTTAAATACGGATCACTGCTGAGAATAACGTATTAAACATGTTAAAGTCTTTCAGATTTTCTGAATCTAAATGTCTCTCTGTGAATAGAAATTTACACTGTAAGTATATATCTTGCAACATATAACTTACTGAAGACAATATTCTTCAAACACTCGTAAAAATGTATGAATTTACATCACTTGACGAAAGTTCATTGTCTTTAAAACTTCACTGCGAAATGTGAAAACTATCGCGATTTAAAAGTTAATGATCACTATTTTCAGTGATTTCAAGAGGGTATAACTTCGCTATAGGTCTTGTTGTATAACCATCACTGGTACGGATCTTCGCAGATCGTGTATATCCGTCTCTTCCGGGAGTAAATTCTTCCACGACAGCAAGTTTCCATCGCAACCTCGGAATCTCATCGTGCACCTGCACCACGTCACCGACTTGTATCGTCTGCTCATTTTTACCGGTTTTTGTATGCCGTTCTCGTAAGGCCGTTAAGTATTCGTTCTTCCACCTAACCGAAAAACTCTGCAGTAATGTTTGTAGTTTTCGAGCCCGTTTGGAAATATTCTGCTGGTTGCTTCCAATTTCGAACTGGATGTCGTTCTGTGGTAACGATGTAGGTCTCCGCCCATGAAGTAGATGTGAAGGAGTGAGTGGCACGGGTTCCAACGAATCGCCGGAAGTGACGTAAGTCAGTGGTCTGTCATTAAGTACGGCTTCAGCTTCGGTTAACACCGTCTGGAGAGACTCGAACGTGACACAGGTACGGCCAAGTGTTTTCTTTAGTGTGGTTTTAACAATGCCGATCATTCTCTCCCACCATCCGCCGAACCAAGGAGCTCTCTTTGGTATAAACCGCCATTCGGTACCTTGCTTGCTTAATTGATTTGATTTAAACATATTTTATTGCCAATAATGTATTACATACAGAATATTATCCACATATATACAATAGAAATATTATTATGACAAATGGGTCGGGTAACAAGTTCTACCAACATTAGTTTAAACCCTTGCTTAATTCGTCTCTTAACATCTCGCTGATCCAGTTGCTTTTGTTGATTTCTAGGTGTTTCAATATTGTAGCGTTCAATATAAATGGTGAGCATACTGCGCCAAAAAGCACGGACTTGAAACGGTACGTTTTCAAGGAACTGTCTGGATCGCTCGGATTGGACAACCACAAAAATCTTGTGACATCGCGGTCATTCTCGTGTAAACCAACGTGAAGAAATGCCTTTTCTATGTCTGTTACAACTGCAAACTTCCTAAACCGAAATCTGAGTAAAATGGCTGTCAAATCGTTTAATTCTGGAGGTGTTGGCTGTAGGCAATCGTTCAGACTCAGGTGATCTCGTGACATGCGGCAGCTACAGTCAGACACAATGCGTATTGGGGTAGTAGATGAGTCTTTTTTCACTGCATGATGTGGAATGTAGTGAACTATATTTTTAGTTTGGTCTTGATCTGGTACTTCTTCTATGAAACCTCTACGTTCTTGTTCTGCGATGATATTTCCATATTGTTCCAAATAAGCTGGTTCATGGCGAAGTCTGCGAATTAAATTCTGGGTGCGCCGTTTAACGGTTTCGTAATTTGCCGGAAGTGGTTGATGTTCAGGTTTCCATGGCAACTTGGCAACATATTTCTCACCAGAAAACGAGATTGAAGTTTGTTGATAGTCTGTCTGTACAGATGTAGAATTTAATACTGCAGCAGGACTGGAGCTATCTTTCACGTCACAGGTATGTAGTATTGCGGTGTTTTCCTCTCTGTGTACATTACCTGTATTTGAACTTCTGCTGTTTTCACCTGATTGTGACGTAGTCGTCTGACATATACTTGTATGGTGTTTCTGCTGACAATTTCGACATCTGTTTCTAGATTTACACTTTGAAACTTGGTGCGATCCCAAACAATTGAAACACAGACGTTTGTTTTTTACGATTGCAATTCTAGATTCATAGTCTTTCATTGTACTACAGTCAGTTGACCAATGAAGATTGCTAGAGCAAAATACACATACCTTGGAACTAGTTCTGTTACGCTGTTCTAACTGTGTGTTGGTTTCTCTTCTCTGCTGTTTACGATTTCGGGAACCGGAACTCGTTAGAAGAGACATAGTTGGCGTTCCATAGTCGTTCAAACTGCTGATCTGACAGGCTTCCATGAAAATTTATTTCCTCGGAGATTGCTTTACGTAGTTCATGTAGCTGAATGTTATTTCCCTTATGTTGTCACGCTAAGTTTTTCCGTACTTCAGAGGGCAGTTTATCGAAAATAACAGGTACAAGAAGCGTTCCATAGGATTCTTGGTACTGACCGAGTGATTCGAGTCCCCGTATGTAATTTTCCATCTTGTCGTAGTAGTTTCTCAGACTCTGTAGACTGTTGCCTGGAGACGGAAGTTGTAGCAACGCCTGCATATATGCGTGTGTTATCTTATGAACCTGGCCAAAACGTTCGTGAAGGAGGTCTACGGCCTTGGTATAATTTGCGTTTGTTAGTGCAAATCCCTCAATAGTTCTGGCTGCATCGCTTTCCACTTGTGATCTGACATAATTGAATTTCTGAACGTCGGTCAAACTTTGATTATTATGTACAGAAGAATTGAAAGAGTCCCAGAATGATTGCCACTGTAGGATATTACCATCAAATACCGGAAGTGACAACTTCGGCAGTCTGTGAAATTGCGACGAATTTGAAGACAAAATACTGTTTGTATTAGTAACACTGACCTGAGTTTGAAATCCGCCATTTTCTGCAGAGGATGAAGACTCGTGATGTCTGGGAAGAACCAATGGATGTTCTGTAACTGCTGTTTTCTCTCGATCATCGATGTAAGCTCGTAGTTTTCTGATTTTTATTTCAAGTGTCACAATATATTCTTCACTGCTTACTATTTCCTCCTCGATTTCACTAACTTGAGTTTGTCCTAATATCTTCTCATTTAAAGAATTCAGTGTCTCTACTTTGCTGGTGATTGACTCAAGAATTGCGTGAAATTCTACCAATGAATTCTCTTTTGCCTGCTCAATTTTCTCTAACTGATGTTCAATAAATCTTCGTTGACCATCTTTGATAGAGCGTAGTTTATCGATCTTCATGCTGCTTTTTTGTCACGGCACCAAAATGTGGGCGTTTGCGGGTTTTCTAACTAGATGAAAGAGTAACGACGTCTCTGCGTTTCTATATCTAATCCTCAACTATCCACGTCTATATCAAAAACATCGGAAGTGACGTCAAACGACGCCACGCATCAACTCGCGTCAATAACGTCACATGATAATAACATGAAATTGCGCTAAATCCCTGAACGAAAGTAAAAGTATGTCAGTTTGGTTTATATTTAGCTCAGACTTCGGCGATTATTTATCAAATCTCGAAACGTATCCTGTAGAAAACTGCAGGAAGACAATATGCATATTATATCAGTGGGCATTTCATCCATAAATGGAAATTGAAACATGATAAATATCCCATGCCGTTGTTATTTGTTTGTGTTTTAACTTCGGTGCTTTTGTGTTGACTCGCTTATATGAATCCTATATGTGACCGGTGAAATTTACGCTTTTACAAAACTATTTAAACCATTATGAAAATAAATTATAAATGAATATTTCCACTTTCAGATTCACTTATCTTTAGAACATGTATTATTTATTATATTAATTATTATTGTTGGTTGGGATAATGCAGTACAGTAGTTTCCTAATAGATCCGCTGTGACATATGTATAATTATCCAACACAAAAAGTAACTTTTAAATTGCGAGTATGCGATGAAACGAACATGGTTTTTCACAATAAACAAACACCTGGCAAACTGTCTGTAGCTATTGCATAACAAGGTCATAAACCACTGATTATAGTCCCACCAAGTGGGCTCATCAAAGGGTACCGCATGACTGCAGCTGAGAGTCATAGATGTACTTCCGATGCTTGTCCTGTGTATGTCTATGATGCGTGTAACATCCTTAGGAGTGTTTTGATGTTGATTACACGATTACATAAATAGAATAGGGATATCTGGGCAAAAGCTCAGTGACGTCACATACACTGTGTAAACCTGTCAATACGATGTCCGACATAATAAACTTGTATATGTATATGTATTGAACTGTTTGTCAGAAATCATTGAGCGTTTCAGTTTAGTTTTCGAACATACTATATACTATATTAGAACATACTATATATTAGATTACTTTATTAGAACATACTATATCTTTTATATACTATATTTTTATAGAGCCTTATTAAAGAAAAAAACTATAGCTGAGATCTAAAAAAATATGTTGAATATGGAGTTGATTTTATTTTTTACGACAGTTACTTTTGGTGCGCATTCTAGCTTTTTACAACGCAATCATTCTAATTTGGAAACAACATTTTGTTCCATCATCCGTTGATCCTAAAATACTGCTGACCTTATAAATACAATGTATAGGAGAAAAATAAACAATGAAAATACAGCACAGTAAAATATAAGGTTTTATTTCTCAAGTAAGAATATATTCAAATATAGTTATAGTATCATTTCAAAATTTCAACAACATTTTGCAATTCCCGCCACTTCAAGAACCTCAGGTGTGAGGCAATTTCCCTCAAACCCACGAGTTTCTGCGATGCAGACTGCCACTTTAAGCTAATTCCCCATAATCTCTGCAACATTTCAGAACTTCATTTTGTGTTTTCATGGCACTGCCGTGGGTACATCGTCACGTTGGTGGGTGGGTGGGGTAAGACAGTATTCGAACGGTTTCATTTTACAGAATAGACAACGTAATTCGACTTACTCACGTCCCTGTCATACTTAAATGGATTAACAAACAATACGTAATTACCAGTCGGTATGTCCGATATGCTCTGCAATCAGGCAAAGCGTCGAAGTCGGTCATCACTTTTAGATTCAGACTGATAAGCTTGCTGATTTGCAACAGGCCGTGGCTCATGCATGTACGGCTGTACAACGAACTCATTCTCGATCACATTGTCCAGTAATTCTTGCTCCATGTTATTTGTGTCAGAATAGTTATATGATAATTCCATGTAGGTCTATGATAAATCGTATCTGTACCTCAACAGGGAAATGTCTGCATGGCAAAATTTACGTCATCAGCGCGCCATCTATAGGGCAAAATTAACATGAAGGGGCGGTAACTCCATCTTGAAGGGAAATATACCTGTTGTTTTTACAAGTATTTCTTTTTCAATTTTTTTTTTATTTTAGTTTTTTTACCTTTCAATTCACTTTATTGATTTAAATATAAAACTATATAACAATATGAATTTTAAAGGGTGTCAGCTCAACTGCCGTTAGTGAAAAAACATTATTACATGCCAAAAATGTAGTATTTTCTCTAACGAATGTTTTTTGAATAAGAGAAATTAGCTTGTCTTTAATAAGGTGATATGGTAAGGTTGTATATAGTGTAGAGAAGTCATAAGTGCTTATTGATGAAACTTGACCTTTATTGCAAATTGTATCAAGAACGTCTCCTGAAATTTTTATAGACCAAAATAAATTAATCCCAGAGTTTTCATAAGTTTTTATCACAATATAATTTAACGTGATCTTTAACGGCGGTAAGACAAGAAGTTAAAAGTTTGGACATGTTTGTTGTGGTGCAGGCACTAGAATTCGAAATAAAGCGAGCCTTATATGGATTTTTATGTAATTTAGGAAGCTAGATAGAAAAATAAATACAAGACTAATTTGTCCATGAATGAATGTAACACTTGTTTTCGTACAGACATACTGATGGACAATGGTCATGATGGTAACACTTGTTTTCGTACGGACGTACTGATGGGCAATGGTCATGAATGTAACAGTTGTTTTCGTACGGACGTACTGATGGACAATGGTCATGATGGTAACACTTGTTTTTGTACGGACATACTGATGGACAATGGTCATGATGGTAACACGTGTTTTCGTACGGACATACTGATGGACAATGGTCATGAATGTAACAGTTGCTTTCTTGCGGACGTACTGATGGACAATGGTCATGATGGTAACACTTGTTTTCGTACGGACGTACTGATGAATAATGGTCATGAATATAACACTTGTTTTCGTACGGACGTACTGATGGACAATGGTCATGATGGAAACACTTGTTTTCGTACGGACGTACTGATGGGCAATGGTCATGATGGAAACACTTGTTTTCGTACGGACGTAGGTATGGACAATGGCAATGATGGTAACACTTGTTTTCGTACGGACGTACTGATGGACAATGGTCATGATAGTAACACTTGTTTTCGTACGGACGTACTGATGGACAATGGTCATGAATGTAACATTTGTTTTCGTACGGACATACTCATGGACAATGGTAATGATGGTAACACTTGTTTTCGTACGGACGTACTGATGGGCAATGGTCATGATGGAAACACTTGTTTTCGTACGGACGTAGTGAAGGACAATGGTCATGATGGTAACACTTGTTTTCGTACGGACGTACTGATGGGCAATGGTCATGATGGTAACACTTGTTTTCGTACGGACGTAGTGATGGACAATGGTCATGATGGTAACACTTGTTTTCGTACGGACGTACTGATGGACAATGGTCATGATGGTAACACTTGTTTTCGTACGGACGTACTGATGGGCAATGGTCATGAATGTAACAGTTGTTTTCGTACGGACGTACTGATGGACAATGGTCATGATGGTAACACTTGTTTTTGTACGGACGTACTGATGGACAATGGTCATGATGGTAACACGTGTTTTCGTACGGACATACTGATGGACAATGGTCATGAATGTAACAGTTGCTTTCTTGCGGACGTACTGATGGACAATGGTCATGATGGTAACACTTGTTTTCGTACGGACGTACTGATGAATAATGGTCATGAATATAACACTTGTTTTCGTACAGACATACTGATGGACAATGGTCATGATGGTAACACTTGTTTTCGTACGGACGTACTGATGGGCAATGGTCATGATGGAAACACTTGTTTTCGTACGGACGTAGGTATGGACAATGGCAATGATGGTAACACTTGTTTTCGTACGGACGTACTGATGGACAATGGTCATGATAGTAACACTTGTTTTCGTACGGACGTACTGATGGACAATGGTCATGAATGTAACATTTGTTTTCGTACGGACATACTCATGGACAATGGTAATGATGGTAACACTTGTTTTCGTACGGACGTACTGATGGGCAATGGTCATGATGGAAACACTTGTTTTCGTACGGACGTAGTGAAGGACAATGGTCATGATGGTAACACTTGTTTTCGTACGGACGTACTGATGGGCAATGGTCATGATGGTAACACTTGTTTTCGTACGGACGTAGTGATGGACAATGGTCATGATGGTAACACTTGTTTTCGTACGGACGTACTGATGGACAATGGTCATGATGGTAACACATGTTTTCGTACGGATGTAGTGATGGACAATGGTCATGATGGTAACACTTGTTTTCGTACGGACGTACTGATGGACAGTGGTCATGATGGTAACACTTGTTTTCGTACGGACGTACTGATGGGCAATGGTCATGAATGTAACACGTGTTTACGTACGGACGTACTGATGGACAATGGTCATGATGGTAACACTTGTTTTCGTACGGACGTACTGATGAACAATGGTCATGAATGTAACACTTGTTTTCGTACGGACGTACTGATGGACAATGGTCATTATGGTAACACTTGTTTTCGTACGGAAATACTGATGGGCAATGGTCATGAATGTAACACTTGTTTTCGTACGGACGTACTGATGGACAATGGTCATGATGGTAACACTTGTTTTCGTACGGATATACTGATGGAAAATGGTCATGATGGTAACACTTGTTTTCGTACGGACACACTGATGGGTAATGGTCATGAATGTAACACTTGTTTTCGTACGGACGCACTGATGGACAATGGTCATGAATGTAACACTTGTTTTCGTACGCACGTATTGATGGACAATGGTCATGATGGTGACACTTGTTAACGTACGGACCTACTGATGGACAATGGTCATTAATGTAACAGTTGTTTACGTACGGAAGTACTGATGGACAATGGTCATGAATGTAACACTTGTTTAGGTACGGACGTACTGATGGACAATGGTCAACACTTGTTTACGTACGGACGTACTGATGGACAATGGTCATGAATGTAACACATGTTTTCGTACGGACGTACTGATGGACAATGGTCATGAATGTAACACTTGTTTTCGTACGGACGTACTGATGGACAATGGTCATGATGGTAACACTTGTTTTCGTACGGACGTACTGATGGACAATGGTCATGAATGTAACACTTGTTTTTGTACGGACGTACTGATGGACAATGGTCATGATGGTAACACTTGTTTTCGTACGGACATACTGATGGGCCATGGTCATGAATGTAACACTTGTTTTCGTAAGGACATACTGATGGACAATGGTCATGATGGTAACACTTGTTTTCGTACGGATATACTGATGGATAATGGTCATAATGGTAACACTTGTATTCGTACGGACATACTGATGGGCAATTGTCATGAATGTAACATTTGTTTACGTACGGACGTACTGATGGACAATGGTCATGAATGTAACACTTGTTTACGTACGGACGTACTGATGGACAATGGTTATGATGGAAACACTTGTTTTCGTACGGACGTAGTGATGGACAATGGTCATGATGGCAACACTTGTTTTCGTACGGACGTACTGATGACAATGGTCATGAATGTAACACTTGTTTTCGTACTGACGTACTGATGGACAATGATCATGATGGTAACACTTGTTTTCGTACGGACGTACTGATGGACAATGGCCATGATAGTAACACTTGTTTTCTTAGGAACGAACTTATGGACAATGGTCATGAATGTAACACTTGTTTTCGTACGGACGGTACTGATGGACAATGATCATGATGGTAACAGTTGTTTTCGTACGGACGTACTGATGGACAATGGTCATGAATGTAACACTTGTTTACGTACGAACGTACTGATGGACAATGGTCATAATGGTAACACTTGCTTTCGTACGGACGTACTGATGGGCAATGGTCATGAATGTAACACTTGTTTTCGTACGGACATACTGATGGACAATTGTCATGATGGAAACACTTGTTTTCGTACGGACATACTGATGGGCAATGGTCATGAATGTAACATTTGTTTTCGTACTGACGTACTGATGGACAATGATCATGAATGTTACACTTCTTTTCTTGCGGACGTACTGATGGACAATGGTCATGATGGAAACACTTGTTTTCGTACGGACGTACTGATTACAATGGTTATGAATGTAACACTTGTTTTCGTGCTGACGTACTGATGGACAATGATCATGATGGTAACACTTGTTTTCGTACGGACGTATGGTCATGAATGTAACACTTGTTTTCGTACGGACATACTGATGGACAATGGTCATGAGGGTAACAGTTGTTTTCGTACGGACGTACTGATGGACAATGGTCATGATGGTAACACTTATTTTCGTACGGACGTACTGATTGACAATGGTCATGAATGTAATAGTTGTTTTCGTACGGACGTACTGATGGACAAGGTCATGATGGTAACACATGTTTTCGTACAGATGTACTGATGGACAATGGTCATGAAAGTAACTGTTGTTTTCGTACGGACATACTGATGGACAATGGTCATCATGGTAACTCTTGTTTTCGTACGGACGTACTGATGAACAATGGTCATGATGGTAACACTTGTTTTCGTACGGACGTACTGATGGACAATGGTCATGAATGTAACACTTGTTTTCGTACGGACGTAGTGATGGACAATGTTCATGATGGTAACACTTGTTTTGGTACGGACGTACTGATGGGCAATGGTCATGATGGTAACACTTGTTTTCGTACGGACGTAATGATGGACAATGGGCATGATGGTAACACATGTTTTCGTACGGACGTACTAATGGACAATGGTCATGATGGTAACACTTGTTTTCGTACGGACGTACTGATGGACAATGGTCATGAATGTAACACTTGTTTTCGTACGGACATACTGATGGACAATGGTCATGATGGTAACACTTGTTTTCGTACGGACGTACTGATGGACAGTGATCATGATTGAAACACTTGTTTTCGTACGGACGTACTGATGGACAATGGTCATGATGGTAACACTTGTTCTCGTACGGACATACTGCTGGGCAATGGTCATGCTGGTAACACTATTTTTCGTACGGACGTAGTGATGGACAATGGTCATGATGGTTACACTTGTTTTCGTACGGACGAACTGATGGACAATGGTCATGATGGTAACACTTGTTTTCGTACGGACGTATTGATGGACAATGGTCATTATGGTAACACTTGTTTTCGTACGGACGTACTGATGGACAATGGTCATGAATGTAACATTTGTTTACGTACGGACGTACTGCTGGGCAATGGTCATGCTGGTAACACTATTTTTCGTACGGACGTACTGATGGACAATGGTCATGAATGTAACACTTGTTTTCGTACGGACGTAGTAATGGACAATGTTCATGATGGTAACACTTGTTTTGGTACGGACATACTGATGGACAATGGTCATGATGGTAACACTTGTTTTCGTACGGACGTACTGATGGACAGTGATCATGATGGAAACACTTGTTTTCGTACGGACGTACTGATGGACAATGGTCATGATGGTAACACTTGTTCTCGTACGGACATACTGCTGGGCAATGGTCATGCTGGTAACACTATTTTTCGTACGGACGTAGTGATGGACAATGGTCATGATGGTTACACTTGTTTTCGTACGGACGTACTGATGGACAATGGTCATGATGGTAACACTTGTTTTCGTACGGACGTATTGATGAACAATGGTCATGATGGTAACACTTGTTTTCGTACGGACGTACTGACGGGTAATGGTCATGAATTTAACACTTGTTTACGTACGGACTTACTGATGGACAATGGTCATGATGGTAACAATTTTTTTCGTACGGACGTACTGATGGACAATGGTCATGAAAGTAACACTTGTTTTCGTACGGACTTACTGATGGACAATGGTCATGATGTTACACTTGTTTTCGTACGGACGTACTGATGGACAATGGTCATGAATGTAACACTAGTTTTTGTACGGACGTACTGATGGACAATGGTCATGAATGTAACATTTGTTTACGTACGGACGTACTGATGGACAATGGTCATGATGGTAACACTTGTTTACGTACGGACGTACTGATGGACAATGGTCATGAATGTAACACTTGTTTATGTACGGACGTACTGATGGACAATGGTCATGAATGTAACACTTTTTTTCGTACGCACGTACTGATGGGCAATGGTCATGATGGTAACACTTGTTTTCGTACGGACATACTGATGGACAATGATCATGATGGTAACACTTCTTTTCTTGCGGACGTACTGATGGACAATGGTCATGATGGAAACACTTGTTTTCGTACGGACGTAGTGATGGACAATGGTCAAGATGGTAACACTTGTTTTCGTACGGACGTACTGATGACAATGGTAATGAATGTAACACTTGTTTTCGTACTGACGTACTGATGGACAATGATCATGATGGTAACACTTGTTTTCGTACGGACGTATGGTCATGAATGTAACACTTGTTTTCGTACGGACATACTGATGGACAATGGTCATGAGGGTAACAGTTGTTTTCGTACGGACGTACTGATGGACAATGGTCATGATGGTAACACTTATTTTCGTACGGACGTACTGATGGACAATGGTCATGAATGTAATAGTTGTTTTCGTACGGACGTACTGATGGACAATGGTCATGATGGTAACACATGTTTTCGTACAGATGTACTGATGGACAATGGTCATGAATGTAACTGTTGTTTTCGTACGGACATACTGATGGACAATGGTCATCATGGTAACACTTGTTTTCGTACGGATGTACTGATGAACAATGGTCATGATGGTAACACTTGTTTTCGTACGGACGTACTGATGGACAATGGTCATGAATGTAACACTTGTTTTCGTACGAACGTACTGATGGACAATGTTCATGATGGTAACACTTGTTTTGGTACGGACGTACTGATTGGCAATGGTCATGATGGTAACACTTGTTTTCGTACGGACGTAATGATGGACAATCGGCATGATGGTAACACATGTTTTCGTACGGGTGTACTAATGGACAATGGTCATGATGGTAACACTTGTTTTCGTACGGACGTACTGATGGACAATGGTCATGAATGTAACACTTGTTTTCGTACGGACATACTGATGGACAATGGTCATGATGGTAACACTTGTTTTCGTACGGACGTACTGATGGTCAGTGATCATGATGGAAACACTTGTTTTCGTACGGACGTACTGATGGACAATGGTCATGATGGTAACACTTGTTTTCGTACGGACATACTGCTGGGCAATGGTCATGCTGGTAACACTATTTTTCGTACGGACGTAGTGATGGACAATGGTCATGATGGTTACACTTGTTTTCGTACGGACGTACTGATGGACAATGGTCATGATGGTAACACTTGTTTTCGTACGGACGTATTGATGGACAATGGTCATGATGGTAACACTTGTTTTCGTACGGACGTACTGACGGGTAATGGTCATGACTTTAACACTTGTTTACGTACGGACGTACTGATGGACAATGGTCATGATGGTAACACTTTTTTTCGTACGGACGTACTGATGGACAATGGTCATGAAAGTAACACTTGTTTTCGTACGGACGTACTGATGGACAATGGTCATGATGGTAACACTTGTTTTCGTACGGACATACTGATGGGCAATGGTCATGATGGTAACTCTTGTTTTCGTACGGACGTTCTGATGGACAATGGTCATGAATGTAACACTTGTTTTCGTACGAACGTACTGATGGACAATGGTCATGATGGTAACACTTGTTTTCGTACGGACGTACTGATGGACAATAGTCATGATGGTAACACTTAATTTCGTACCGACGTGCTGATGGGCGATGGTCATGATGGAAACACTTGTTTTCGTACGGACGTACTGATCGACAATGGTCATGATGGTAACACTTGTTTTCGTACGGACATACTGCTGGGCAATGGTCATGCTGGTAACACTTGTTTTCGTACTGACGTAGTGATGGACAATGGTCATGATGGTAACTCTTTTTTTCGTACGGACAAACTTATGGACAATGGTCATGAATGTAACACTTGTTTTCGTACGGACGTACTGATGGACAAAGGTCATGATGGTAACACTTGTTTTTGTACGGACGTACAGATTGTCAATGGTCATGAATGTAACTCTTGTTTTCGTACTGACGTACTGATGGACAATGGTCATGATGGTAACACTTGTTTTCGTACGAACGTACTGATGGACAATGGTCATGATGGTAACACTTGTTTTCGTACGGACATACTGATGGGCAATGGTCATGAATGTAACACTTGTTTACGTACGGACATACTGATGGACAATGGTCACGATGGTAACACTTTTTTTCGTACGGACGTACTGATTGACAATGGTCATGAATGTAACTCTTGTTTTCGTACGGACGTACTGATGAACAATGGTCATGATGGTAACACTTGTTTTCGTACGGACATACTGATGGGCAATGGTCATGAATGTAACACTTGTTTTCGTACGGACATACTGATGGACAATGGTCATGATGTTAACACTTGTTTTCGTACGGACATACTGATGGGCAATGGTCATGAATGTAACACTTGTTTTCGTACGGACGTACTGATGGACAATGGTCATGATGGTAACTCTTGTTTTCGTACGGACATACTGAAGGGCAATGGTCATGAATGTAACACTTGTTTTCGTACGGACGTACTGATGGACAATGCTCATGAATGTAACACTTGTTTTCGTACGGACGTACTGATGAACAGTGTTCATGATGGTAACACTTCTTTACGTACGGACGTACTGATGGACAATGGTCATGAATGTAACACTTGGTTACGTACGGACGTACTGATGGACAATGGTCATGATGGTAACACTTGTTTACGTACGGACGTACTGATGGACAATGGTCATGAATGTAACACTTGTTTTCGTACTGACGTACTGATGGTCAATGGTCATGATGGTAACACTTGTTTTCGTACGGACGTACTGATGGACAATGATCATGATGGTAACACTTGTTTTCGTACTGACGTACTGATTGATCAAGATCATGATGGAAACACTTGTTTTCGTACGGCGGTAGTGATGGACAATGGTCATGATGGTAACACTTGTTTTTGTACGGACATACTGATGGTCAATGGTCATGAATGTAACAGTTGTTTTCGTACGGACGTACTGATGGACAATGATCATGATGGTAACACTTGTTTTCGTACGGACATACTGATGGACAATGGTTATGAATGTAACATTTGTTTTCGTACGGACGTACTGATGGACAATGATCATGATAGTAAGACTTGTTTTCGTACGGACATACTGATGGACAATGGGCATGAATTTAAGACTTGTTTTCGTAAGAATGTACTGATGGACAATGGTCATGAATGTAACACTTGTTTTCGTACGGACGTACTGATGGACAATGGTCATGATGGTAACACTTGTTTTCGTACGGATGTACTGATGGACAATATCATGATGGTAACACTTGTTTTCGTACGGACATACTGATGGACAATGGTCAAGAATTGAACAGTTGTTTCGTACGGACGTACTGATGGACAATGGTCATGAATGTAACACTTGTTTTCGTACGTACGTACTGATGGACAATGGTCATGATGGTAACACTTGATGCCCACTTATAGTTTGTGGCTTGGCATAAATAGAGACGACTTACAAATCAATTGTATCGATTAACGAGGGAGACATGAGTGGATGTATATGAAAAATATTACCGTTACAGAAATATTTAGTAATAAAATTGAATAACATGGTAAATGCCATTGAAAAGATGTTAGGCTATTCTGCAGCGGTCATGGACTATGTAAAATTAATAAAATATATAACAACTATTATATAGGTAGGACATTCTTTTCAAACGATATTTGCGAAAAGTAAAACAATGTAATTTACCTGCTTTGCAGAAATTATAAGTACGCTCTGATTTTCAATGAAAAAGAAGACAATTTTAAAATTGAACACGTTGGTTTGTTATTTCATTAACAATTATAAGTTATATTTCAGGGTTTGTAACATTTTAAACCCAGATTATTGATTTAATTAAGTTTTTTTAATTTGTTCTTGATAATATTCTTTATATTTCGTATGAACTATGCAGTTTTAACTAAATGGGAAATTAATCTGAAACTTGGATCACAGATTATAAGTGAAAAATGTCATGGACATGTTTTCAAATACTTATCATCATACAATAACATTCAGTTTCGTTTTAAAGGGATACACGGCAATCTTGAATAGTGTAAAAAGCAATGAGTTTAGCGCCCCCATTTATTTATCCAGATTATTTTGACTTGGAACTGCTTGCATATAATATATAATTAATAGTAAATAATATTAAAATAATTTGATTTATACTTGTCTTACAATTAATATTAATGATGGAACAAATTCACGTTAAGTAGAAAAACAAACATTCCAAACGCCGGAAGTTCAAAACATCAAGATTGCCTTGAATTCCCTATTTGCAAATTTACTTTGACAATAACACTATATTATGTCTTAGTTTGCTTATTTGGATTGTTTATTTCTGTTTAATAAGTGTAAACATATATGATCTTAAATATATCACCTCACCGACGTCATCATTGAACATACGGATGGTTTAAACACGTATTGAATGAATTGTATTTAATATAGATATAAATATCGAACAGGAAAAGTAGCATTCAAGGACGACAATCAACCACAAACACACACAGAAACAAAGAACAACTTTAAAGATTAATAAAATGCCAAATAAGACATCACAAACACAAAAGGGTTGACAACAGGGCTACCACCTTGGAACGGTGAGTGGCAAAAAAGGCCGCTAGGGATTTAAACCTGGTTCTAGGGTGCACCAAACTTCACACTTACCCTACTGTCAGCCCAATAAAACGGGACAGTGTAAATAAAGAAATCCCCGCCGTAAACTATTCTCTAACCAACAAGGCAGCATTAATAGGCAGTATAAGTAAAACACAAAGATGCTCGTGTATATATAAATACAAAAATCAATAGCCTAGACAGCCACAAAGAAGGCACTCAATAACTTGGCAGAAGCCAGAGCAACAAGATAAAGTCGCCGCACTAACAGTCATATGTAGACTTTTACGGCTTCCATTGGTGGAGGAAGACTAAACGCATTTTAGAAACGTCCCTCATGCCATATTGTAAGGCACATGCATAATTCAACGGAGTTTTAAATTTAAATTAGAAATAAAAAGACAAACGATGACTATTTGCAATGAGACGTGTACAACTGTATTTTTTATTATTGAATTATTGAATTGAATGTTTACTATTGAATAAAATTATTTACTAATACTTCGGAATAAATAATCAAAATATATGTTAATTTTAACTCTTTTTATTTCATCCCCGCTTTACAAATTAAAGTGGGTGCTATTTAGGAATCGGCACGTCCTATCGCGTCAAGTCACGTCGCTTAATGTTTATAACTTGAATTTCTCAATTTCCAGTGGATTATTCCAAAACTTCAAAAGCACACATGATGACCTTAAAATGTCCCTCTACATCACACATTGTTGATTGCCTTATTAATACAGTACTTTGGCCCTTTGTTGGAATTAGAATTGTCCACTTTAATGTTGTTTAATGTCCCGTAACACATTGCTGTTACTCGCATTTCTCCACTTTCGTATGAACTGTTCACAAACTGCATATGCACACAACAACTGATAACCCCATGCTCCTCTACATCACACATTATCGACTGCCTGTTTTTTTTTAAACATATTTATGGCCCTTTAACTTAGAACGTTCAACTCTAATAGAGTATAACGAACACATTGTAGTTACTTGCATTTCTCAAACAGTTTCAAATAAAATATTCCCAAACTTCATATACACATAATAACGGATGACCTCGGGTTTGTCTACATCACGTATTGTTCATTTCCTAATGTATAACAGACTTATGGCCCTTTGTTTGACTTAGAATTTTCCACACCCTAAAGTGTATATCGAACTTCATGTGGCTTTCAAATGCGGGGTAAGTCATCACATCAAGTGATAGTTTTAGTAAAGTTTATGAGATCTAGACCTTCTGTGTGGCTTAGAATTGTCCACTCTAATATTGGACAATGTCCCGTAACACATTTGTCTCAAACAGTTTCGAATGGATTGTTCCCAAATTGCATATAAGCATAACAGTTGATGATCTCATGTCCTTCTTCATAACCTACATCACACATTAATAATGGTATAATGGGGATTCTGGCCCAACCTAGATTTTTTAATCGAGGTTGATCCAAAAAACACCTACCACAAGGTGCTGAAATAAGCTGGGTTAGAGTTATATTTTGAGATTTTTTAATAGTTACTAAATTTACACCCAAATCAACGAATAAACACTAAATCAGCAAAAAGTCTGATTTTGCGTCTTTTTGCAATCTTTATAATTATAAAATATGTTTTTAATACAAAACAAAATTGTTGATTTGTTATTGGAATTTTAGTCAAATCAACAATTTTCCGACCTTGAATACAAAGGTGGTGGATCATACTCAAACACATTACTAAAACAATAAATCACACACTTTTTAGACTTTTTTGTAAGGTTGTCATTGCTTCCTTTCTTCCCTGCTTCACTAGTTCTTTTTTTTTAACTTCACTTATTTCAGCTTTCTTTTTGGTGTCCTGTTTTAAACTATAATATTTATCTAACTCATCCAAAATCAACTTAAACTCTTGCTCAGATATCTGTGCATCACTCAATGCTTTTGATATCAAATCTTTTACGCTATTCAAAAGACTCTGCCAAAGTTTTTATTTCATAATGTTTTTGAGCTTTTGTATTAAGCTTGCGTCTGATAAAATTAATACAAACACCTGTAGCTCCACATACTATTGCTGCTATTTCCAAAGGTAACAAAACTGGAACAATAAATCCAATCCCAGCCATAATAACACCTGCAGATATCAAGGTAGTGTCAATTCCATCTGTAATATTAATACCACGTTTATATTTTTTATTAAGAGATTTTCGTGTGTCTCGCTCTGTAATTAACTTTTTTTCAATCTCTGAAATCTTTTGTTATCTATAATTTTGTCCGTCTTCCACTGGCAACTCAGGATATATACTTGGTGCTGTCGGTTGCTTCATGTTTTTTTAATAATAAAAAATTAAATTAATTCAATTAATAATGACGCCACCGTATTTATAGCGGTAGCGTTGGCAATCTTGCTTACAAAGTTAATAACAGAATCAGCACCAATATCTGAAGGTCTATCAAAGTTATCGTGTTTGCGTGGGATGGTGTGAAGCGTAATGCCATAATTTGGTTCTTCAACACCATTAACAGAAACTACTACAGATACGTCACCAACTAATCGTTTACTTGCTAAACCTATTCCCATAATACGACCACGGCGTGTCATTACATGCCCCACATTTGTTTCTGCTCCACCGTTACCAAATAAGAGTATTCTATTCAACACAAGTGGGCCCTTAGCCTCTGCAAATATTGTTATAATCCTATATTTAAGATTATCAACTTTATCTGTTATTTGTTTGAATTGATTAACATTAGGCACAACTCGCCTATGTAAATCTAGAACATGATTGGTTAAAGCCTCTAAGTTTTCTGTTTTTTTCAGGTTTTGTTGCTCAAAATATACTCATTTTTTTTTTTTTAAAAATATATTTTTAAAAAAATTCTAAAACACAACTCATAGGGAAGCTGTGATTATTTATCTTTTCGCCATGCTCAACTCTGACTTCTATTTTTAATTCAGAAATTGTACTACCCGAAAGACAGCGATATTCAGGATAAAAACGTGTATATACAATATCCCCAAACTGCTTATTTACCACAGGCATAACCCCTATAATAGTGCTTGGCGCGCCATGGAAATAATTACTACTTGTATTAACTTGTTCCAGATGAACATATAGCTGTTTATAAGAAGCTAAATCAATTGATTGTTTTCCAATATAAGTACCTTCCGCCCATCCCCTGTCCCTGAATCCCCTGTTCCTGAATCCCCTGTCCCTGAATCCCAGCATTTCTGAAAGACCGCTTGATAATCGTGTCTCTGTTGGCGTCTGTAAAGAGACTATACCATTCCGCGCATCAACGGTTAGGGTAATATTCAGCGCTTCAAATATATCTGCCAACTGTTGAAAGTTATAGTGTCCATTTGGTATACGATACGTATCGTCTGGGTTTTTTTCTTTATGACTTCATGAATAATATTATACCAACCGATGGTGTATGTAAAACTCTTTAATCCAACGCTCTTAGTTCCATCTCTATTATCGATATACTGTTGTAAGTTAATAGAGTTGTCTATGTTTGAAATTGTATGAAACATTTTTTTTAATATATATAAAAAATACAAATAAAAATGATTTCTAAAGAATTCAAATATAACCCAGATGCTCACTATTCAAGTACTTTCAGCAAAGAAGTGATAGATATAATAAATCAAAACATAGTCATTACATCAAACGGTAAAGGCTTTAAAGCATCATTCCCCAATGTCTTTGAAAAATACAAACTCCCATACGTCAAATCAGATGCTATAGTTCAACGCTGGGAAACAGACTGGATGTCATTTTGGCAGAACCAGTTGAATATTGCTATTTTGTGTGCGACAACTGGGTGTGGTATTGCTTTCAACAATCATCTGTGGAACTCTGTTCCAAAAGCTGATGCCCTGGTTGGTTCGTTATTTCGATTTCATGTCTATTTCCAAGTCAGAAGAATATTATTTGAGATGAGTGTAGCAATGCCGCAAGACTCAAATTGTAATGCGTTTAATAACACATATAACCAAAATGCATACGAGAGAATATGCAAGGAGTTTAACGTTGACTTAAATTCGGACTGGAGCCAGAAACAAAGCTATAATGAAGGCTAGGAACAATTTATGAATACTGGACAAATATTGGTTATCATCCTTTGATAAATTCTGTATACGACAACAAAACGATGAGTTTTACAGTCTATGAGAGTGATAAAACATACCATATTGATTACATTGCACAAGGATCTGAGGCTGACAATAGTTGGTCTACTTTTATACTAGATAGTTCTGTGGGACTTACAAGAGCTGGAGTAGAAAGAATCAATGACAGCATAAGAACATACTGCTGGGCAATTCTTGGCTCACAATCACAAACAAGAACAGATATAACTGGAACGGCATTTGATGCACAAAAACAATTTTTGGCAAATGTAGAGGACGCAATAAACAGCCCCATTGACTTGCCCAGTCAAATTTCAAGATATGAAAACACTCTAAAATATGCAAGAAGTAAAGTAAATTTTGTCTATGGAAGTGGATTGTACATGTCTCCGAGTGACATGGAATTAAGAATCGGAACAATACAAGACTACAATAATGAAATTGTAATAGCAACCGATGCACAAGCATTAGGATTGAATAATGATGTAAATATAAAACCAGTACCACCAAAAATTGTTCAACCTTTTCAAGGCACCACAACAAAGAAATTTTTACCGGACTTTGATTAATCTTTGATACATAAAACTGTGGAGCATCCAAACCCACCTGTGAAACAAGAGATTAAAAAAATAGCGATTGAACATGAAGATAACAAAATATCTATAATTGTTGGTACTATAGTAATAGGTCTTGCTGCATTACTTATTTATTAGATTGTTACCAAGCCAATTAATAACATTACCTCTTGCAGATAAAAGCCATGATATTATTGCACCAATAACTCCTGGAAGTGCTGCAGCAGTTTACCAGCTAAATTAGCGAGAAGTTTACCAAGATTACTTAGTTTTTTTTTATCCAGTCCTTGATGGATCAGGTTTTGGAGTTGGCTTTGGAGTTGGAGCAGCACTTGATGTAGGAATGATGGCCTCAACTAAAACCCCAATAATCATACCAAACGCAGTCAAAATACTAACAATAGTAATACCTTGCTCTCTGAATAATGTTTTTATTCTCTCACCCAATGTTGTGTCTTCTTTTAACACCTTATTTATAGTTTCTTTTATCCTGTTTATTTGACTGCGTAATGCTTCTTTGTTTTCACTCGCCGCTTCAAGTCGTGCACTTTTTTCATCTTCTAAGTTTTTTATTCTGTCACGTATGCGCTCTTGTTGAAACTCATCCTCCTGCCCGGGGGTGCTAACCTGCTCTAATTTTTGTTTTTCTTTCGTTATATCTTTATCAAGCTCAGTGAGCTTTGAGAGATTATTAGTAAGTTCTCCACGGAAGCTTTGCAATCTCTTATCTAAACCTCGTATTTCTCGCAGTGTTAGACCTTCTGGTTGAACAGAAGTTTTAGGATGAGTTTTATCTATTATATTACTCAAATCACTCTCAATTGTATTTACAGCATCTACTGTATTTTGTAAATCTTCAGTTGTTGAAAACGTTTGCATTGGTATTTTTTTTTTCTTTTGTGAGGGTATCTCTTGTTTTTACCAAGGTTGCAAATTTTACCCTACCCTGAGCCAGTCTTTCACGTGGAACTAAATAATCAGACATTTTTAAAGTGTTTCTGATGAAGTCAACATTATATTTTCGATTTAGAGTGTCCAGTGCATAAAACTCGACTGGACCATTTCTCTTATAATGGGTAAGTGGAACATCATCCGTCCCCAACTGAACTGCATATAACATTGTTCTACCGTTTTCGTCCTTAGCCACTTTGAAATCTTTATAATCAATTCCGCTAATCTCAGCGTTAACTCTAGTAAAGAATTGATCTACTAATGACTTTTTTTGTTTAAGCTTACAATTTGTCTCTGGAAATCTGAGCCAGGTTGTATACATTCTGGATTCTTCATCACGCAGCATATCACTTATAAAAGCATCCACATCTTCAACATTATCTGGATCAAACGTAGGATTGTCAAAGTATCCTCCTTCAGCCATTGTTTATTTTATTTAATTTTAAAAAATATATTTAAAAAATAAAAACAATGTCGGCATACGGAAACAAACTCAACCCTCATAGAAAACTAAGAGAACCTCATTGTGCCAAGGGCATCCGCACAAGTGTAGTAATAACTAATAATCCATCAACAATAGACCAAAACCAGCAACTGCTTGTAAGATTTCCCAATCTAAGTATTAATGATGTGATAGTTCCACGTACTGCTCGTCTTGCTAATGAAATAGAACTTAAAAGTACAGACGCCAACGCTACTATATACAAGAATCTGGGTAGAGCAATTGTGAAAAGAATGACAATAAGAATAAGTGGCAATGAAGTCATGTCAATAGACGACAGTGATATATATCATTGTTATGTAGATTTATGGAAAAGCCCTACCGAACGATTAAACATAGCTTACCAAGGTATTGGTAAAGCAAACATGCTAAAACATAGAGTTGGTGCGGGAGATGCTTCCTCAGACCTTGAAGTTGAAGCTGTAGCAGCAGCTTATGGAAATAGATTTTGTATTCCACTGGACTTTGAAATGTTTTAACGTTTAACAATTATAACAAAGTTATCAAAAGCAATGATGCTGATGCATCTTTTGTAATAAAAAATATCTGCTTGGAATTTGATATGGTTAGTGATGTTGAATTAACCAGACAAATAAGACAGCAAACCTATTGTAAAATAGTATTTATGTATGATCGTATCTTGCGACATAGAATAATACAAGCAAAAAAATCTGATACACTTTGGAATATCAACATTAATGTACCAGCACGGAGCATGAAAGGTATTCTAATGCTGTTTGAAGACCCAGACAGAACAGACACGGAATTCTTTTACAACCCAAAGATTGAAAAGGTTGAAATGACAATAGAGGGCGTACCAAATCAGTTGTTTAGTCAGGGCGTGAAGGCATATCAACAATGGGATGAAATCAACAAATATTTTGCCTTGATATCAAAAAAGAAACAAAGAGACAGACATAGTGGTAAAGGACTTATACTTTACTAATGTTTCTCTTGAGACCTATCTAACAAAATCATATGCTTTGTGGCTTGACCTTAGAACATGTGATGACAATTTATTACACGGCAGTGGAAGAAAAATAGAAAACGGCAGTGAAGGCATAACGATACTAATAAATAAAAAAGCAGATGCAGATCAAACTTTAAATATTTATCTATATATAATACAAGATGCGCAAATCAAATTTGAAGATGGAAGATTTAAAGAAGTACGATACTTAATATCCTAAATATCCACACAGTGCCGTTATCTGTGGTCCGACAGGCTGTGGTAAGACAGAGTTTGTTCTTGACATACTTGAACAAGAGTATGTTGGAGTTTTTGAACATATAATTATTTTGTGTCCAACCATAGAGTGGAACGAGGCTTATAAAAATAGACCCTGGATAGGAGATGTAAGACATCCGAGAGATAAAAATATAATAAATGTCAATCCCGTCAACAGCGGTAAAGAAATGCTACAAGAACTGTTGCGTTTATTTTTCAAACAATATGCTGGCAAGTCCACACTATACATCATTGATGATTGCTCCGCCACAAAAGAATTAACAAAGAAAAAAGATGTGTTATCAGAGTTGGCATTCTCTGGTCGTCACGCTAAACAATCAGTGTGGGTCATTTCACCGAGATATAATTCTGTATTGAAAGATTTGATAGAGCAAGCAAAATGGTTGCGTATGTTTTACACTAAGGACAGAGATAGTTATGAAAATTGTTTGAGAGAGAATGATGTTATTCCAACGCTGGAGGAGAGAACCAGAATAAGAAAAGCTTTAGCAAAGACTAAATATTCCAAGTTAATATTGAGGACTGACCAACCAACTGGTTATTGGGTTGAATAATTTCTAACAGCAATGCTTTGTTGCTAATAGTAATACTAACAGCAAAGTAGCAACGTTAATAGCAATACTGACATGAAAATATAATGAAAATATCAGGAAATATAGTAATGCTTATAGCATTACTAATAGCAAAGTAGCAATGCTAATAGCAATGCTTGCAACGAATAAACACGAAATTAACAAAATATGATTCAAACCTCAATACGTCTAAATCGGAGAAACTCAGCGTTGTATGACTTTAATTTCCAGTATTCAATACTCACTCTAAACAAATTAGCTCCGCAATTAACACATAACCCATATTTTGCATAAGTTCCTTTATGACAATTTAGACAAGGTGAGACACGACTTGTTTTTAATCTATATTTATGCAAACAACAATAATTAGAATCCTTAGTTGGCTTGAATTTACATGGCTCCCGTAATCCAACTTTTAGGAATTGACAAACTTTTACATTACTTTCCATTTTTATATATAATTATTTTATATTTAAGAAATTTTATTTTTAATACATAACAAAGAAAATAAATGAATTATGAATTATAACGTAAACAACGAAGAGACTATAAGAAATTTGATACGTCTGTTTGATTCAGAAATAATAAGCAAAGAGGCACTAGAACATAGTCTTAAGGCGGTTGCTATCCAACCAGCCGAGGCATTGGAAAGTCTAAAAAACAAGGAGAAAAGAAAAAAGGAAAAGCAAACCAATTCCAGCACCACGAGCTGTAAAACCAATTCCTGCACCACGAACTGTAAAACCAATTCCAACCCCTCGTACTACAATCAAACCCCGTGAAACTCCAAAGGAAACTCCAAAGGAAACTCCAAAAGAGGTTAGTCAATCATTTGAAAATTTCAAAAAGAGACGACGTGCTAGAAAACCAGAAATATGATAAATTACAAGAAAATTTTACAAATAAACAAAAGCAGAAATATGCTAAATTTACGAGAAAATGTTATAAATGAATTAAAACAAGTTTTTAAAGATAAAAAATCTACTTCAGAATTAAAACTGGTTGACAAACCAATGTGTGGTCATTTCAAAGCATACGAGATATCTGTCGAGGGATACAAAGACCCTCAAAAACTATTTCGTGATAAAAAATCCATTATCACAAAACAAATCAGCAAAGAGCTGACAGAGACGAATGGATTAAAGTTTCAATCAGGTCTCACTGTAAAGCTATTTAAAGACGATGGTGCTACCAAAAAATACACTAAAGCACCATTATTCAGTGAACAAAAAGCAATCACAACCCCCGAAAATATAAATGAGTTTTATGATGAAGCATCAGCTCATATGCAAAAGAAACTTGACAGATTTACAAAAACAGCATCTGGATTGGAGATTGATCACTGTGTTACGTTTTACTTAAATATTGCAAAGTATTCGCCATTAAAAGGTTCTTCATATATTCCTCTGCCCAAAGCATTAGCTGACAAGAAAGCATTAATAAACGTTAAAAACAATGATGATAAATGTTTGTTTCATGCAATAAATTCTGCTCTAAATCCAGTTGCAAATCACACTGACAGATTATCAAAGTATCCTGATATATCGTTTTTGAAAAAAGATGGCATTGACTTTCCCACACCAATTTCTCAAATATCCAAAGTAGAAAAACAAAACAACCTTGCTATCAATGTTTTTGGATATGTTATGAAAGGAAAAAATAAAAAGATAATAATTTTTCCATATCACATATCAGAACAACCAAAAGATATCGAGCGAATTAATCTTCTTTTAACATCTGATGACATTGAGGTTTAAACAGATGATTCAGAAAATGATTCAGAGAATGAAGAAGGAATTATAGATGACAACTATAACCCTGATGATTATCCTGATGAACCAAAAAAAATAACAACCAAATATCACTATTGCTGGATTAAAAATCTGAATAGACTACTCTATGACCAAAAACAAACACCATGGTCAAACTTACTTTTGCAATCGTTGCCTTTGTGGCTTTTATGGAAAAGGACTACTTACCAAACACAAGGAAGACTGTAATGGTATCAATAAAAATTCTTGCAGAATAGAAATGCCACAAAAAGGTAAAAATCACATAAAATTTAAAAATCATCAAAATCAGATGCATGTGCCTTATGTAATATATGCTGATTTTGAGAGTATAATAATCAAACCACATTTAATCAAATTTGGAAAGAAATCTGAAATTCAAAATATACACGAAGCGTGTGGATTTGGATACCAAGTTGTTAGATATGATAGTAAAGTTGAAAAACCTGTTATTTACAGAGGTGAAGATGTTGTTGAAGTGTTTTTAAAACGCCTAGAATGTGAGAAGAGCAACATTAATAATATATTTGCTCACCCGAGAAATTAATCATGACGCAGCAACATGAGAAAGATCATGAAAAAGCAACACACTGTTGGATATGCGAGAATAAAATATGGAAAGGTAAAAACTGTAAAGTAAAAGACCACTGTCATTTTACAGGTAAATACAGAGGTGCAGCACATAAAATCTGTAACCTGAAACTGAAAATAAAACCACACACAACAACTATCCCTGTTATATTTCATAACCTCAAAGGATATGATAGTCATCTTATCATGCAAAAAATACATACAATGTCAAGTAATATTACATGCATCGCAAACAACGCTGAAAAATATATATCATTTAGCGTTGGACAACTCAGATTTTTAGATAGCTTTCAATTTATGGCTTCGTCCCAGGAAAAATTGGTCGATGCAACAGACAAATCTGATTTCAAAATTACCAAAAATGTTTTTAAAGAACAAACTGATCTACTTTTGCGAAAATGTGTTTATCCATACGAATATATGGATAGTATTAAAATTTCAATGAAACACAATTGCCACCTATAGAAAAGTTTCATAGTAGTCTTAGAGATGAAAGCATCAACCAAAAAGATTATGAATATGCTCAAAAAATATGGAAAGAGTTTAACTGTAAAACTCTTGGAGATTATCATGATTTATATCTAAAAACTGATGTAACTCTGTTAGCAGATGTGTTTCAAACTTTTAGAAAAACATGTATGAGTGCATACAAACTTGATGCTTTGCATTACTATACAGCACCTGGATTATCTTGGGATGCTTTACCCAAACATTCAAAGATAGATTTAGAACTTTTTACAGACATTGATATGCACTTATTTACAGAAAAAGGTATGCGTGGAGTAATAAGTATGGTATCAAAACGATATGCAAAAGCAAACAATCCACATGTAGCTGATTATAACCCTAACGAGGAAAACAACTTCTTAATGTATTTTGATGCAAATAATCTTTATGGATGGGCAATGAGTCAGCCACTTCCATATTCTGGGTTTGTTTGGAAGGCCAAAAACAAAAGTGGAGGATTTTCTAAACCAAAACCTGGTAAAGGACAAATACTTGAAGTTGATTTGGAATATCCAAACGAACTCCATGAAGCTCACAATGACTATCCACTTGCACCAGAAAGATTAGCAGTGAAATAAGAATGGTTGTCTAAATACCAGACAGATTTGTTGAAAAATAATAGCATGATAAATGTAGAACAACTAGTTACCAATCTTATGGACAAAGAAAAATATGTGTTACATTACAAAAACCAGCAACTGTATTTATCTTAAGGTATGAAACTAAAGAAAACACACAGAGTATTAGAATTTAATGAAAAACCATGGATGGCAACATACATAAATCTAAACACAGAACTTAGGAAAAAAAGCTAAATCACCCTTTGAAAAAGATTTTTACAAACTTATGAACAACTCTGTGTATGGCAAGACAATGGAAAATGTACGCAAGCGGACTGATATAAAACTAGTCAGAACTGACGGCTCTGAAAATGAAAGGATAAGAAAAATACTAGCCAAACCCAACTTTAACAGACGTATAAATAAAGTTCTCAGATGAATTGTCAGCAATACATGTAAACAAATCAAAATTAACATTAAACAAACCAATCTATGTTGGGATGTCAGTATTAGATTTATCAAAGTACATTGAGTATGACTGGTACTATAATACTCTAAAGAAAAGGTACGGAGATAACTGTATTTTATTATACACAGACACTGACAGCTTGCTGGTAGATATCAAAACAAAAGATGCGTACAAAGAAATGGCTGAAATGAAAGATGAGTATGACTTGAGTGATTATCCGCAAACACATCCACTGCACGATGATACAAATAAAAAAGTATTAGGTAAAATGAAAGATGAATGTGCTTGTGTTGCTATAGCTGAGTATATTGGATTAAGACCCAAACTATATTCTATTTTGAGAGCAGATGAGCAGATTATTAAAAAAGCAAAGGGAGTAAAAAAATACGTAATTGAAAAACATATCAACTTTGAAAACTACAAGGATGCATTGTTTAACAAGAAACAAATACACCCATGAAATGAATATGTTACGTTCAATAAAGCATGAGATATATGGTCAAACAGTAAACAAAGTAACACTGTCACCATTTTACTCTAAAAGATACATAGCACCAGACTGTATTAAGAAGGATAAATATATCGGACAGGGAAAGCAGCATTCAAGGACGACAGTCAACCACAAAACACAAAAACAAACACGCAAACAGACAAACGAAAAGGCAAAAGTAATAAAAAAATGCAAACGACATCACAAACACAAAAGGGTTGACAATAGGGCTACCGCCATGGAACGGTTAAAACTGATGCACATGGTTTTTATAAAAACTTATAAAGACGTTTGGGTATCAGCAGGAACAATACGTAGTTCTTCTTTGACAAATCCTCTCTGTGGCGCTGGTGCCTTCAAATAATATACTCATATACCTTGCGTTATCATATAATTATTAATCTTGTAAATATCTACACTCCACATTGGATCAGTTGCTCTGCGTCTTCCACCTTCTTGTTCCCCGGGTTGATATAAATATCTTACACTGGCATTCATATAGATAGGATCTTCATTTAATGTTTTTGTTTCAACAGGAGGGGGCTTTTTTTTCTCCACATTTAATGCTTTGACAACTTCTGGTAATCTTTTTACCCATTCTCTATTACGTTTTTTTTAATCTTCTATTTCCTTAGCATACTGATAACCAAACAATCTTTCAGCTAATGTTCTGTTAAATCTTTCCACTATAGCTTGGTCTCTGTGTATCTCTGTTCTGCCTCGTCTGATATTTACTTTAAGTCAGCGGCTCTGCTTCTTTGTATCTACTTGTAATATCAACAACAGTCAATGCATATTTATATGTCTTGCGTCCACGACCAAAGCCAAAAGTGTCATGCGGTAAAAATAACAAATCAGCTTGATGCACTCCATTCTTAGTAAAAACATCAAACCTGGGTCTAATTATTTTCTTTGGTGCGGGTAAATAAATCTGCCACACAGCTTGTTTTTTTAAAAATTCTAATGCCTGTTTTTCACTGACACCAGCCTCTTTTGACAATTTTTTAACTGCTGAGTAACCTCTCCAAAATCCTTTTGGGCTGTAATAAATCTTTTCCATTTTTTTTTGACTAAAGATTAAAATATATAACTATAAAGAAATAAATGGAAATCACAACTGCACGATTTGATGAACTGCTCGAAGAGCAAAATCAATATAGCACAAAGAAATGGACAGACTTGGAATATAAAGAAATATACACTATTACAGATATAAAAATACTGGATACTCAATATGGTCCATCCATGGTATTGACATTATTAGACACGGTGAAGTATGGGCGCCTGATCATCTCAAAAATAAAATAGAAAAGAGTGCTAAACCACCATATTATATTCGACCACTTGGATTGAAACCATGTATGAACAACAAAAAAATAGCTATCATGCATATGACTTAGTCATTCCAAAGTAATGACTTTGTTATTTCAAAATAGTTTTTTTTTTTTTATGAAATCAATTTATACGCCACAAATCCAGTTGCAGCCATGGCCACAACAATAAACGTAATTTCTCTATTCTGTTGATCCGGAGATGGTGTATAGAAATCACTCAACTTAGGCTCCGGTTCCAAAAGCAACTGTTTGCCTGTTATATAATAATACTGCTTCATAGCTTGGCCCACATTATCAAATGTCTGCTTTGCATGATGCTCCTTTTGCAGTTGCTTATTAATAAAATCTAATCTCTCTGTTCTTTTTTTATTCCACGCCGATTGTGCTGCTTCCAATTGTTCTACGGCTTTGTCATGCCTTTGTCTTTCCTCATCTGAATGACTACCCATTTTTGAAAAGAAATAATTTGAAACGCTAAACGCCAATGCGTTTGTTAATGCGCCACCTATCATCATTGCTACTGCGCTCGCCATTTTTTCATATACATTTTTTTAAATTATTTCATAATATCCGCCGGAATAATACCTTGCTTAATCAACATATCCCTCGTAGCCATTGCTAACATTATATCTACGGACAGCATCCCAACATCTGTCATATTAAAATCCACTTTAGGAGCTGGTTTTCTTAGTAGTTTTCTGCCAATCTCAGAATATCCAATAGTTAGCAGTGTTTCCACTCCAGCGGGATACACCATATTTACAATTTGTTTTCCGTCAATACTTGTTGCCATTTTTTTTATATGATTATTTTTTTTAATTTATTATTAAAATCAAACGGGTCTTTTGGTAGAGTGGCAACAGGTTGTGTAGCAACATGCGTAGCAACAATGGTAGCAACCAATTTCTTGTTATAGATATACAAACCCAACCCAGCAATGCCTAATAAAACCACACACGGTGGAATATAATGTTTGCATACATTTATTATGATTTTCTCTGGTTCCTCTCCACCTATTGTCATTTTTGTTACTTCAACTTGATTTACATGCTTTGCATCTTGTTTTGCATCTTGCTTTGCATCCTGTGCATCTACCAAACGCTTTGCCTTCCTTGCCGCTGCTCCCTTTTTCCCAGCCTCTATTCGTTTTGGATTTTTTACTTTTTGTTGTTTAACAGGTTGTGTATCAACTTCAACAGGTATATCAGCTTCATTCTCTTGTTTCTCCATCATTTATATTATTTGTATTTTTATTTTTATTAAAATCAATATGTCTAACAGTTGTCAGTATTGCTGTAAATGGTGCTAAGCACATCCCATACCTACAATACAACTCACAACAAGCACTTGTTAAAGCATGATTAATAAATGGGTCTTCCTCCAAATCTTCTATCAGTTTTGGTGGATTGGTTACATTGAAATATTTTGATACTCCCATCACATATAAGTTAATAAAAGAATTGCCTAAAGTCTTGGTCATGCTTGCCCCAAGCCGTGCTTCATATCTGCAGTAAAGTTTGTTATTTCATCCGGGGGCATGCTATCTATATTCGTGAGCTGTATGTCTTTATCCAAATATTGACGGCTACCACCGCCAGCCACTATGGCTGATAATCTTTCTTTTTTTTTTCTTGTTGCTTTGGTTCATCTGTGTGTTCCGTGAAACCTTCCGATATATCTTTTAATAGTTCTTCAGCATTCATTTTTATATTAATAATTTTATTTTTTATCTTGGAATAAATATAAAATACAAAACAACCAGTTGCGATATTCACCACGCAACTAGATATGGTTAGTATTGTTAATAGCATTGTTATTTGAGTAAAATTTGTTTTGTATTAAAGAAACATTTTATAATTATAAACATTACAAAAAAACACAAAATCAGACTATTTTTATGTTGATTTTGGATGTAATTTTGATAACTATTAAAAAAATCTAGGTACTAAAAACTTGTTCAAATTATATAATTTAAACTTACAATCTTCACTACCCTAAGATTCTAAAAAGTTTTAATAGATCAAGTGAATATCACCATAAAATGATAATTTAGGTGTAAATTTAATAACAAATCAACTTTATTAAAAAATCTCAAAATATAACTCTAACCCAGCTTATTTCAGCACCTTGTGGTAGGTGTTTTTTGGATCAACCTCGATTACAAAATCGAGGTTGGGCCAAAATCCCCATTATACCATTATTCACATTGTTTATTGCCTAATTCATTACATAAATATGGCCCTTTATTTGACTTTTCACTCTAATATTGTGTAATGTTCCGTAACAAATTTGTTTCAGTGTAATCAGACCGGAAAAATTACACATAAATACTTAGACACTCGGCGGGTTCGAACTCGGGACAACTTCCATGTGAAGCGGACGCTCTACCAATATCACCATAAAAGCTATCTCTGCGGCGAGACTGTAGTAACGCGCTTATATACATATCTATTTACAGACCACACCAACTGAGTCCTATTAGATACCTCATGTCTAAATTCATTTATTTTTGTCTGAAAACACGGTGAACGATTATTACACATCATGATTAAAGCAATTGCCTACTTGGATCTGCGATCTTCATCTAAAGTTACGCATATACTGAGTAATGTTGTTGCTTTAAAAGAGAGTTATGAAAAGAAAGCATAGTACACATTATTTATATGTTTTTGTATATAGTTTGTTGCCTTAAAAGCGAACAATTTAAGTTTTTATATTGTATGCGATTTATTACTATCGCATATGAATACGTCTTACAATTTGCCTTAAAAAGAAATCGTAGTAAATAAGCCACGTCTCTGTATGCATACTTGAACACCCGAGGCACAATTTGGTTGAAAGTACAATCAAAATTATTAAACGTATACAAAACTAGATGTAGTTGATGGTGAGCCATCGCAGATCCTCACCTTTTTGAAGTGCAAGTCAGAGATGCATGAATTATCTCCCCTAGCTCCGTTTTCCGACATAGCTCCCTAGCAACAGTAGTCGGAAAAGACGTCCTCAAAAATGTTACGTTTCACTTCATATACTGAGTCCGAATAGATCACTATTTAAACAGTGCATGGCAATAAAAAGTTAAAATGAATCACTAAGAATATAGTTTATGTATCATTTAATATATCGTGACCATCAGTCATGATGGTGACCATCAGTAAAGAAACAATTACAAACCAGCGTTATATGTCGCGTTTTTTTTTTTTGAGAAGTTTATTTTTATATCAACACCGGTAATTCCCATAGCGGAAGATTGCCGAAGGGCTCCAAATGAAACTCCATCGATACCAAAATACTGTCAGAAATATTAACCCAATACGCTGACCCGCAAATGCAAGTTGCATTATGATGTGCTACCCAAGATATATAATTAGTTGAATTTTTAGTGTATTTGATCTTTTGACCTCTGGGGCGGAGTCAAAAGTAATGTTGCTCTTGCACGACGATGTGGTGAAGTACTACACAAAGTTTTGTTGATTGAATTTATAAGACATAATGAAAAAAAGGAGATATTACCCCCCCCACACACACACACACACACACACACACACACACTCCCCCCACCCCCCACCCCAACCCCCAACGACGACATTCGCCCAATCCCATGTTGCACATCGGAGTTTGAAATAAAAAAAACGTTTGATATGTTGTGTATCTTATACAGATGAGTATAAATACCAATTTGTATGTAAAAATAATAAAAAATAATAGTGTACGTAGTCGAATTTTTAGTGTATTTGATCTTTTGACCCCTGAGGCGGGCACCTTGAGGCGGAATCAAAAATAATGTTGCTCTTGCAAGTTGTCATGATGTGGGGAAGTCATTCACTAAATTTGGTTGAAATCCGCCTTGTGGTTTAGGAGTTGTTACGCAACATTACAACAAGTACCCTCCCAGGAGTACGTCCGTCCGTCCCGGACGGACGGACAGGAATACATGATCCCCACTTTTTCTTGAAAAAAATGTGGGGATAATAAATTTAAAAATGTAATAAATTGGATATTAACAATTTACAAACATATTATTTAACTGCTGCGTTCGATTATTAGAAAATCCTTCACTCGATGGCAGGCGTATTGTTGTTGTTTTTTACACTCATTTGCATCCACTCGTCTGAAAAATAAAAGCTTTAAATCTCGTGAAGGATTTCCTTATAATCGAAAGCAGCTTGTCACAGGATGACCCTTGTGGTTGGGGCTAACTCAGGAAAGAATTAATGACGGTGAATGCATTTACATAAGTTTAATGCAACTTTTAAAATGTGTTAAATATATATACAATTATTTACAAAACAAGCGAATACACAAATAAACTATGAAAAGAATGTTCTCATGAACGTTAAAGACGTTCTTAGTATTGTTATAGATACTGAATGTATAAGACACTAAAGTGTTGTTAAAGTTATAACAATGTTGATTTATGATCTAGCGCGATAACTGATGCGCGAGAGCTCATGAATATGATGATGCGCGAATCCAATGGGTGATTGTCATCAAATGCCTTCTGTAAGGGTTGATGACGCGATGTAATGATGGTTAACCTCCACTGAGATTGTGGGTGATGTTCCTCCAGTGAGGACTGGTAACGGGCCCATCTTGTGTCCCGGGGGTTGTCGAAACTAAAACCTGGCCATGCTGCGCAGGTACGGGGACCGTCTCCACCGCTCGTTACGTTATCCGTGGACGCTTAGCTCCACTCCGAAATATCCAAACCTGGATGGCTTAGGCTGTAATTATACATACGTTTTAGATGTCTGTTGACAAACACAACAATCTGGCATAATTATCATTACCCAAACAAATCATTATTCAATAAATATATGTAAGCTGTACTAATGATGAGTAGCAATGTATACACATTCTACAACGCCATGTATATGCCATGTACGTCGCTGTTAATCAATGCACCTAATACATGCAATATAAACATTATCAAATCACTGGTATATTACACTCACTGAGTTATGCATGCACGCATGTCAACTAATGACCACATTATACAACGTTATGCATACGCGTCGAACATTTATCCTAGTCACTCATCTCATTGTTAACTAGTGTTAACAATCGTGTATTACAATCACTGAGTTATACGCCAACGTTAACTAATGCACCTATTATCCACTGTTATCAAATTAATATTGTTTTACAATTAATGATCAATTACAATAATTACATCTAATAAAGTAACTTCAAAATCATATCCTAGTCTAAAGTTATTGTTTGAGAAACATCAGAGCTAACCGGATGTGGTAACCGCCAAACAAGATGGCGCCGCCCACTGAATACAAATGTACGATAAAAGTTTTAATGAAATAAATACTGACCACATGTTGCCTGTGAATTTTGCAGTCCAACCTCTGCTACAAACAAAGTAACTATCGATCAATCCCGGCAAGAACTAGAAGACAATGGGTTTTATAGCAAACATTACGCCCAAACAATTATTTCCCCCGTTCAGTCCGTGACAAACGTGGCTAAATCTGCAGTATTTAATCTACACGAGAGGCCCCTTATACAATTTTGCCGTTAAAGGAAGATAGACCTATACGTTTACATGCATTAGTACCAAACTAAACTTATTACACGGCCTCTCTGGCGGCCACTTAAAATATGCACGCTTTTACGTGTTACATAAATATATCATGGAGATTGTGAATTTGTTTCAACCCAACAATAGATTTGGGTGTAACTGACAACTTACAAGAGCTATGTGCGACCAATACGCTCTACCCGTGACATTTTGTGACACAGCTTTTAAATAATCTCTATATTTTAGGTGATTAAAATTTGGAATGTTTGCTCTTAATAATTTAAATAAATAAAAGATTCCATACTGAGATCGTCGTAAGCATGTGTGATAGAAGAGTTCATAATGAGTTCGTCGTAAGCATGTGTGATAGAAGATTTCATAAGAAGTTCGTCGTAAGCATGTTTGATAGAAGATTCGATAAGGAGTTCGTCGTAAGCATGTGTGATAGAAGATTTCATAAGGAGTTCGTCGTAAGCATGTGTGATAGAAGATTTCATAAGGAGTTCGTCGTAAGCATGTTTGATATAAGATTCCATAAGGAGTTCGTCGTAAGCATGTGTGATAGATGATTTCATAAGGAGTTCGTCGTAAGCATGTTTGATAGAAGATTCCATAAGGAGTTCGTCGTAAGCAAGTGTGATAGAAGATTTCATAAGGAGTTCGTCGTAAGCATGTTTGATAGAAGATTCCATAAGGAGTTCGTCGTAAGCATGTGTGATAGAAGATTTCATAAGGAGTTCGTCGGAAGCATGTTTGATAAAAGATTCCATACGGAGTTCGTCGTAAGCATGTGTGATAGAAGATTCCATAAGGAGTTCGTCGTAAGCATGTGTGATAGAAGATTCCATAAGGAGTTCGCCATATACATGTTTGATAGAAGATTTCATAAAGAGTTCGTCGTAAGCATGTTTGATAGAAGATTCTATAAGGAGTTCGTCGTAAGCATGTGTGATATAATATTCCATAAGGAGTTCGTCTAAGCATGTTTGATAGAAGATTCCATAAGGAGTTCGCCATATACATGTTTGATAGAAGATTTCATAAAGAGTTCGTCGTAAGCATGTTTGATAGAAGATTCTATAAGGAGTTCGTCGTAAGCATGTGTGATAGAATATTTCATAAGGAGTTCGTCTAAGCATGTTTGATAAAGGATTCCATAAGGAGTTCGCCGTACGCATGTGTGATAGAAGATTTCGGAGTTGCATGTTTGATAGAAGATTCCATAAGGAGTTCTTCGTAAGCATGTTGGATAGAAGATGCCATAAGGAGTTCGCCGTAAGCATGTGTGATAGAATATT
Organism: Cyrtodaria siliqua; assembly: GCA_037043455.1. Taxonomy (NCBI): domain Eukaryota; kingdom Metazoa; phylum Mollusca; class Bivalvia; order Adapedonta; family Hiatellidae; genus Cyrtodaria; species Cyrtodaria siliqua. The sequence continues at coordinate 383,071 of JAWPHD010000568.1, forward strand.
TCATAAGGAGTTCGTCTAAGCATGTTTGATAGAAGATTCTATAAGGAGTTTGTCGTAAGCATGTGTGATAGAATATTTCATAAGGAGTTCGTCTAAGCATGTTTGATAGAAGATGCCATAAGAAGTTCGCCGTAAGCATGTGTGATAGCAGATTTCGGAGTTCGTCGTAAGCATGTTTGATAGAAGATTCCATAAGGAGTTCGTCGTAAGCATGTGTGATAGAAGATTCCATAAGGAGTTCGTCGTAAGCATGTGTGATAGAAGATACCATAAGGAGTTCGTCTAAGCATGTTTGATAGAAGATTCCATAAGGAGTTCGCCGTATACATGTTTGATAGAAGATTCCATTAGGAGTTCGTCGTAAGCATGTGTGATAGACGATTTTATAAGGAGTTCGTCGTAAGCATGTTTGATAGAAGATTGCATAAGGAGTTCGTCGTAAGCATGTGTGATAGAAGATTTCATAAGAAGTTCGTCGTAAGCATGTGTGATAGTAGATTTCATAAGGAGTTCGTCGTAAGCATGTGTGATAGAATATTTCATAAGGAGTTCGTCTAAGCATGTTTCATAGAGGATTCCATAAGGAGTTCGCCGTACGCATGTGTGATAGAAGATTTCGGAGTTCGTCGTAAGCATGTTTGATAGAAGATTCCGTAAGGAGTTCTTCGTAAGCATGTTTGATAGAAGATTCCATAAGGAGTTCGTCGTAAGCATGTTTGATAGAAGATTTCATAAGAAGTTCGCCGTAAGCATGTGTGATAGAATATTTCATAAAGAGTTCGTCTAAGCATGTTTGATAGAAGATTCTATAAGGAGTTCGCCGTACGCATGTTTGATAGAAGATTCCATAAGGAGTTCGCCGTATGCATGTGTGATAGAAGATTCCATAAGGAGTTCGTCGTAAGCATGTGTGATAGAAGATTCCATAAGGAGTTAGCCGTATGCATGTTTGATAGAAGATTTTATAAGGAGTTCGTCGTAAGCATATTTCTTTTCCAGCACGCACTAAAACAACATGAGAAATGACATACCGTACGTGTAATTCAAACGATTATTATATTTCTTCTTCTGTAATTCAAACGATTATTATATTTTCTTCTTCCAAATTAACATGCAAATTAACAAGTACAAATTTAAAAGGCACACCATTTTTTAATTCAATTAATTAGTGACATTTTGCGATTATGTTTGTCGCAGGTACACGTTTTCTACATTCTCATATTTTCATTATGTTTATTGAAAGTCTTTTATTTGAAAAGCATTTATTATGCTATTGCAAACTTATTTATTTGAAGAAAAAGGTACATCAGTGTGTACACATCCAACATCATAAAATCGTAAAACGCCTCTGTCATGATTATGGTAAATTACATTGCTGACAAACTAAACAATATATATCAACAGTATGTTTTAAAGATTTTATATTACATAGTTCTTTAATGTTTGTCCAAATGTACAACTACATTCACATATTTTTTTCCATTTCATGTCGTTCTTAAAAACAATTTTAATGCTTAGGTTACGGAAGAGATCAGCATGGGTGGACCATTATACGGTTTCAAGGAATCATACGTCATAGATCTGGATTCGTATACATACAGACACGAATACAAGTACATCGTCGGCGTCTTCGAAGACATGCTTGGCATTGGTGATCAATACTATTTCGACGTCATCGGAAATACCTTACAGACGATAGACATGGCACTGGACTCCAAATACTGGCAGTTTATGCAGCACTACGTACAACATCCCATGTGTCAATCAGACGAAAGTTCGCACCTAGCAACATGGCAGTCCAACATCGTCCGGGCGCTAGGAGAGTATCCGGCTTTCAAACAGGCTTCCGCACCTGCCGGTATGTCAATGCAATTCATTTGCAACACTTCAGTATAGTACAGCAATAATCTTCGCATCTTTAGATTATTTACAGCTGGGGCATGGCCATATAACTGCCCCACGTGACCGTATCTTATTTTATCAGTCTACTGTTTTGTTTGACTCCTGATTACCGTGTTGATAGAAAATGGCAGCAGTAACGGACAGTAAGTAAATTGTTTTAAGGAAGACATTTTCCCGAAATTTACGGTTTTGCTTAATAACAGAATAGGCAGCAATAATAGGATATTAAACGACAACACATAATCATGTAGTTATGAATATGAAAGAGTAAATGTGTAGGTATATGCAAAATCAGATTCACTTTTCCAATCCAATTCCTTTTTACATGGCCACATGACTAATACATATCATTTTCCATCTTTGAAGACGAGCTACTTGCCATGCCGGTGACATGGCCGCTGGGAACATACACTCTGCCGAAACCAACGTCTGGCTGTCATCCTGGTTTCATGCCAGGCTCCTTGACCTTTCCACAGAAAGGGCAAACCGCACCAACAGGTCTTAACCTAGATGGTATGTGTAAGCGTTTATTGTGGACGCGCTGAAATATTCACTTAAAAAACAAAACATTGACATATCTGCTAAAATGTCCAGGCTTATATTCATACTTACAAAATTCCAACTCATTGCATTGTTCAGGTATTTTAAAATTATGTCACCACATGCAGCGAAATGAATCTGCGATGTGCTGTAAATAGTATATAAACACAAACTAATGTTGTACACACAAATCATTCCACCTAGAAAATTTACTAATAAATACTAAAAAGGTGATTCCTTGGAAGCAACAAACGCAAACAAGAGAGAAAAGTAGCAGACTCGGTTTTATTGAGTCTGTTAATGAGAGGTAATTATAAGATGCAACACCTCTCACGCCTCCTAGCACCGGCTTAAGCTAAGCAATATTCTACCTAAAAGCAACACAGAATGGGCTTGATGATCCCAAAGTAGCAGTAAATAATAACACTACTGATTTGTAGTCGGGGCGAATTTTTACGGCCGCCACACAGCACTAAACAAACGCTAATATGGATGTCAGTAAATACTGGAAAGGTGATGCCTTGGAAGCAACAAACACAAACAAGAGAGAAAAGTAGCAGAATCGGTTTTATTAAGTCTGTTCATGAGAGGTAATTGTAAGATGCAACACCTTTCACGCCTCCAAGCACCGGCTGAAGAGATATTTTACTTTAAAGCAATACAGAATGGGCTTGATGATCCCAAAGGACTAGTAAATAATAACACTACAAATGTGTAGTCACAATGGGTCCCTATAAGGACTTCTCATTCGTAGAATTATGATTTTATAAGATATTTGGAAATATAGTAACGATCAAACGGTAACTGATCTGACTGTCTAACTGTCAGAAATTGAAACAAAAGAACTTTATTGTGAAAACACAATACTGCATGCAAGATAAGAATAATTAGAAAGATACACCTCATAGTTTTACGTCTTCTGACCTCATGTTACTTAAATGTCACCAGCTCAATTTGCCGGGGACCATTACACCCTGAATTTCTGCACAAAAGAGGACCCACAGCCATCCCAGTTCGACATCTTATGGCCCAAGGGAGATTACTGCATACAACAATATGACGACAGGTGCCCATACGCATTCCGGATAGGGACCATGAAGCCAAGACTACCTGGACAGACAAGTAAAACAGGTAAGGTGACGCCGTGCTTTCTTCGGTGTGTCCTTGTTAACGACACTTTCCCTCAACCGCGTCAGTCGAACGAGGATGTAAACCGGGCTGTCCCTTGTTTGGAATTTATTTTTTGTGCACTTTAAATAGTAGTACTATATAATAGTAAGAGTCGGATTTGGATTTCTGTGTATCATTTCCCTCTCTCTGGATTAGCTCTAAAATAACCTAAGCAATTGATATGATGAGTCGTTAAAAACAAATTGTTTTACACATCTACTTACAGTATCTAAACGAACGGCACTGTAATTTTTTTTCAATGTTTACGTGTTCTCACCTTACTGCCATTTGCACGTGTATATAAGTGTCATTAATAAAACATGTAACAGCCAACATTGGTTATATTTTAATAATACGTTTTTCTTAAAATATACCTTTCTTAAAATATATCAGAATGAAACTCGATGTATGTTATAGTTATTGAACAGATAAACGTATGTATCGAGTGATATTGTTGTGGGCGGTACAAGCCGTATTTCAAATCCACCCCGCCTCCCCACAACTCCAACTTTTTCTTGTGGGAATTATACAACCCGTGCCTTAACTAGATACCAAGGTAAGATTGAACTATACTGAGGATAAATAGGTATTTGTAATTTATTTATATAAGTTTATTCTCTAATTCCTTCTTAAGCTACATGTTACATGTTCCATTTTTTTTCAGGAATAGCGCCTTTATATGACAGCAATATCGCCGATAAAACAACCACTCTCCATTTCTGCTGCAGGTAATTAAAATAGTTGCTATATAATTTTTATGATTGTTTTTTTATTTGTTCGGCAATTTCCTCGACCTGATATTATATTAGTTTTAAACTGATATGTTACACTGATGTATGTAAATACAAATGAACATCAAAGATGTGAATGCAAGAAAACAAAATATTGGCATGATTTAAAACATAAGAAAATGTTATTTGTGTTGTCTACGAATGACTGCATGAAGCAATGAAAGCGCCTACCCCACCCTCATCTCCGATTACTCCATGTACACCTTCCGCTAACAGAACAGACACGGATCACAACATAAACATATTAAGTTCATCTGATTACTTAACCATACATATATCTGGAGAATAATAAATACGCAATGGCTGCTCACTTTAAAAGAAAGGCTTGACTTGGTGCATTGGTTATATATCGAAGGGACGTTTGTCTGTGCAACTGACAACGGAAAACTAGAAAACGTTGCATGGGCTGTGGTACATAGCTGATTTAGGTGAATTCAAGTTTTACCAGTATGTTGAACATGGGGTGTATATTTCCAATACGTGGGGGTCAAGTCAGTACATTGCATGTATCCCAAAACTGTGTTTCCTATTATCACATGTAATGCATTTATTATTGACCTGGAAGCTTTTAAATAATCCTTGACATTTATCAACTAGTATTTTAAAATTGTTAACGACTAACTTTTACCTGTTGAACGCTGCCATGTTGATGGGGTGATCGGTAATACACATTATTTCTTTTACAGAAACGACACGGTTTACTCACACAAAATATTCCTACCAAACAGCCAGCCTTTCTACCTGTACCGTTTCCAGCATGGATGCCAACAAGTGGTCGGTATGGCAGCCACTGACCAGACCCTCACCTTCTATAACGATATCATGACCCCCGGGCCATCAGGGCAGACGCAATTGTCGTACAGTTACCCGTATGTTGAGACCACTGGACACACGGCGTATGGCGACCAACAATACAAACTTCATTACTGTTATTACACCCCTAGTTCAAAGTAATATATATGATATATATGATGAAATGTTCATTGCTACTGTTTGAATACGTACAATGTATTGTCATATTTAATTAAATGACAACTATATTCCAAAGTCAACTGTTGTTTTTATTTGAGGCTATGTATGCATTCCAATGTATAATACTTTGCTGAAAGGATACTTCTGAACATATCCCAGGTAATGAATATCAGGTATATATATGTATATGCCTACATATAAACAAATGTTTTCTGTACAAGTGAGCTATAATATGAATATCAGGTATATATATGTATATGCCTACATATAGACAAATGTTTTCTGTACAAGTGAGCTATAATATGAATATCAAATTAACTGGTTCGCCAGTCAATTGCCTGAGGAACGAAATCGGTTGACTGAGTGGCTGCATACGTTTGATTATAATGGCTATTCTCCCCCTGGTCTGACAGTTCGCAAAAAGGAATCTCTCGTCCTCTCTCTCTCTCTCTGTCTACTTCTCTCATAACTGAAAATTTTAAGTACTTTTAATATTAAGGCAGGATTCGAAATTGGTGATGTGATTTACAAACTTCGTAAGATCCTTGATCATAATCAATTTCATACAATCTTTATTAAAACGACGTTTATAGCAAATTTTATCGAGAACGTCTCCTGATTTTTTTATAAACCAAAGCAATTAATCCCAGGGTTTTCATAAGTTTTATCACACTATTGTTTAACGTGATCTTTAACGGCAGTAAGACAAGAAGTTAAGAAGTTAACATTTTGGAGATTTTTGCGGTGATGCAGGTCCTGGAATTCGAAATAAAGCGGGCCTTATACGGAATTTTATGTAATTTAGGAATCCAGTACATAGTTGAGCAAAAGAGGTTATGATCCTATCATTCTACAACACACTGCATGTTTAATGGTTGACCAATTTACAGTTCGCCACTATGCTTTCCTCTTTGATGATTTCCTCTTTGATTGTGCGATTTCCTCTTTGATTGTGGACCCAATGATGACGTCTACTGAAAGCCCAAAAGGACGGTAACGTTCGATGTTTGTCTTGTCGTACCCTTAACGGATTGTTCTCTTGTTGCTCTGGCTTCTGCCAAGTCAATAGTACGCACATTGTAGCTTTTTAGGATTTTTTATATGCATATTTACATGATCATTTTTAGTTATACTTATATTGCCTATTAATGCTGACATTTTTGTTAGAGAATATTACCAGGCGGGGATATCTTTATTTACACTGTCCCGTTTTTTTTGGATGACAAAATGGTAAGAGTGACGTTTGGTGCACCCTAGAACAAGATTGCTGAAAAACATCAAACGTCACCGTCCTTTTGGGCTTTAGGTAGACGTCATTATAGGGTCCACAGCCTGTCCGGTCATCGCACAATTAAATAGGCAAGTATAGTGGCGAACTGTAAATAGGTCTATCGACAAGCATGCAGTGCGTTGCAAAATGATAGGGTCATAACCTCTTTTGATAAACCTTTAAAAAGTTTAACAAAGATAGTATGAAAGTGATCATGACCAAGGATTTTAAGAAGTTTGTAAATCACGTCACCATAGAAGTCAGGTTGTGATAGTCCTTGACGCAGAAGAAGTTGACAATTTAAAGGTTTTCACCTTTTGAAACTGACATGGTGTTCTAAGAAACTACAACGATCGGGTGATGCAGACTTGAATGAGCACAATCCATATACATTGCCTCAGTCATTTCACACTAGCGTTTGTAGATAAAACATGCATCAATATTAGCTTCCGTCCACACCGTGTCCTCTAATGGCGAATCATCGCCATGATGATATAGTACGCATTGTCCTGGCGGCGATGTTATATGCGCTTCTGTTTGTAAAGGAACATGGGAGGAGAAGTAGGTAGTTGAAATAAGCCATGTTTTGTTTTGAAATGGATTGTTTAAATTAGTAATTATGTAGAGCATCATAATCAAATAAGTACACAAAGTAATCATCTTCGGGGGAGCATATAGTCGCCGCTTGTCCGTCCGTCTGTCCGTCACACTTTCTTGTCCGGAGCATAACTTCGAAACTACTTTTGGGATTGCATTGAAACTTTACACAGTGATAGAGGACAACGAGAGGAAGTGTAGCGTAAGAACCGTAACTCTGTCTTTATTCAGATTATATGTATTGCCCTTTGATATTTTATACGTATAATTCTTGTCCGGAGCATAACTTCGAAAGTACTTAAGGGACTGCATTGAAACTTCACAATGATAGAGGGCAATATGAAAAAGTGCAGAGCGCAACAACCGTACCTCTGTCTTTATTCAAAGTAAAGTTATTGCTCTTTGTCATTTTATACTTATATTTCTTGTCCGGAGCGTAATTTTATAACTACTAAAGGGACTACATTGAAACTTCATACACGGATAGAGGGCAATAAGAGGAAGAATATTTCCTCCAATTGTGTATGTGCAAAAAGTACGTACCATATACCACAAGGTACCTTTTATTCCATGCACCACGTGCATAATGTAAGCTACTTAGTTTGGATCCTTATTGCGCAGACTTTTTTCAGAATTACGTTTATGCAAAAAGGTACTAAGTGCATAAACTCTTTAACTCCGCGAAAATATCTTAAGGACATTTCCTACAGTTTCTTCATAATTTTTCAAAGAAATTTAGAATCAAAAATCAAATCGTATTGCATTAGTTTTATTCAAGCTGAATATATAATTATTATGATTCTATTCTATGTTTATATGAAGAAAAGTGCGTGATATATGCGCAAATAAAGGGGAATAATAACTTTATTGACTTATAGATCCTCGGAAATATGGCAGATTTTGGTGGGGGGAAAAAAGGTTATTTTGAGGGATGGGTTGGGGTGGAGCGGCGGTGGGTTAGTATTTCCTATGAACAACTTGTTTTCAATACTTCTGTATTGTTAGCAAATATTGATTTTGTGTACTTCAATATATTGAAATAAAAATCATATGTCACCATGCTTGTTTTTGAGAAAAATGCAGTTATAACCTTATACTTTCTAAACATGTATGGGTTTTGGGGCAAACAACACACACGTTTTCTTTAAATGTTAGGTTATACATACCCTTTTTTGAAAATGGATTCCACATATGTAAAAACAGCATACTGTCATTAAGTCAGTTGTATTTATTTTGTCAAGTTAATTCTTACCTGTCAAGCAGACATTTATGCGCTAAGTATGAAAAACCAATAAATCTCACGTTGTCTGTATCAAAATACTGATGCTATACTTGATTTTAGCGCATAACTAACTAACTTCATTATCTTAACAATTAATTAGGTTCATAATAATGAAATCAAGTGAAAGTTTGAAGAAGTATGTTATTTGTATACATAGTCGCTCTAAGGCAGGTATGCGCGAAAAAGATGTACATAAAAAATTGTATGAAATATATTTGTTTATTCATAAAATAGTACCAAATTATTTTTATATAAAAATAACCGTTTCTGAAAAATAACTTATTTATACTAAATGTCCAAACCTTTAAATGCATATGAACATTTTGTTTGGTATCATATTGTACTAAAACGTGTTTAATTAACTTATATAATTTAATAAACTTGACATACAACCATAGGATGTAAAACAAAGTGACTATCTGAGTGAATGTTCTCACTGTATTGAATGTGTATTGTGTGTAGGCTATAAACGTTGTACTGAATGTTTAATGCTGAATAAAGTTAATATATATAATTAGCAGCTGGTTCCCAAAAGGGAACAGACAACTAAATGTTGCATTGTGTTTACACTAGATCGTTCCATTCATAAATCATATTCGTCTCGTGGCGAAGTCGGTAGAGCGTCTTTAATAGTAATATAACGTGTTCGAATCTTTTGTTTTTAACTATCAAAGGGAGTAATTAGAATTACAGTATCAGAAATATTGGGCCTGACTGAAAAGAAATATTTGTACGAAATCTGCAAATAGTATTTAATAATGCTTTAAATATTGACTGCAACTGCTGTGGTTGTTCAGTACATCATCATGCAGTGTTTCTAATTATGTCTTTATATAGTTTTACAAAACGTTATGCGTGTATCGTTTCCTGATTTCTCTGGATGCTGACTTTATTGTTAGAGATTGTATATTTAATTTGCTCTTTGTGTGTGGCAGATTGGCGGTCATTTAGTTTTACGATTTCAAGTATGTATTCCATACAATTCTAGCTAAGGATTAAGTCAGTGGCTCCTTTAAATAAAGTATGTGCTATTCCATGTTGACCCCAATCAATTCATAACATGTTTCTTCAAAATAATATGTAGACAAAGATTGTGCCTGAATGACAAAGTACGTTTTCCGAAGTTTGGTGTATATTTTAAAGACATTATGATGCTGAAGTACATTTCTTTCATTTTTCGTACTTGTGACATGTAGTGTGTTAAATGCAATTGCATTATATGACCGTTAGGTGATATGCACCTTTAACAGTGCATTTACTTCACTATCTTGTTTATCAAGATATGTTGACGAGATGCAATTCATCATTCCCTATCCGAGGTCTGCTTTCGATAGTTTTAAATTGGCTACATACACGACAACATTGTACGTAAGTGAACATTTCTCTCCTGTAAATATATTTACCCCCATCCAAGAAAGTCCTTCGGATATAACACAGAGATGATCATGTGTATATGGATACAAAATCACAGTAAGCCATCAAACATATACTCAATTACTTAGTTGAAGCAATAAAATAATTAACCGTTAAGAGTACAAAAAGCCAGAATTGAAGACAAACATGAAACGTTTTATTATTTAATATATACAGCATCTAAGAGTCCCCAATCTGTCAGGTCATCTGAAAATAAGGGGTCATAATGTTAGATCTTATGTTCATGAAAATGAGGAAAGTGGTCCTGTAGAAAACCACAGCATCCAAATACACTGTAGGTCCGAAATGCACCACAAATAAGAGCAAATTAAATAGACAATGAAAACGACAATACACAACACAAAGGCTCTCACCGCTGCGGGTTCGAGTCCCACTGGGAGCTCGACTTGTAAGCGAGGATGTGTCTATTCTTACGGATGGCGGGAGGTGTACAAAAATGAGATATAAGGTCCTATAGAAACCACAGCGTCCGAACGCAATGGCATCGTATACCGCACTGTACTGCAAACAAGGACTTGGTAATACAATGAAAGAGACAAAAAAACAATAGAAAGGGTGGTGAAGACAGGGTTACCGACTTGGAACGGTCAGTAGACAATAAGGCCTACTGGTTAGCTTGAATCGATTTTATATGCGCACAATCCTCGCTATTATCCTGTCTTCAGCGCCCAAATAGACAAGACAGTGTAAACAAAACTACATCCCAGGAAAAGGAATTCGCTAACAATAAAGTCCACATCCAGAGAAACTAACCAAAGAAACACATACAAAATAATAAACATCTCAGGATGTATCCAGACTCGTACTGAACAACCATAGTAGTTGCAGCTAAAGAGAAAACCAATCTAGGGTACGACCAGAACACCCGAGGGACGAAAGCTCATGCACCCATCTCCCTTAGTTGGGGTTTCAGTAGTTCAATCATAGAGGTCCCAAGAGGTAGTCCAGCCTGGTTCTACCCAGGAAAAGTGGGTGGTCTGCCTGCACCACAAAAATCGACCGTCATATATAACCTTACAGGTGTTGAAAATGACATAAAATACCATACAAACAAACAGACACAACACAAAGAGTGGTAAAGACAGGGTTACCGACTTGGAGTGGTCAGTGGCCAACTGGTCAACTTAATTCGATTTTATGTGTATGCAATATTGTTATTATCCTGTCTTCAACGCTCAAATTGACACGACAAATGTAAATAACAGTACATTCCATCAAAAGGAAATCTCTAACAATAACTCTGTCTACACATCCAGAGACATTGCAAACGATACCGTGTATATATACCAACAAGGAAGCCGTGTATATAGCCTGGGGTCTCGATTATCTCAATTTTGGATTTAACCTTTAAACACGTGATATTTTGTTTGTGTACTTCATTTGCCAATAGTATACCTGCTAACATACGCTTACAGTACTTATCATTGTTGTTTTTTTTTACGGACAGATCTGACTGGACTCTACAAACCGCTTGGTAAGTGATCTATCTACCTTCTGTATTTATATATTGACACCAGTATGTAAAAAGGGGTACCTCTTTAAAAACAAATCAGCTTAACATGCCTTAATTAAACCTAGTGCTTAAACTAGGATAGCTTCTTTTGTTATTTTATTTCCTCTTCCATAGATTACAACATGTAAAGAAATTGAAAAGATTGTCACAACATAAACAAATGAAGTATTTTCAATGCATAAGGAATGTATCGACACACTGAACATTCTTAAATCATCCGATTTTAAATGTCAAAACAGTGCATCGATAAGTAATTTTATATTCAATAATCAAAAGTGTTTCGTAGGTTTTTTCTTTTTATTCCGCCGGCTTTTATTTTTAAACTGATTATACACAAAGTGTACAAAGTGTTCGGGCTATCGCGGAGAAAGTTTGCATACGTAATCCTTTTTTTGTTTTTATCTAAAACCGGGCTTTTTGTATATTATTCAAATTCAAGGTCAGCAAAAATCAAAAACAAACTCTGAAGAAGAATCCGAAAGTAACACTTTTAAAAGTAGGTACAAACGTCAATCAGGAAGAAATGTAGTATACATAGTCAACCAACCAACAGATACACACTAAACGACAATGACAAGGAAAACGCAAAGTATGCCACACCATAAGTATAAATGGTTTGACCGAAAACGATAGGACTACCATATTAGAACGGTTAGTGGCAGAAAGGCGGCAGCGGATTTAAAATAGATTTACGGGTGCAAACAAGAACATGATTGTTTTCAAAATAAGATCAATGATTTTAAATGTAGGTAATGACTCTAATTTTATTTACCTGTATGTTGCAGGCAAGTACAATTATATTAAGGTCCCTTTAAAAATAATTAGTACAGAATATGTGGGTATCAGGTGTGACAGAATATTAATAGGATATTTAAATTTCAATGTTAACAGTACTCTAAAGGGGCAATTCAGAACTCAGTCATTAACAAAACGTGGAGAGCAGCATCCACTATTTTAACATACTTCGTACAAACGAAATATTTCTCAAAATTGTTGAAATAGATGCGTGTAAAATTGCATATAATAACATAAAACCAAACTCTTGAAAAAATAGCCATATATCGAAAGTAAACCGATACTGTATATAAGGTGCACCGAAAAAGACTCGTGGGTTTGTGCATCGGTGTTAAGTTTTGCAAACCAACAGTGCGATGCGCGAGTTCGGACACACAGTTCATTACACGGTATATATACAAAAGTATAGAAGTATTATGTCGGACATCGTATAAAGTGGGTTACACAATATATGACGTCACTGTGATTTAGCCAAGATATATCCCTATGCAATGCAGGCGTATTGAAATATTTTGCCAGTCGGTCTGTCAAGCCAATTTCCGAAACTGAAACGTGCCGCCTGTTACGGCAATCAAGGGGACAGTTTTACTAGTTACTGGAAACATATATGGCAATGCGAGTCACCAAAATGTTCAGTTTTGGATATATCGACCAACGTTGTTTATATTAGCTGACTTGACATACTTTATAATTCAATGATAATAGATAATAAAATATCACGCAGTTTTGATATATACCCACACACAATTTAATAATTACGAACAGAACACTATCATATCAAAAAGATAGCTTATCAAGTTTCAACAAATGTAATATGATTGCATATGACCGAACGTCAGCTGTCAAAACAATCAAATCAGTATGATACCTTCGATAAACATCAGTAAGTGCTCCGTCTGTTTCAATGTCATCAACAGCGATAGCCTCTTTCAAACTTGTCCTATGAAAAAGGGCATACATTTCGTGTATTCCAAGGTTAAATGTGCTAGTAAGATAACTGTATGAGAGCCAATGCCCAGGTTGTTATGATGTTTTGAATATTTTGTTGTGGCTAATGCTGTACTGTATGATAATGAAAGATAAGTAAAATGGCGATATATTACATTAAAATAGTGTGACTTAAAAACGAAAATGATTAAATTTAACATACAAAATACTTGTTCAAAATGTTATGAAAATAAGTTATAATGCTATCATTTTGCAACGCATTGCATGTTTAGTGGTCTACCAATTTACAGTTCGTCACTATATACTTTCCTTTCTGATTGTGAGATGACTGGTCATATTATGAATCCTATGATAACGTCTAACTAAATCCTGAGAGGACGGTAACGTTTGATGTGTGTCTCAAATCTTGTCTTGTCTTGCCTTTCATGTAAAGTTCTCTTGATTCTCTGACTACTTCTGTCAACTTTTTGAGTACTTGCTTTGTGGCTTTCAATGCTTTTATATGCATATACATGATCATCTTTGTGTTATACTTATAGTGCCTATTAATGCTGCCTAGTTTGCTTGAGGATATTGGATGGCGGGTCCGTTATACTGTGAACTGACTATAACATAGTTTTACCATTAAAAATTATTTCCAATTATACATGTATACGTATTTTGTGTTTTAAGTTGTAATCGTTATGAATAATTTTATGAATAATTAAGCTATATAATTAAGGTACATAATTAAGATAATATAAACTATTCGAAACTTCAGTTTTTTAAAATGTACTACAGCAAAAGAATAGTAAGTCCAAATACACTAAGCAAAACAAATTTAGCGCATGAAATGCATGTCATTTCCATAGACGAGATACAAAGCCGTGTATGTTCGGGATCAATCATAAAGTGACATAGTTTGTTTTATTTGTTTGTGTGGTGCTTTACGTAATTGTCAACATACATGTAAGGTTATATATGACGGTCGATGTTTTTGATGTGGAGGCAGACCACCCACTTTTCCTGGGTAGAACCAGTACTGTACACCTCCCGCCATCCGTAAGAATTGCCATGTATGTTTCCAGTAGCTAGCAAAACTGCCCCATTGATTGCCGTAACAGGCGGCACGTTTCAGTTTCGGAAACTGGCTAGACAGACCGACTGGCAAAATATTTCAATACACCTGCATAGCAATAGGGATATATCTTGGCTGAATCACAGTGACGACATATTGTGTAACCCACTTTATACGATGTCCGACATAATACATCTATACGTTTGTATATATACCGTGTAATGAGCTGTTTGTCCGAACTCATTGACCGTTTCAGTTTACTTTTAGAACATACTATATCTAAGATCAAACCCTTATGCAAAAGCATCATCAATACAACTTTGCCAGGGATCCTCCTCTGTTTCAGAGATATCATTGTCATCTTCTGAGTCCATTTCGCTTTCACCTTCCGACATGTCATTGTCTAGTTCCATATCACCATCCTCGTCCTTGTACTGGTACCTAACATTTCCCGACATATTTCCTTTGATACTTTTACGGTCACTAGATGAATGAACATCGATTACTTGACAACTACCGGCTTCAATGTGTCTTTTCAAAGTAAACGGTCGACAGTATGCTTTAAGACAGTGTGGACACTGATGTTTACCCATGTGAGAGCAAACAGCTACTGGGATGTTGTCATAAAATGATGTGCTTTTAAATGTACGAATGTGCTATTAGCATCTGCTAAAATGTGCGCATGTACTAATGCAATATGTGCTTATATGTGCGCATGCAATGTACTAATGGAATGTGCTTAAAAGGGCGGCGGCGGCGAGACAGTATAAATACCTACTGCTTTGTATGTAATGTATCATGTGTTTGTTGATTAATAAAAGTAAACTGCACTTACCCTGTGTTGTTTTAGCCTCTTTTAGTACAATATAATTTTTTTATTTTTTTTAATTACCCTTCACAGGAAGTAAGTATACAGGGAGGAGAAACGGGTTCATAAACACTCTATCGATTTATGTTGTCGCGCTAGAACGCCGCCATTTACTATTTTATCGATACAGGTAAATCGATCGTAAGCGCGTTACATTTGAAAAGTTAAAATTTCAGGCAACATCTCAATTTAGGCAGTTTTTACAGCCTCCTTTTTACGGTTTTCTGTTATAATCAACATCACGAAATTACCTTCTTGACAAAGATAAATATGTCTTCTATTCACTTTTTGTTATTATTAATGACTAATATAACCCATACTTCGTATCTCGTTTGCAATAGCTCCACACCATGTTTAATTTGAAAAATTAAACTGTTCAGCTGATATCTCAAAAGGCACATTTTCATTACCTCTTTTTAGGCTTTGTCTTATAATCACCACCATGAAATTACCTTCTTGACAAAGATAAATATGTCTACTATTCACCTTTTGTTATTATTAATGCCTAAATAACCTGTAGTCTCGTATCTCGTTTGCAATAGCTATACACTGTCACCATTTTTTATTTGGCGCAGAGTGGCGCCACATTTTACATACGGAACCGTATGTTATGCATGCAAACAAATACACGCTCTGTATCAGAGGACACTATGTGAATAAATAATACTTTATGTTTACATTTCGCACCTTTATTGAGTTTGTAAATATTAATCCATTCGTGTTTTGTTTTCACGAGTCTATCCGAATAAATCTCACTTCTAAAGTTTTATGAAATATATATTGTTATTTAAATTATTATATTCGAAATGTTAAACCTCCTTTAGAAATACGAGGATGTCACGGTAAATTAACATCATCTCCCAGTAGGTCAAGTGTATACATCACACAATTTCTTGCATATTTTTTTGAAAAAAACCAGCGATTTATAATCATTTGTAATCATTTATAAGAATTTGCTGTTTTTCACACACGCGCAAAACAACCGGAAATAGTCATTGTCACGCAGTAGTGAAACACACGCGCGACAACATAAAACGGCTAAACGATCCGTTTCTCCTCCCTGTATACTTACTCCCTGCCCTACAGTGACAGCAATGATAATTATGTCAACCTTACACACGTCATTCTAGAACACTCTGATTAGGATTCAATACGATAGTGGAGTGCAATGACAATGCTTTCTAACCTCTTTGAAAATATGTATATTTAAGCCTTTATAATCCTTTTCATTGACCGGTTCAGCGTCCGTCGAAGCTGGAGACGGGTTTATTTTCTATCCGAATACTATGCAAGTATCGAAATTCCAGCCTTTAAAATGGCCTTTCATTCGATATATATAGTTTCAAAATTGAAATAAAATCTAAAAACGACACGGAAAATATAGGCATTTAAACTTTTTAAACTCTTTTTTTGTAAACTCAGTTTTCAAATATAAAGTAGAAAGTTTTTACAAAGGGCATGTGTTGTTCTATAAATCGCTTCTTTTTTTTTAAAAAAAATATGCAAGAAATTGTGTGATGTTTACACTTGACCTACTGGGAGATGATGTTAATTTACCGTGACAACCTCGTATTTCTAAAGCAGGTTTAACATTTCGAATATAATAATTTAAATCACAATATATATTTCATAAAACTTTAGAAGTGAGATTTATTCGGATAGACTCGTGAAAACAAAATACGAATGGATTAATATTTATTTATATAGTTTTAAACCGTTGGACTTTATTGATTGTATATTTGTTTGTCATGGATTAATTAAATATATTGTTTTAAAAGAATATGAACTGAAATATTTAACCAGGAACGTAATAATAGCTTCGTGATCAATTATGTATACTGGAATTATGGATTTACTTAAAGGGGAGTACATCAGTGATTGTTCATTCTTTTAGAATTGTTCGAAATATTATTATTTCTATATTAAATTGATCAAAATGAACGACCAAAATAAATGGCACTGATTATATATAACAAAATACCCAGAGATGGTATTTCCTAACGCTGGTTACGCGCCCAGGATAGCTGTATTAAACGTGTCGAATCATCCCGAATGTTCACGTGTGACAGTAATTTATAACTTGGTGATTACTCCGTGGCTTTGTAAAACTTGCTGTAATTTATAATTAATAATTATAGCTTTGTATTGTAGGAAATGCATGCTCCTCAAAACTCTTTTTACTTATTAAATCACGGCGCTCCTTAAAAACCGTGTCGAAACGCGAACATAATCGATGTCACCTTAGATACGGATCTATTTTTAGATACCATTTCTATAATTTATGCGTGACGTCATCCGCTGGTTGGGGGGGGGGGGGGGGCTGGAGGGTGGGGGGGGGGCGGCGTGGCGTGGCTTCACCTGTCAATCATGGACCGAAAGTGGGGGGTATGTAGTGGCAGACCATTTTCAAATGTTCTCTTTTCTTGTATCAACATATGAATTAAAGACTAATGAAGAGTGATATCTCATTAATTATATTTCGCTTTTCTTTTAGTAAGTTTTATATTTATCCGTCCTGAAATGTGTTATTGTTGTTTATAACAAGCAAAGTGTTCTATTAGTTCTTGTGGATATATATTTTTTAATATTGTCTTTCAGCTGTTTCCTACACTTTTTACGTGATATACATCGTATTTCGCAAGTTACTTACACGGCATCCGTGCATATAGGTTTCTTTTGGAATTTCGCCAACTTCGCAATGTGAAATCTTACTGCTCAATAGACCTGTACAACTAACTACGGTAACGATTACGGTAAGGATTACGATAAGGAATACCGACTAAAACAGAGGGGTTTTCTCAACAGGCAAAACGCCCTGAATGCTCGACCAAGCGTTTGCGCATCACTATATATAGGCCAATGAAATTTATTATGGACACTACATGAACTTGTAGGAAAACCACTCCTACAAACAATCGATATAATCTAAAATGTGCTGAAAATAACGTACACCACAATTCAACCAAACAACCAACCATCATTATTTTATAATTTTTAAACTAGTTGGCACACGTGATAGGATGAGATGGTTTACAGATCAATATATCATTTTTACAAACGACCTGTTATTCGCCATGCTTCCTTTTCTCAGCCACACCTAATAAAGTTGATATTCGCTTCTCTGTAAACTGGTTTAATTAACTTATATGTTTTGCATTTTCTTCATACTTTTTAGCTCTGCTTATGCCGTGGTGCGGCGTCCGTCGTCCGTCCGTCCGTCTGTCTGTCTGTCCGTAAACTTGTTCTTGTAGCGACTACTCCTCTGAAACTACGGAATGGATTTTCATGAAACTTTACAGAAATGTTGTTCATGAAGTCTAGTTGATCCTAGCAAAACTTCAGGTTGATGTGAAATCCAAGATGGCCGCCAAATCTAAAAATAGATTTTTAAAAAACAAGTTTGTAGCGAATACTTCTTGAAAACTATAAGTGGTATTGATACGGGACTTTTTCTAAAATGATCAACATGACATGATGTTGGTCCTTGTCGAAAATCGTTTTGATTCGATGTTAAACATGGCTGTCAGCGGCCATCTTTGTTTACATAGAGTTATCTAGTAAAAATTTGTAGTGACTACTCCTCTATAACTACTCGACGGATTTTGATGAAACTTCACAGGAATACTGATCTAACTATCGAAAACCTATCAGTAGAGCTTCAAGGTCATTTACCTCTTGTTTTTGAAACAATATAGCGATTAATCTGGAATGTACTTCATTTTTCAAGTAGGTGGGATTATTTACGCTCGACTGCCCACGCATAGAAAGTGGCTATTTCGCTCCAAGGATGTGAACGGACTGTACGCACTGCATGCACACACTGCGCTTGCATCCGGCGTGTCTTAACAGAAAGTGGATATTCCACTGCATGAAAAGACACTGACAGCAGTGATTTCTCTTTTCCTTTTGGTTATCATTATAATTGTTGCTGATACTATTATAGAGACGGGAAAATAATGTAAATACAACAATTAATTCGTTTTGTTTTTCGCTGTTTATTCGGTTTTGCCTGTATTAAATGGAAAAATCCACGAAGCGTGTTTTTTTCGGTGTTTATACGGTTTTAAACGCCGGTAATCAATGGCAAATTTACCATAAAGCGCTAATGCGATTAATAAATGAGCGCTCATGTATTACATACATTGTAAAAGAAAAAACTAACCTTCAATAGTGGCGGCCTCATCCATTTCGATGTTAGATTTGATTGTTCTAGTGTGCATTCAACGCGATAAGCGCACGCGCTGCACGGTCTTTCTGTTTTTCATAACCCCACAGGGTTTTGTATTAAAAGTCAGATATTGAAATAAAAGGTAGTATAATTTGAGTTTCCTTACTACCATAGGTTTAAATACATTTATTGGTGCAAAATAATCAACAGTTAGGATTATTTAAAGCAATTTATTTGCACTATTCAAACTTGTGTGTAAAAAGTTAAAAAAAATATGAAATTAACAAAATGCCGTGACTTAACATCAAAACTATGGACTTCCTGACTTTCCGAGATTAAAGAACATATTGTAAAATATTGCGGAAAGGCCTTCGAGAACTCAGGAATCAATCTGTTTTGGTCTATCAAAAACTCTGAAGAAGGTCTTGACAAACTACGGTGTAATCATTTTCATGCCTCTTCTCTAAGCACCTACGACTTTTCTACACTTTATACTACACTACCACATAATCTTATCAAAGAAAAATTGCTTCAGCTTATTCAGAAGACATTTGCTAGCGAAGGTACAACTTTTCTAGCTTGTAATAATGTTAGGGCTTTCTTTACTAACGCCCCCATTGATAAGTATAATATGTGGACTTGTACTGATGTTTGTAGAGCCTTATCTTTTCTTCTGGATAACATCTTTATAAGATACGGTAAAACTATTTACCGCCAGGTTGTTGGTATTCCTATGGGTACTAACTGTGCGCCACTTGTTGCAGATTTGTTTTTGTACTGCTATGAAAGAGAGTTTATGTTGAGTTTGTCACCTGCTAGCCAGGGTGAAATTATTGATGCCTTTAATAATACTTCTCGTTATCTTGATGACATACTCAATATTGATAATCCGTTCTTTGCTCATATGGTTACTAACATTTATCCACCAGAGCTCACGTTGAATAAAGCCAGCAGTTCGGATACAGTAGCAGCATTTCTCGATCTTCATCTCTCGATTTCAAATGATTGTATTCATACTAAAATCTATGATAAGAGAGATGATTTCAATTTTAACATCGTTAACTATCCACACCTGGATGGAGATGTACCTCGTGCTACCTCATATGGGGTGTATATCTCCCAGCTCATTCAATTTGCTAGAGCGTGTAATGACTTCAATGATCGTAATCAAGTTATTACAAGTAAACTTCTTCAGCAGGGTTTTCGTTATCACAAACTTCGTAGATCTTTCTCTAAATCTACCGCCGCAACGAGGGCCTGCTGGAAAAGTACAACACCAACCTTAAAACACTTCTGCGACTAGGAATATCACAACTCTCATTTTATGGAGATGTGGTCTATTAACTTCAAAAGTTAAAGGGGTCTGACGGGTTTCCTTATAAATTTAATCAGGAAGTTCGTCAGAAAAGCATATAACCCTTTGGTTTTATAGCGCACTGCATGTTTAGTGATTGACCCCTCTACAGTCAGTTATTACGCTTCACTTTTCACTTGTGCGATGACTGGACTACCTCTTGAGACTCTATGATTGTACCTACTCAAACACCAACTAAGTAAGGTGGGTGCATGAGCCTTCCTCCCTCGGGTTTTCTGGTCGTACCCTAGATTGGTTATCTCTTTAGCTGCAACTACTATGGTTGTTCAGTACGATTCTGGATACATCCTGAGATGTTTATTATTTTGTATGTATATCTTTAGTTAGTTTCTCTCGATGTGGACTTTATTGTTAGAGATTTCCTTTTGATGGGATGTAGTTTTGTTTACACTGTCTTGTCTATTTGGGCGCTGAAGACAGGATAATAGCGAGGATTGTGCGCATATAAAATCGATTCAAGCTAACCAGTAGGCCTTATTGCCTACTGACAGTTCCTTATCGGTAACCCTGTCTTCACCACCCTTTCTGTTGTTTTTTGTCTCTTTCATTGTAGTTTCAAGTCCTTGTTTGCAATACAGTGCGGACCTACGATGCCATTGCGTTCGGACGCTGTGGTTTCTATAGGACCCTATATATATATTTTTTAAAAAAACCCGCAAAATTGCCGTTTGACCCTTTAAATGTATCATAGTGCGTAACCCCTAGGGAAGCACAAATTGCTGTCCCGCAATGAATATTTTTGTAAATAATGGGTAGTTTTAGTTTAAATTCATTATATTTAGATGATGTAAAATAGGAAATATCAATATATTTCCACACCAAAAAAGACACATATTGAATGGACACTTTCTCGCTTGACAATTCGAACTCCCAGTGGGATTCGGACTCGCAGTAGTGAGAGGCGAGACAGTTTTTGACGCAGCGTCTTCACTATCCAGGCTACGGAGTCAATTTTAGGGTAAGACATAGGGGATAAATGTGTATGTATCATGTACTAAGACGGATTCAGGGACAAGGCGCACCCAGCACCCCACCCTCTCAAATACCACAAGTATAACCTAGGCATGCCGGATTACCTGGGGCGCGCGCCATTTCTACTGTTAGTCATCATTTGATTTAACATAAAATTATTCTGGAAAAATACAACTAAACGTCATGTAGAAAAAACATTTTATTTAGAAGGACCCTCAACAGCCACCGCCTCCGCCCCTCCCACACATAAATACTCAAACCAAAATCTTTATCTGCATCTGATGTGTTTCCTCCTCTCAAAACGTTTTTAGTTCAAGCCCCTTTAAAAAATTCCAGCCGAGTCTGGGTGGTTGTATCGAAGTCTGTATTAAGAAAAAATAGTCTGAAAGGTCGATGCATCATTCGCAAACTCGTACACTGAACCCGAAGAATGACGGGATTGGCCGAGCGTTCACGATTGGTCGATGCATATGACGTATATTTATAGGTTATATGTTTTGCCGAGTTCTTTGGCGTATTAATAATATTTATGCGCGAATACACTTTTAAATTAGAACAATAAAATAGGTTGTTACATTTAATTTTCACCAATTTTTTATTTAAAACAAACATATTATCATTACATCCTGGGATATTTTTTACATTGAAATCAATATTGTTTACATCAGGTGACATACTTTCTTTGACAGGAACAGAAAATTGCACCTGTCACGAACGAGTATACATTGCACACCCAATATGACTTTACTACAAGTCAATATGGGCGAATATTGACGTTTCCAGTTACATTGAAAGTAAACGGAGATTGTAAATGCGTATGCAATAAATATATGTATATATAAATTGACAGAAATATAAATCGACAGAAATATAAATAATATGTATTTTTTTTTTATTTTTTTTTTTTTTTCTAAACGAACCCCTGAGAGCCTACTAAAACCCAGGTTATTATACAACTTTGAGATCAGCCCCAACATTTTTTCGTGCTTAGAATTTAGTCTGAAGTCATAGTCGTTATCGTAGTTAGTTGTACAGGTCTAATAGAGCTTAGAATTTAGTCTGAAGTCATAGTCGTTTTCGTAGTTAGTTGTACAGGTCTATTCGTTTTCGTAGTTAGTTGTACAGGTCTATTAGACCTGTACAACTAACTACGAAAACGACTATGACTTCAGACTAAATTCTAAGCACGAGAAAATGTTGGGGGCTGATCTCAAAGTTGTTTAGCAACGTGGATGTTAGTAGGCTCAGAGGGGTTTGTGTAGAAAAAAGCCAATAAAAAAATCAAATTAAAAAATACATAATATTTCTATTTCATTTCTGTCAATATACGTCATATGCATCGACCTTTCAGACTATTTTTTCTCAATACAGTCTTCGATACAACCACCCAGACTCGGCTGGAGTATTAAAGGGGCTTGCCTGAATAAGTGATCACTAAAAACGTTTTGAGAGGAGGGTACACATCAGATGCAGATCCAAGATTTTGGTTTGAGTATTTGTGTGTGGGAGGGGCGGAGGCAGGGGCAGCGGAGGCTCTTTCGAAACAAAATGTGTCGAGGGTCGGGTGCTGGGTCCGCCTTATCCCTGAATCCGCCTTAATACATGAATACACTTTTATACACTATGTCTTACCCTAAAATTGCCGCCGTATCCGGGATAGTGAAGACGCTGCGTCTAAAATTGTCTCGCCTCTCACTCCTGCGGGTTCGAATCCCACTGGGAGCACGAATTGTCAAGTGAGAAAGTGTCAATTCTTAATGTGTTTTTTTGTGGTGTGAAAAATATTGATATTTCCTAATTTTAATGAGTGAAACTAAAAACTACCCATTTTTTACAAGAATATTCATTGCGGGACAGCTAATTGTGCTATCCTAGGTTACGCCCCAGGATACATTTAAAGAGTCAAACGGCAATTTTTCTCCTTTTTTTTAAGTCACGGCATACTGTTTTTTTTATTTATTTTTTACACATTTGAATAGTGCAAATAAATTGCTTTAACTTTTCCTAACTTTTGATTATTTTGCAACAATAAAAGTTTTTAAACCTATGGTAGTACTGAAAACTCAAAGTGTACTACCTTTTATTTCAACATCTGACTTTACTGATACAAAACCCTGTGGGGTTTGAGAAACTGAAAGATCGTGCAGCGCGTGCACACTAGAACAATCAAATTCATCAGTTAATGGATGAGGCCGCCACTATTGAAAGTTTTTTTTCTTTTACAATGTATGTAATACATGATTAATTTATTAAGGAATTGTTTCGCATTTTCTTCGGCGTTTATGCGGTTTTAAACGTCGATAGTAAATGGCGTAATCCACGAATCGCGTTAGTGCTTTATGGTAAATTTGACATTGATTACCAAAAATATCGTGGATTTGTCCATTTAAAACCATTAAAACCATTTAAAACCGCAAAACCGAATAAACAACGGGGGGAAAAGGTGAATTAAGTGTTGAATTTACATTATTTTCCCGTCGCTATAATAGTATCGGTAACAATTCTAAGGATAACAAAAAGAAAAAGAGCAAAAGAGAAATCACTACTGTCAATGTCTTTTCATGCAGTGGAATATCCATTTTCTGTTAAGACATACCGGATGCAATCGCAGTGTCTATGGCAAGCCAATTGTTCAATAATTACGTGAACGTAAAACCAGGTTTATCGAATACTAACCTATATTTCGAGCAAAAAATTAGGATAACTGACGTAAACCATAGTTTTCGCTCGTGAACCCAGGTTTACGTTCGATAAACTAGGTTTCTCGATTGAACTTAAATTTCGGTCGTATCCTAAGCTCACGAGCGTGAACCTATGTTTACGGGCATGAACCTGGATTCACGAGCGTGATCACAGATACCGGTCCGAAAGCATAGTTACAAGTCGATAAACCCGGTTTTATGAACGTGAACCTATATTTACGAGCGTGAACCATAGTTTACGTTCGTAAACTATGGTTCACGCTCGTAAACATAGGTTCGCGTTAGTTTACGTTCGTAAACTATGGTTCACGCTCGTAAACATAGGTTCACGTTCGTAAACTATGGTTCACGGTCGTACACATAGGTTCACGGTCGCAAACATAGGTTCACGGTCGTAAACATATGTTCACGGTAGTGAACCGATGTTCACGCCCGAAATTCATAGTTGATTTGGTAATCCTAGTATATCGACCGTAAACCATGGTTTAGGTTCGATAAACTAGGTTTCTCGATTTAACTATGAATTTCGGTTGTTATCCTATGTTTACGAACGTGAACCGGGGTTCACGAGCGTGAACCATAGTTTACGAACGTGAACTTATGTTTACGACCGTGAATTTGAGTTTACGAGCGTGAACCTATGTTTACGAGCGTGAACTATGGTTTACGGACGTTATCCTATGTTTTCGCTCGAAAGTATAGGTTAACATGCTTTTACGTTCGAAAAACCTAGTTTATCGATCTTTAATCCTAGTTTTTCGACCGTGAGTTCACGTACTTATTGGACAATTGGCTTGCCATAAGTGTCTGCATGCATCGCGTACAGTTCGTTCACCTCCTTGAAGCGGAATAATCACTTTCTATGCGTGCGCATCCGAGCGTAAATAGTCCCACGTACTTGAAAAATGAAGTATATTCGAGATTATTCGCTATATTATTTCAAAGGAAAGTATCAAGGAAATTCAAAAAATATTATGTTAATTAAACCAGTTTGCAAAGATGGTATGAAACGAATATCAACTTTATTAGGTGAGGCCTAGAAAAGGAAGCATGGCGAATAACTGATCGTTTGTAAAAATGATATATTGCTCTGCAAACCATCTCATCCTATCATGTATGCCAACTAGTTTAATAAATTCTAAAATAATGATTGCTGTTTGGTTGAATTGTGGTGTACGTTATTTTCAGCACATTTTAGGCTTTATATGACGGTAATTATTTTGTAGACGTGGCAGACCACCCACTTTTCCCTACAAGTTCATGCGGTGTCAATAACAAATTTCATTGGCCTATATATAGTGATGCGCAAACGTTTTGTCGAGCATTCAAGGCGTAATGCTTGTTGAGAAAACCCCTCTGTTTTAGTCGGTATTCCTTATCGTAATCCTTACCGTAATCGTTACCGTAGTTAGTTGTACAGGTCTAATAGTCAGCTTTTGTCAGTCTTTGAGACAGAACTGAAGTGTTAAGAAGTCTCCTGAAAATATACTAAGAATTATAGGACAGTTATGTTTTATTAAGTTGTGGTGAAATTGAGTACCATGATTTCATGACTGGAATTGGAAGGTATTGATATTTTACAAATTACCGTATCATATTGCTTAAGATGTGGTTTTAACTATGTGTAACTTTGTAATTTCCATACAACTGTCGGATATGTACATTTTAGAATGTTTTAAATGTTTAAAGGAAGTGAGCCACGTATTGTATTGCTTGCTAGACATTTGAATCGAACGTGTGAATATTTTGTTATTATGTATTTTAAACGTATTATATAACTAATTCAGACCTTTTATGTACAGATATGTGTAGAGCTGCTTGCGAGATGGTGTTAGAATTTGAGGTGAAGAAGATGTGATGAATAGTCTTTGTACCGTATAGGTATTATTAATAACTATATCAATTTAATTTTAAAGAGAATTGTCTGTGACCATGCTACAAGTTTGTTTTGTAGCATGTCCATTTCAGCTCCCTGCCATACTCTAACTTCCAATAACTGGTAGTTGTAGCATGGTCACAGACAATTCTCTTTGTTCAGACACAGGTGTAAATCGTTTAATTGAAAATAAGACCTGTCAGAATAACTGTGAGAATAACAGTGGGAATAATAGTTAGAATAACTGAAATAGAGCTGAAATGGACATGCTACAAAACAAATAGAGTATGGTTTCATCTCGTTGGTTAATTTAAACACCTCGATGGGCTATGCCAATCTCGATGTTTAAATGAACCAACGAGATGAAACCATACTCTATCTATTACTTGTAGCATGGTCACAGACAATTCTCTTTGTTCAGACACTGGTGTAAATCGTTTAATTGAAAATAAGACCTGTCAGAATAACTGTGAGAATAACAGTTAGAATAACTGAAATAGAGCTGAAATGGACATGCTACAAAACAAATAGAGTATGGTTTCATCTCGTTGGTTAATTTAAACACCTCGATGGGCTACGCCCATCTCGATGTTTAAATGAACCAACTCAATGAAACCATACTCTATCTATTACTTGTAGTACACCATTTATTCTGACAGGTGTTATTTTCAATTAAAATATTTACACCTGTGCTATTACAAAGGGAATTTTCAGTGACCATGCTACAATAAAATATAATTTCAACAGACACAAACTGCTTAATAATATGTGTTTTACCTTCGGTAACTATGCAAGTATTTTTTTCTGCATCACGCGTAGCTATACTTAGGCCGTACAGTAAGTAACTAAGTAACTAGATTATTATCGTGTCACATTTCCTAAATACAATATATACAATGCAAAGCACATACAAGACACCCTACATTTAAGAAACGCGGCCGAATTCGATCTATCATTCAGACACTATAATTTATTTATTAACATCAAAGTGTAAAATGTATACATGTGAATATGTGAATATGTTATTTGATCCCTAAGATAATTTTAACAGAATTTAAAAATGTTTGAATAACTAATTCTATACTCAGTCAAAAAAGAAACCTCCCATTCATAAATATTCTGTAAAAACACGAGAATTTTTATTACGCCCCCTTAACAGTTCGCTGTTAATTTACGGACAATAAAAAAACTCTGAAATGAAAGTAATCACACTTTCGTGCTAAGAAAATATCAAATTTTAATTTCGAGTCATCAAAAGTAATATGGATTTATCCAATTCCGATTTTTTTTCAAAAATAAGGAGCGTGTAGTTTCTTTTTTGACTGAGTAATATTTATGAATGGGAGGTTTCTTTTTTGATTGAGTAATACCACTATTTATCATCGCCTAATTAGCTCATAGGTAGAGCACTTACCTTGATTTTAACATCACGTGTTTTAGTAGGGGTTTGGAGGTCAGGGATTGGAATTCAGGGTTTAGAGTAGGGATCGGAGTTCAAACAAGGAAATTAATTCAACTGTTATACCTTCTTTTGTAGACAGGGAAATCCTGTTACAAGCGCGCTGCCTATATTGTGATTAGTTTTTGATGCTACATATCGAGGAGAACGTGACTTGTTGTTGTTGTTGTTGTAGTAAACATGTGGGGGTAAAAGACTGGCCAAAATGTTGGGGGTAAAATACTGGCCATAAGATCGTGTTGTTGTATTGAAATTGCTGTACTGAGATTGGCGCTATGTCATAGGTCCAAACAGCTACAACTTTGAAACTTTATACAGTTGTTCTATATCATAACATGACCCAGCAAATCAGGTTTCATAACTCTGTGCTGCTTTCTGCAAAAGTTAGGCCCCTTTTTGAACTTAGTATATTGGTTAAGTTTTCCGTTAAGAACCACTTTTTAGCCAGTATGTTTTTTGAAAAAAATGCGACTTATTGTCATCCCTTGAACGGCGTGTGCGTATTTGGTTAAGTTTTATGTTAAGGCGCACTTATTTCAGTAACTATAACAGATACAGCTTTGAAACTTTGCATGAGCATGCTATTTCTTGACGCAGGCCATGCAACACTGGTTTCCACCCAGGAAAATATCATGATCAGCCCTACGTGGAACACATATGACAAAAATTAGTGTCAAACATTCAAAAAACAAACTGTATGATAGCTTACCACTATAAACCATTTCTTCCGAATACATGTCCACCTACCCCAGCCATTTGTCACATTTCACTGATCATATCAGTTTCTTTTTTATGTTTTTCTTTACTTGTTCAAACTACTTCAGTATTCTAAAACTCTTCATAACATTCTAGAAATACATATCTTCAGCAATTAATGCAAACACTTAAATATGTTTTGATATCTTAATTATGTGCCTTTGTTCTCAAGTTACTATTGCTTACTGTTGCCATATAACATTTTTTATACTTTTTAAAATATTTCTACATTTTTGTTATATTATAAAAATTTGCAAATAAATACACATGTTTGTTTCCTCCTTTTGAAAAAATTCCGCGCCGCCCTGGTGCTTTGCATCAGTTTCTAATTGTACATACTGACATCAGTTTTTGAGTTTTGAGAGGTATTTATTTTATTTTAAGAATGTTCGTATATATTTCTTTGTCTGGAGTATAAATGAAACTGACAACGTCTGATTAATATATTGTGGTATATTGTGGTCTGGCATGTATCTAACAAACTTACTTTATCAGCATACTTCTTCTACATTTCAGGTGAAACCGAACACATCCAGCTATAGGGCATCTCCAGTTCGAGTTAATATCACTACCCTAGTTATAGACAATGGCGTCACAATTAGACGTTGTTTACAAAGAAATGAGAAAAGAACTCGCAACACAAAATGAGGATGAAGACCTGAATGTCAAATGTACGTTTTGTACGAGAAATGAACGAGTAACCAGCTTCTCCTCTGTTCAGCCCGGAAATCATATCTACATGGGCGGAGAATGGGGTATGCTAAACATAGGCAACCTACAAGTGGCATGGTATACCCACCATGCAATTGTTAAAAAAATAGAACACATAAATGATTCATCTGCTGTGTTGACGTTGATCCATTTCTGTTCTACACCGTACGACACACACTTAGAGATTCGAGAAACAATGGAACACAAAGACCTCCGTAACGACGAGATATACGTAGTAAAATATCGACACAAAACTCATCCGGTTGAGAAAATTATTAGCCGTGCTGAAACATTAATAACAGATAAAGCCAAGTACTCATTTTCTTCATGTAACTGCGAACATTTTTGTCATTGGTGTTGTATTTCGAATGAAAAGAGCGTTCAAGTTCATAATGTTTGGAAGCTACTAAAGGGCATTTTAGATACGGTAGATAATGTTGGTGGGAAGATTTTAAAAGTTGTATTAAAGTTGGTTGCATTGTGTCAGTAGACGACTTGTCAAGAATGGCTTCGGACGCTTTCATTGGTGTACCTTGGGCCGTGTTATCGGTAGCAGCCTTCGCTCATTCGGTATATTGTATATATAAGTATGCGCGATTAACCAAGGATTTAAACCAACGCAATATTTGTTCGGCTTGTTGTAGTCGTCAGAAGCGCGATTTATGCAGTAGATTCGGTGTTTATTGTCTAACACAAATAGGTGGTCTTGGATTGTTCAGTTTTGTTACAACTGCCGTTGTTAGCTGTGGTATAACTATTGGTGTCATGGGATTAATTGGTGTCCTTACACTCACATTGATGTGCATAGTGCCTAAAATCATAAACATGTGTTCCTCCCCATTTCAGGGAAAACAGACACGTCTTGAAACAATGGGAAACGTATGTATTGGGGATGTACTTTCGTTTAAACACTGGAAAATGTTCCATGATGGAATTGTTTCGGCTGTGCACATTTATCCTGGAACCGAAAATAAGAAAGGAGAAATAAAAGTCATTCACTACTCATTTCCGCAGTTTTTCCGACGACGAAAGGTAGTTGAAGAAGTCATAGAAGTAGATCTTACCAAGGATCTGATCAAATGGCATGACTACTCCGGATATAAGGTCCATCCAATAGAGTCTGTAGTACAACGGGCGAGGCAACAAATCGGCGAAACCAAGTTTAGAGTATTGTCCAATCGTTCATGCCACTTTTGCCACTGGACAAAAGTAGACGAAGATATTGAAGACGGGCCACCTATAATGCCAGATCATGAGTCAGTTCCGAAGTATGTGAGAGAGATAAACGTGCAAGACAGCTTATCTGGATATCCAGAAATCAATGTGGATCATCGAAGAGGCAGGAAACATGCAACGAAGACTTTAGACCCCATTTGTGCTCGCATTAGGGACGATGTGAAAGAAGGGTGCATTATCCAGTTCAAGTACAGAGGCTTTTCACACAAAGCCGTGATCACTTCAGTAAAGTTCAGCTGTGATTCTCCGTCGAAACTGGCTGTAACTGTTGTGCATTATTGTAAAGAATATATCGTAAAAGAAGAATTGTTTCCGTTTGACCTTAATCATCACGACATACTGATATACAAATCCCATCCACTATATCGCTTCAACAAACAAGACGTGCTCAGAAGGGCAAGAGCCAGAATTGGAGGAAAAAAGTACAATTTGTTTACCAACCGGTCGTCGCATTTAGCTGGAGAAATCATTAAGAAGAATAGAGACACCCTCGTCAACGATATGGATGATATACACCCCGGCGACGTAATAATATTTAACTATTGGTCTTTGAAGCATGCTGCCATTGTAACTGGAGTTAGAAAGGATGAATCCAAAGCAAACAACAAAGGAAACATGACCATTATCCACTACGGACTTGATCACGTTCTTGCGAAGCGTACAGTCAGAGAAGAAGAGATTCCCATTGATTTAAGCAGCGATCATGTCTACGTGAAAGGTTTCGACGGCTACATTACTTACCCGCGTGAGGTATGTATTAAGCGAGCAAATACCAGGTTAGGAGAGGAAAAATTTTATGCGTTCGGAAACACCTCCTGGGATCTTGTTCATTGGGCGAAGGTCGTACAAAGCCCTGCTATTGTGACATTGCCAGATGAATGCAGTTCAAACAGTAAAGAACTGTTACTAGTTCCACGAATTGGAGAGGTTTTTGGCGAGTTTCAAAGAATGCAAGTACATGCATGGTCGGACCTAACTCCAGGAGCTATTTTAGAATTTAAATATTACTTGATTTGGCACCAGGGGATACTGACGGAGAAAGATGAAGCGTCAAAGTCAGAGAAAATTAAAATTAAAGTTGTTCACTATGGAGCCGCTCATATCTTAGCCACAAGGACCATCGTGGAAGAGGCACTGAATGTAGATCTAAAGCACGATGATATTCGGATATATCGCTGTCATCCTAGCAGATGTAACAAACCAGAAGATGTTATACGAAAAGCTGGGTCAAGGATTGGGGAACAGAAATGGCGGAAAGGCAACAGATCTTGGGATTTCTGCAAAGCGTGTGTGCTCAAGGAGGAGCTCCAAGCAATTCAAGTTCATGCATAGTCGGACCTAACCCCATGAGCAATTGTGGACTTTATTATATTACAGGATTAGGCAACAAGGAATACGGACGATGGCAGATGAGGCATCAAAAAAAAAGTTGTTCACTAAGGAACCAATCATATCTTCGCAACAAGGACCATCATGGAAGATACTCTGAATGTAGATCTTGAGCACGATGATCGTTGGATATATCGCTTTCACAAACATTTTATCATGTGATGCAAACATTGTATCATGTGATGCAAACATTTTATCATGTGATGCAAACATTTTATCATGTGATGCAATTATAGTATTTTTATTTTCATTGTGAAAAAATGCCCACGATGTTACGACATTATGTTTGTTCAAATAAATGTTTTGATGAACATTAAATCTTAAAATCTATTGATTTGTTCTAAGTATTCGTTTTTATAATAAAAATGGGTATGCAATAAAAAAGTTTAATGCATTTGTATTGGATATATGCACTTCCGCGTATAAATATTGCCCTCATAAAAGAGTATGAATAGAGAAGTCGCGCAATATTATTACACGAGCGAACTCGTGCATATATCCCAATACAAAACTAATAACCTCTAATGTTTGCATATATGCACATTTGCAAGCTCCGTTTACTTTCATTGTAGCAGGAAACGTCAATATTCGCTCAAAATGACGTGTTCATATTGACGGGTTGTAAAATCGTTGAACCGGAACTACTATTTTGCATACTTGTTACGAATTGGTGCAGTTTGCAGTTCATTTCACAGGTAGTTTGTCATCTGATGAAACATTATAGTATTATTTTCATAGTAAATACTTGCCATGATGTTACGACAGTATGTTTGCTTCAAATAAATGTTTTTGATGAAAATTAAATGTTAAAACCTATTGTTTTGCGCTAATTATGCTACAAATTCATTTGTAAACAAAGTCGGTGATAAAAATAATGCAAATTTGTTGGGAACATACTGTTATAGGTTATCGAAAATCGTTCTTATTTCATTGAAAATGGAGGTAATTTAAAATGACGAAATTTGGAATGTTTTTGTTTGAGAATTTTTGTATGAGAATAACATTCTTTTTTTTTTATCCCATTTTAGCGTTTTTTATACAATGACAGAATGGACATCAAATAATAAATGCATTCAAAGCAATACGTTTGTATAATAACCAAATAATTTGTTTTTAATATATGGGAGGTAATTATTCTGATACTAAGGCTTAGAAAATAATAAACCAACACAATTTTATTTTTCGGAAATTCTCATCCTTACCTAGCATTGCTAATTAATAGCTTCAAACAAATATATAAATGTTCATATGTTTAATCTATGTCCCTAAAAAGTACGTGCTAAACTTTTTTGTTCAGTATATATACATCGTGTAGATATATGTAGAGCCTCTTTAATGTGAATGATATGTTTATAGGTGAAAGATATATTTTGTTTAATATGACTGATTCTGTTATTTTTACAAGGTTATTTTACAAGGTTATTTTGAGAAGCACATGTTCATGTATGTTCTTTTTAACTGATGTTGAACATCAATTAATGAACAAATGAAAGTGTGTGTTACTAGAATGTATGTAATTTCTTTTTCATAACACTTTTAAGACGGTTAAAAGTCGTTTTTTTATTTAATGTAAACATGGTAACTTGTATAAATCAGATAGAAAAAATATCTAATCATTGTAATTATATTATCTATGTCTCATTATGCTTTATAGTTGATGATAACATGTCTTGAGATCCGTGGACGAATGGTTAACGCGGTTGCGCTGTAAACCTTCGCCGCTCACCGCTGCGGGTTCGAATCCCACTGGGAGCTCGACTTGTAAGTGAGGAAGTGTCGATTCTTACGGATGGCGGGAGGTGTATAGTACTGGTTCTACCCAGGAATATTGGGTGGTCTGCATTCACCACAAAAAAAACGACCGTCATATATAACCTTACATGTGTTGAAAATGACTTAAAACGCCATACAACAACAACATTGACTCGCATAACCGTTGAAAATGGCGTATTTTTTCGCAAATTTGAGGTCTGCACGTCAACAATCTATATTTCTATATTGACGTTTAGTGTTTCTGTTTAATTAACTACATTTTCTATCACGACCATTACGTGGTCCGAGTATTAACTGTCATAACACATCCAACCCTTTCTCCAAGAAGCGAAAACGGGGTTGGCTGGGTTATGAAATAAAACCTTAATTTCGGCTTAAACAGTTTGCCTACTGTAAAGGTAATGTTAAACAGGTTATCGCATTGTTTCAGTAAAAACTTTTTAAACGTGTTTTATTATCGAAATAGCCGTTATAAAATCCTGCTAATATAAGTGCTCTCATCACTTAATGGAATTAAGGCAGGACCACGTAATGAGTTTAAGTTTTTTCTTATGTTTTATATTTTAGGTAATTGAGTAAGCAACCAAACATACTAAAGGAAACAAGAAATGCATACCTGTTTTTAGAATCAACATCTTCACGTATATTGAACAAAAATCAAATATTTTATTTCGGTACACAGTATTAATTGTCTATATGGTGGAGGTATCTGTGGTGATTTTCAATCACTGGTAAATTAACAATAGATTGTTTGAATTGAATTGAATTGAATGTTGTTTAACGGCTCATCAACACAGTACAGGTTATTTAGAGCCGCCCAGAGAGAGGGGAAGGATACATAGAATCCGGGAACCTGCCCTACTCTTATTATCGAATAGATTCCTATGGTTCTTTAACGTGCTCGGTTGATAGACCGATACACGGGACCGCCCGGTTTACGTCCCCATCCGACAGATTGTTTGAACAAACATTACTACATTTATGTACACATTATAGATTACACTCATAACGTTACGCTTTGTTGGATGTGGGAAATCATAAAACAAGTGTGTATGGAAGTACAAAAGAATACCAGTAAGAAATATTGAAATTGAAATTGTCATTTATTTAAGAAATGACGAACTTATCAAATAGTAATAGCATTTGTTTTTTAACTAAATGATATTTATATATGTTTTCACATCAAAGGTGTGGGTACTTAAAACGCCAAAATTGCCAAAAGCAAAACCCTACCCGTAACATGACTAGACTACACCTCATGTCATATAGGTAGGACTAAAAATCCACATGTATATTGCATTATTCTGCATAGATGTACTACTCTAGTCACAAACACACGTCATATACTAACTACATGTATGATTCAGTATATCTGAGCATATCAAAGAATATCCAAGTAGCCTATGATCATATTTGAATAAGGTTGTCCTAGTAGTTGAAATGCTATGCCTAATAGACCTGTTATATAAAGCAGACACACATGTAATACTTTACCTTCAAATACGAGAGCTAGAGCATTGATTTAATAGTATCAACCTAGCCATCTCCATTACAAATACCAAACGGTTGGTGTATGGACAGTGACCTCACCGAGCGTCGCTTTAATTAAGCTCAGCAACACTGTAGGCATTATTCCTCTAATAATGGCAAATAATACATACAATAAAGAAACTCAGCTGACACTTTGCTAAAATCAAGTTTCCAATACAGCATTTTAGCATCACACTGGAGTTCTTCCTTGAGTGTCCTGTTTCCATGAATCACCAACGCATTGTACCTGTCCACATCAATGTTTCTAGTCTTGAACCGAGGCAGGAGCTGGTTGATGTACACACATTCAATTAATGTTATATTTTCTCCTACCCAAAGATGCATGAGGGAAATCAAACGAAGTATAACTGTGTTAACTAAGTCCTCGTCCGCTCCTGTCATTGCCGGCCAACTGCACAATCAACACGCGAGGTTTACACTGCTGGATAGCAGCACTGAATGTTCTGATGTGACTTTTGTTACTGATCCTCGCGCCATGTATGCCTTTAAAACGCACCATAGGCCTTGGTTGTTCCAAGTTAAACAAATTGTCCACTTGCGTTTCATGTTCCAATATATAACGTTGGAACCGACTGATATGGGAACTACCCATAATTAGGATAGCCATCGTATCCAAACACTATTAATCCGAAAATTATCCGATCAATTATAAGTTTCGATTTTTAAATTTGACGATTTAGAACTTGTTCGTGAAACTTACTGTATGAGTCCCGATGTGACAAATAATAATTACAGCAATAATTTGCACAAATGTAGGCAGTTTTTATAACTGTCTGGTGCGTTGTGATAGACTGCTCCACGACGCATGTCTCTGCTCCACGACGCATGTCTCGTTCACTCAAACAAGCGACCGTCACAGGCCGATTTTGAAACGATGAATTTGATAGTGCATAAAGCGCATTTCAATTGCGATCATGGCCAAGCGCCTGATCTACGATCTATAAATAGATATAGAAGGTTGGGTTCTCCCTCAATATTGACTACACAACGCAGGCGCGCCACTCAATCAAAAAACTACCTAAGGGTGATATACTACAGGCGAACGCTTTATGTAGGTATGAGGCGGAGGTAAGAAAGGGATTTGCAGAGGATTAAGGGAGGTATTTTGTAGATTGTCGATGTTGCAGAATCTGAAGAAAAACGCCTTTTCGTTATTTTTATTGTTTAAATCCAGGGGTGTATTCTGGGCTAAACTATAAATAATTAATATAATCGAGATAGGGTGTGTGTGTGAGGGTAGGGTGTCCGTATAATTAGATATATACTATCTGGAATATCCATTCCTGCCTATTGTTCAATAAGGGACAACAAGGGTCTAAAAAGAAAAAAAAACTTTACATAGTTGCTATTTAGTTATCGGTGGTACATTTTCAATTTCTTTTGTTTTCTTACTTAATTTTTGATTCGGTGGTTCCACTACTCTGGCCGATAAAAGGCTCTGGGTATTGTTAACCACTTATAGGATATGTTGTCTGCTTTTTAATTTAGCCTTTTGGCTGTTACTTGTGATACGCAGGCTTCATAACCGCTGCTCCTAACTAAATTCCATTATGTTTATTTCGCTCTTCGGGGCATTTTATTTTATTAGATACTGGGACCATACGCCGTACGACATGGGGAAGCATTTAACTCCATGTCCACCGCCGTATGCATACCATCTTCGGGATGGTTAACAATTGTGTCCGATTTTAGAATAAAGTCCTAATAATATTGGCAAATGTCCCTTAAATTTAAATTGTGTAATGTCCCTTTAATCCAATTTTATTTTAAATCATGTCGACATCATCATTATAAACACTCATAAGTAACACCACCCAGTAAGGAATGAAACATTTTTGAAAGGTGATGTTGGGGAAGTGGGTGTGTATCTACTATTAGGCCATATAGGCCCGGGTCTATACATCAAAATGAAAAATGAAAAAAAAAAAATGAAGAAAAACAGCCCAAAAAATGCTATACAAACTGAAGCCAGAGGGGGCTGGGGGTCAACATTTGTTTATTTTAATTTCAGTGTAAGTAATTCACTTTGTGAAAAGTCAATCTCAAATTTGGCCAAAAAATTATTTCTTCAAATACCAACACAAGTTCTCTTGTCAGATCAGGGAGTACGTACTCCCTGGTCAAAGATACGCCAAAACGCACCATTGCACACCTAAGTTTAAAAAAGCCCCCGGACCACCGCCCCTCTCCACCTTTTGTCAAGAAATGTTTTCTATTGGAGGTGATTTTTAGGTAAGCGCATGAGGTAATGAGGTAAGCTGCAAGTGATTTGCGAGGTGTTTGGGTGGGGGTAGAGGAAAATACACAGGGGGTATTTCTGGGATTTTGTTTTATTATATATATATAAAAATCCATGGGGATATCTTATAGATTTTTAGGAGTTCGTGGTTTGATGAAAAGCTTTCCCTAGGGTAGTGTTTGTTTCTTTAAGCCTAGGATAGTTTTTGAGGAAAAAAACGTAAGTGGTATTTTTTTTTACTTTTTAGGTGCAGGGTCTAAATCCAGGAGTGGGGTGGGAGGTGGTGTGGGTGGGTATTTGGACTAGAATAGCCATTTCCTTTCAAACAGGAGTTAATTTCTGTCAAATCCTCGGTGTTACTCCGGCCGACAGCCCCGCCCTTCCCCCACCCCACCCCCATCCCCTTCGCTAATCCGAGCAGAGAACCAGCACTTTTTACGATTTTGATATTTCATCTGGCTGTGTAAAATGCCACAAAAAAAAAAATGAAAAAAAAGAGAATAAAAAAAAAGAAAAGAAAAAAAGGCTTTTAGGATCAGAGAAGGCTCGGATTACCCCATCGCAACCCCTCATACTAAAAGTAAAATTCCTTGTATCCATTATATGTCATTCAAACAGGGTAATACAGTAATACAGTTACATTCCAGTTTCTTTTCATAATCAATCAATCAATCAACGCTTCACAGTAACTCAAACTTAGTTTTTGATATGTCAGCTTCAACAGATTCGATCTCAAATAAAGTTTCAATACACAATCTATTAATAGACTAACACAAATCGGATGACTGTCTCGTCCTATCATCTTTCACCAATGAATGCCTTCCAGCTTGGTCATGTGTAGTGGCTACTGACAGTCGTCTATTTTAATGACGGCTGTGGAGCAATCGTGAACACTCGGCCAATCCCGTCATTCTTCGGGATCCCGCCTCGTGTGTATCACGGCGCTTCGGTATGTTCAAAATCTTTACATTCTGTTAGCCGGAAGGCAACGGCACAGAAAATAGTGCACTGTTGCTAAGCTGTTGCTAAGCTGTTGCTACATAAACAATATGGACGCTTGCCGCACGTGTTGATGTAT
Organism: Cyrtodaria siliqua; assembly: GCA_037043455.1. Classification (NCBI taxonomy): domain Eukaryota; kingdom Metazoa; phylum Mollusca; class Bivalvia; order Adapedonta; family Hiatellidae; genus Cyrtodaria; species Cyrtodaria siliqua. Next base: position 421,495 of record JAWPHD010000568.1, read on the forward strand.
AATTTGCGTTGCATGTTTGTTATTTACAATACAGATGAAGGTTTTATCACTGCTTTCACGTAAATAAACTATAGATGGAGCAATCGGCTAAATGACATTGCAAAATGTTGAAGATAACTTTGATTTTGAATGCAAATTCTTTTTGGCGGGAATTTGACGGGGGTCACGCTAGTATGACGTAACCAATATAGAAACATGCGTATTACATTCGAGTCATGCTGCGAAGCAGTATACGAGATGTTGCGAATGGGCTGTGGATGCGAATGGGCTGTGGAGCAGTCTAGCGTTGTGAAAGCGTCACGTGGATTGATTCTAATTGAGAAGATAATTCGCATAACGGTTCATGCGTTATATAAACTTTTACCGTGTTAACGACGCTTAAGTATAAATGAATATACTCGTATATTTACAGGTATTCGGGTAGAGATTAAGTTTACATAAAACATTTATTTGCCAATAAATTTATATATATACTGACTATAAACAAGTTGCGTTTCTTTTTTCCTTATCATTTAGTGTTGTAGATTTACTGGTCAAATTTCCTAATTACTCACGTTTGTATCTAACTAATTGTCTTAGTTTAAATATAGTTGTATGATAAGTGTTTTGCTTTGACAAACAGTTTGTAAAATATATATTTTTTGTTTAAATTGTTGCATCTCTTTTCAGTAACACTCCTTTTATATGAAAACATGAAATGTGTTGATAAAACACATAGCATGAATCAAAGTCCGCTTAAAGATATAAACTTCTTAAGATTGTTAGGAAATAAAAAAATATAATAACATTATAATAAATGAAACTGTAATTGTAATTGAATATTGTTTGAAATGCAAGTAATTATAATTGAGCGTTAATATTAAAGATTGCAAAAAATTATTTTGCAAACGCATTTGCAGTGGTAATGCTAGTAAAACATGATATCAACATAATTTTAGTTGGCATGTTTAGAATTAGGAACATCGAAACCTGCACTAATTCAAAGTAATAAACAAAATATTAAGTACACAGGTATAAGTGTTATGTTGTTTCTAAGAAAACACACCGACTTGAAAGCTGTACAAATTGTTCATGTAATCAGAGCAGACGATTTAAACTCGTTATTTTAATGTTTAACAGTATCTCCAATCAAGCGTGAAACACACACAACAATGAGAAAATTATTAACATATTATTAGGTAGGCACTTAGGAATTATGACTAGTATATAAGATTAAAATGTGACTTATGTTTTCAACGACGATTATTGCAGACGACAGAGAAGTGACGAGTTCAGCGGACTTTGCTGTTCTGTATTTTCATTGGTCAGTTTAAGAAACGTGTTGATATTGCCGTGGTCTGATTAATTAGCTGGTTTTAAGTATCATGGCGCGATTTTCTATATATACTGAGTCAGCGTGCATTTCAAATAACTTCCAACTCCTACACCCATACAACTTCCAGTGAAGCAAGTGGGCTAGGTCAAATCCGTCACATCCGTCAGATTCCGTTAGACGACATCACATAACCCTAGCATTGAGTACCGTATCCAGGTATTAACATATTTTTGTAGTTACGTTAAACGGATAAATAATCCGTTAAACTGATTCATCATTATTAAACTGTCATAGATCTATATGTATAATCGGCATATACGAATAATAGCTGATACTCGTCACCACTCATATTGTCGTGGCTGGCATAAATAATGATCAATGATGTTGAAACTAGCCAAGGGTTGTCATATTTATGCCTTCCAGAAAAGATAATGTATTCCTCCTTAATAAACAATAGAACATATTAGGTAATCCTGACAGTTGAGACTAAAGTTCATTATAGTGTTAATCAGGAAATTGTTACGTAGAATAGTGTTAACCCGGATATTGTTACGTAGAATAGTGTTAATCCGGATAGTATTACCCAAAATAGTGTTATAACGGTTATTGTTACGTCGAATAGTGTTAACCCGGATATTGTTACGTAGAATAGTGTTATAACGGTTATTGTTACGTAGAATAGTGTTAACCCGGATATTGTTACGTAGAATAGTGTTAACCCGGATAGTGTTACGTAGAATAGTGTTAATCCGGATATTGTTACATAGAATGGTGTTAACCAGGATATTGTTACGTAGACTAGTGTTATAACGGTTATTGCTACGGATATTGTTACGTAGAATAGTGTTAACCCATATATTGATACGTAGAATTGTGTATTAATGGACATTATTACCTTAAATAATGTTAACCCTGATATTGTTACCATGGATATACGGTACCGTATGTGTATGTAGATCTTTGTTGTTACGTAGAATAGTGTTAACCCGGATATTGTTACGTAGAATAGTGTTAATCCGGATAGTATTACCCAAAATAGTTTTATAACGGTTATTGTTACGTCGAATAGTGTTAACCCGGATATTGTTATGTAGAATAGTGTTAACCCGGATATCGTTGCGTAGAATAGCGTTAACCCGGATAGCGTTACATAGAATAGTGTTACCACGGTAGATTAGTGTTAACCCGGAAGTTGTTGCGTAGAATAATGTTAACCCGGATATCATTACATAGAATAGTGTTACCCCGGATATCGTTAAGTAGAATAGTGTTACCCCGACTATTGTTATGTAGAATAGTGTTAACTCGGATATTGTTAAGTAGAATAGTGTTACCCTGACTATTGTTACGTAGAATAGTGTTAACCCGGATATTGTTGCGTAGAATAGTGTTAACCCAGATATTGTTACGTAGAATAGTGTTACCCGAGAAATGTTTATGTAGAATAGTATTAACCCACATATTGGTACGTAGAATAGTGTTATACCAGATATTGTTACGCAGACTAGTGTTATCCCGGATATTGTTTTGTAGAATATTTATCCCGGATAGTGTTACGTATAATAGTGTTAACTCATATATTGTTACATAAAATAGTGTTAACCCGGATATTGTTACGTAGAATAATGTTAACCCGGATATGATTATGTAAAATAGTGTTACCCTAGATACTGTTACGTAGAATAGTGTTAACCAATATATTGTTACGTAGAATAGTGTTAATACAGATATTTTTACGTAGAATAGTGTTACCCCAGATATTGTTACGTATCATAGTATTAACCTTGATATTGTTACGTACAAAAGTGTTAATCCAGTTACTGTTACGTAGAATAGTGTTACCCAGATATAATGTTAACCCAGATATTGCTGCGTAGAATAGTGTTAACCCAGATATTGTTACGTAGAATTTTTACACCGGATACTGTTACGTAGAATACTGTTAAACCGGATACTGTTACGTGGAATAGGGTTATCCCAGATAGTGTTGCGTAGAATAGTTAACTCCAGATATTGTTACGCAGAATAGTGTTACCCCAGATATTGCTTAGAATAGTGTTACCACGGATATGTTACGTATAATAGTGTTACCCCGGATATTGTGACATAGAATTGTGTTAACCAGGATATTGTTACGTAGAATAGTGTTGCCCCGGATATATTGTTACGTAGAATAATGTTAACTGAGCTATTTTTATGTAGAATAGTGTTACCCCAGATATTGTTACGTAGAATAGTGTTATCCCGGATATTGTTACGTAGAATATTGCTACAACATATATTGTTACGTAGAATAGTGTTAACCCGGATATTGGTGTGTAGAATAGTTTTAACCCAGATATTGTTACGATGAATAGTGTTACCCCAGATATTGCTTAGAATAGTGTTACCACGGATATGTTACGTATAATAGTGTTAACCCGGATATTGTGACATAGAATTGTGTTAACCAGGATATTGTTACGTAGAATAGTGTTGCCCCGGATATATTGTTACGTAGAAAAAAAGTTAACTGAGCTATTTTTATGTAGAATAGTGTTACCCCAGATATTGTTACGTATAATAGTGTTACCCCGGATATTGTGACATAGAATTGTGTTAACCAGGATATTGTTACGTAGAATAGTGTTGCCCCGGATATATTGTTACGTAGAATAATGTTAACTGAGCTATTCTTATGTAGAATAGTGTTACCCCAGATATTGTTACGTAGAATAGTGTTATCCCGGATATTGTTACGTAGATCATTGCTACCACATATATTGTTACGTAGAATAGTGTTAACCCAGTTATTGTTATTCAGAATAGTGTTAACCCGGATATTGTTATGCAGAAAAGTGTTAACCCAGATATTGTTACGACGAATAGAGTTACCCCCGAAATGTTTATGTAGAATAGTATTAACCCACATATTGTTACGTAGAATAGTGTTAACCCATATATTGTTACGTAGAGTACTATTAACCAAAATATTGTTACGTAGAACAGTGTTACCCCAGAAATGTTTATGTAGAATAGTATTAACCCACATATTGTTACGTAGAATAGTGCTAACCTGGATATTTTTACGTAGAATTGTGTTAACCAAGATATTGCTACGTAGAATAGTGTTACCCGAGATATTGATATGTAGAATAGTGTCAATCCAGATATTGTTATGTAGAATAGTGTTAACCCACATATTGTAACGTTGAATAGTGTACTCCAGATATTGTTGCGTAGAATAGTGTTACCTCAGATATTTTTAACCCATATTTTGTTACACAGGATAGTGTTAACTCAGATAGTGTTACGTAGAATAGTGTTAACCCTGATATTTTTACATAGAATAATGTTACCCCAGATGTTGTTATGTAGAATAGTGTACCCCAGATATCGTTGCGTAGAACAGTGTTACCATAGATATTGTTAGGTAGAATAGTATTAACCCATATATTGTTACGTAGAATAGTGTTACACCAGATATTGTTACGTAGAAAAAAGTTAACCCAGATATTGTTATGTAGAATCGTATTAACCCAGATATTGATACGTAGAATAGTGTTATCCCTTATATTGTTACGTAGAACAGTGTTACCCCAGATATTGTTACGTAGTATAGTATTAACCCAGATAGTGTTAGGTAAAATTGTTTACCCCATATATTGTTACGTAGAATAGTGTTAACCCAGATATTGCTATGCAGAATAGTGTTAACCCAGATATTGTTATGCAGAATAGTGTTAACCCAGATATTGTTATGCAGAATAGTGTTAACCCGGATATTGTTATGCAGAATAGTGTTAACCAAGATATTGCTATGTAGAATAGTGTTAACCCAGTTATTGTTATTCAGAATAGTGTTAACCCGGATATTGTTATGCAGAATAGTGTTAACCCAGATATTTTTATGCAGAATAGTGTTAACCCAGATATTGTTATGTAGAATAGTGTTAACACAGTTATTGTTATTCAGAATAGTGTTAACCCAGTTATTGTTATTCAGAATAGTGTTAACCCGGATATTGTTATGCAGAATAGTGTTAACCCGGATATTGGTATGCAGAATAGTGTTAACCCGTATATTGTTATGCAGAATAGTGTTAACCCAGATATTGTTATGTAGAATAGTGTTAACCCAGTTATTGTTATTCAGAATAGTGTTAACCCGGATATTGTTAGGCAGAATAGTGTTAACCCGGATATTGTTATGTAGAATAGTGTTAACCCAGATATTGTTATGTAGAATAGTGTTAACCCAGTTATTGTTATTCAGAATAGTGTTAACCCGGATATTGTTATGCAGAATAGTGTTAACCCGGATATTGGTATGTAGAATAGTGTTAACCCAGATATTGTTATGTAGAATAGTGTTAACCCAGTTATTGTTATTCAGAATAGTGTTAACCCGGATATTGTTATGCAGAATAGTGTTAACACGGATATTGGTATGCAGAATAGTGTTAACCCAGATATTGTCATGTAGAATTGTGTTAACCCAGTTATTGTTATTCAGAATAGTGTTAACCCAGATATTGTTATGTAGAATAGTATTAACCCAGTTATTGTTATTCAGAATAGTGTTAACCCGGATATTGTTATGCAGAAGATATTGTTATGCAGAATAGTGTTAACCCAGATATTGTTATGCAGAATAGTGTTAACCCGGATATTGTTATGCAGTATAGTGTTAACCCGGATATTGTTATGCAGAATAGTGTTAACAAAGATATTGTTATGTAGAATAGTATTAACCCAGATATTGTTATGTAGAATAGTGTTAACCCAGATATTGTTATGCAGAATAGTGTTAACCCAGATATTGTTATGCAGAATAGTGTTAACCCAGTTATTGTTATTCAGAATAGTGTTAACCCGGATATTGTTATGCAGAATAGTGTTAACAAAGATATTTTTATGAAGAATAGTATTAACCCAAATATTGTTATGTAGACTAGTGTTAACCCTGTTATTGTTATTCAGAATAGTGTTATCCTGGATATTGTTATGCAGAATAGTGTTAACAAAGATATTGTTATGTAGAATAGTATTAACCCAGATATTGTTATGCAGAATAGTGTTAACCCAGTTATTGTTATGCAGAATAGTGTTAACCCGGATATTGTTATGCAGAATAGTGTTAACCCAGATATTGTTATGTAGAATAGTGTTAACCCAGTTACTGTTATTCAGAATAGTGTTAACCCGGATATTGTTATGCAGAATAGTGTTAACTCAGATATTGTTATGTAGAATAGTGTTAACCCAGATATTGTTATGTAGAATAGTGTTAACCCAGTTATTGTTATGCAGAATAGTGTTAACCCGGATATTGTTATGCAGAAAAGTGTTAACCCAGATATTGTTATGTAGAATAGTGTTAACCCAGTTATTGTTATTCAGAATAGTGTTAACCCGGATATTGTTATGCAGAATAGTGTTAACCCGGATATTGTTATGCAGAATAGTGTTCACCCAGATATTGTTATGCAGAATAGTGTTAACAAAGATATTGTTATGTAGAATAGTATTAACACAGATATTGTTATGTATAATAGCGTTAACCCAGATATTGTTATGCAGCATAGTGTTAACCCGGATATTGTTATGTAGAATAGTGTTAACCCAGATATTGTTACGTAGAATAGTGTTACCCCAGATAGTGTTGCGTAGAATAGTGTTACCCCAGATATTGTTACGTAGAATAGTGTTAACCCAGATATTGTTATGCAGAATAGTGTTAACCCAGATATTGTTATGCAGAATAGTGTTAACCGAGATATTGTTACGTAGAATAGTGTACCCCAGGTAGTGTTGCGTATAATACATTTACCCCCGATATTGTTACATAGAATAGTGTTAACCCAGATATTGTTATGCAGAATAGTGTTAACCCGGATATTGTTATGCAGAATAGTGTTAACCCATATATTGTTACGTAGAATAGTGTTACCCCAGATATTGTTATGTAGAATAGTGTTACCCCAGATATTGTTACAAAGAATAGTGTTAAATAGTGTTAAACAAGATATTGTTATGCAGAATAGTGTTAACCCGGATATTGTTATTTAGAATAGTGTTAACCCAAATATTGTTACGTAGAATAGTGTTAACCCAGATATTGTTATGCAAAATAATGTTAACCCGGATATTGTTATGTAGAATAGTGTTAACCCAAATACTGTTACGTAGAATAGGGTTAACCCAGATATTGTTATGCAAAATAGTGTTAACCCGGATATTGTTATGTATAATAGTGTTAACCCAAATATTGTTACGTAGAATAGTGTTAACGCAGATATTGTTATGCAGAATAGTGTTAACCCGGATAATGTTAGGCACAATAGTGTGTACCCAGATATTGTTACGTAGATTAGTGTACCCCAGATATTGTTATGTAGAACAGTGTTACCCCAGATATCGTTACATAGTATAGTGTTAACCCAGATATTGTTACGTAGAATAGTTTTACTCCAGATATTGTTATGCAGAATAGTGTTACCCCATATATTGTTATGCAGAATAGTGTTACCCCATATATTGTTATGCAGAATAGTGTTACCCCATATATTGTTATGCAGAATAGTGTTAACCCGGATATTGTTATGCAGAATAGTGTTAACCCGGATATTGTTATGCAGAATAGTGTTACCCCATATATTGTTATGCAGAATAATGTTAACCCGGATATTGTTATGCAGAATAGTGTTAACCCAGATATTGTTATGCAGAATAGTGTTACACCATATATTGTTATGCAGAATAATGTTAACCCGGATATTGTTATGCAGAATAGTGTTAACCCAGATATTGATATGTAGAATAGTGTTAACCCGAATATTGTTATGCAGAATATTGTTAACCCGGATATTGTTACGAAGAATAGTGTACCCCGGCTATTTGATACGTAGAATAGTGTTACCCCAGATATTGTTACGTAGAATAGTGTTAACCCAGATATTGTTACGTAGAATAGTGTTACCCCAGATATTGTTATGCAGAACAGTGTTAACCCAGATATTGTTATGTAGGACAGTGTTAACCCGGATATTGTTATGCAAAATAGTGTTACCCCAGATATTGTTATGCAGAATAGTGTTAACCCAGATATTGTTATGTATAATAGTGTTAACCCGGATATTGTTATGCAGAATAGTGTTAACCCAGATATTGTTATGCCGAATAGTGTTAACCCGGATATTGTTATGTAGAATAGTGTTAACCCAGATATTGTTATGTAGAATAGTGTTAACCCGGAGATTGTTATGCAGAATAGTGTTAACCCAGATATTGTTATGCAGAATAGTGTTAACCCGGATATTGTTACGTAGAATAGTATTAACCAAGATATTGTTACGTAGAATAGTGTTAACCCAGATATTGTTATGTAGAATAGTGTTAACCCGGATATTGTTATGCAGAATAGTGTTAACCCGGATATTGTTATGCAGAATAGTGTTAACCCGGATATTGTTATGCAGAATAGTGTTGACAAAGATATTGTTATGCAGTATAACCCAGATATTGTTACGTAGAATAGTGTTAACCCAGATATTGTTGTGTAGAATAGTGTTAACCCGGATATTGTTATGCAGTATAACCCAGATATTGTTACGTAGAATAGTGTTAACCCAGATATTGTCATGCAGTATAACCCAGATATTGTTACGTAGAATAGTGTTAACCCAGATATTGTTATGTAGAATAGTGTTAACCCGGATATTGTTATGCAGTACAACCCAGATATTGTTACGTAGAATAGTGTTAACCCAGATATTGTCATGCAGAATAGTGTTAACCCTGATATTGTTATGCAGAATAGTGTTAACCCGGATATTGTTATGCAGAATAGTTTTAACCCAGATATTGTTATGCAGAATAGTGTTAACCCGGATATTGTTATGCAGTATAACCCAGATATTGTTACGTAGAATAGTGTTAACCCGGATATTGTTATGCAGAATAGTATTAACCCAGATATTGTTATGCAGAATAGTGTTACCCCAGATATTTTTATGCAGAATAGTGTTAACCCGGATATTGTTATGCAGAATAGTGTTAACCCGGATATTGGTATGCAGAACAGTCTTAACCCAGATATTGGTATGCAGAATAGTGTTAACCCAGATATTGGTATGCAGAATAGTGTTAACTCAGATATTGTTATGTAGAATAATGTTAACCCGGATATTGTTATGCAGAATAGTGTTAACCCGGATATTGGTATGCAGAATAGTGTTAACAAAGATATTGTTATGTAGAATAGTGTTAACCCAGTTATTGTTATTCAGAATACTGTTAACCCGGATATTGTTATGCAGAATAGTGTTAACCCAGATATTGTTATGTGGAATAGCGTTAACCCAGATATTGTTATGTAGAGTAGTGTTAACCCGGATATTGTTATGCAGAATAGTGTTAACGCAGATATTGTTATGCAGAATAGTGTTAACCCGGATATTGGTATGCAGAATAGTGTTAACCCAGATATTGGAATGCAGAATCGTGTTAACCCAGTTATTGTTATTCAGAATAGTGTTAACCCAGTTATTGTTATGCAGTATAACCCAGATATTGTTACGTAGAATAGTGTTAACCCGGATATTGTATGCAGAATAGTGTTAACCCGGATATTGGTATGCAGAATAGTGTTAACCCAGATATTGGTATGCAGAATAGTGTTAACCCAGATATTGTTATGTAGAATAGTGTTAACCCAGATATTGTTATGCAGAATAGTGTTAACCCAGTTATTGTTATTCAGAATAGTGTTAACCCGGATATTGTTATGCAGTATAACCCAGATATTGTTACGTAGAATAGTGTTAACCCGGATATTGTTATTCAATATAACCCAGATATTGTTACGTAGAATAGTGTTAACCCGGATATCGTTATGCATAATAGTGTTAACCCAGTTATTGTTATTCAGAATAGTGTTAACCCGGATAGTGTTATGCAGTATAACCCAGATATTGTTACGTAGAATAGTGTTAACCCGGATATTGTTATGTAGAATAGTGTTACCCAAGATATTGTTACATAGAATAGTGTTAACCCAGATATTGTTATGCAGAATAGTGTTAACCCAGATATTGTTACGTAGAATAGTGTACCCCAGATAGTGTTGCGTATAATACATTTACCCCAGATATTGTTACGTAGAATAGTGTTACCCAATATAATGTTACAAAGAATAGTGCTAACCCAAATATTATTACGTAGAATAATGTTACCCGAGATTTATTTACGTAGAATAATTTTAACCCATATATTGTTACGCAGAATAGTGTACCTCAGATAATGTTGCGTATAATAATGTTAATCTAGATATTCTTATGTAGCATAGTGTTACCCCAGATATTGTTACGTAGAATAATGTTAACCCAGATATTTTTACGTAGAATAGCTTTAACCCAGATATTGTTACGCAGAATAGTGTACCTCAGATAATGTTGCGTAGAATACTGTTAATCTAGATATTGTTATTGGAGAGCACTGTAATAACAACACATAAAATATTTTTTAAACTTTAACAGATTTGGCAAATATTGGGCGTGGCATGGATTGATAAACAAGCCCCAATCATGGGGCTTAATAATTGGGCTGCCGGTTAGCACAAAAACCATTATGGCAAGCCCTTACAGTAGAAAGCATTAAGCAATAAAGCAAATTGAATATTACAATATTAAGGACATAAATACATGTGCACCAAATTAAATGTTCATTATGAAAGCAACTTTTCTGATAAGCATTTAAGCAAGTGTTGAAAGCACGGTTGATATTCAAGCATAATTACAAGTGCACCGAATTCAATCAATTCAAATGTTTTTTAGCAATTCGTACGGACAGCAAATTTGTATATAATTTATGTTTAGATTACAATTCAGTCTCTGGGTATACAGGAGCTGGATAAAGTTAAACTGAAACTTATATGTCCTTCCGTTCACACCTTCGCTGTCCGCCATATGGATGGGGGCCCGGACACTCCCATCATGGAGTGTCCAGGCTCCCATCCACCGCCAAAAACGGAGGAAACCTTTTGTTGGCATCAGCGAAGAGTGCGTATCAAAAGCAAAATATCCGAATGCCACGCCCAAAACAGAAACGGTGCCAAAAAAGTATATATTTCCTTATCACTGCCCACTTTTAATGAAACATTCAAATCCAGCCGGAAACTGCTTAAGTAACAAGTTGTTCCCCACAGTTATCATCAACCTGAATGTATTCGTCTAGCTGATAATGGCCCCCAATATCTATTATCGCCGTAGCAGCATAACTGTTTAGTCTCTTTCTGGCCCTTTCCATTGCAAAAGGGTAGTTAGGCTAACGCCATGAAAGCCGAGGAAGTATTTGAGACCAAATTACGACCACATTATGTAAATTGATCCTAAAAACTAGGTCAGAAGCTTAACATGCTTTCTAAGAACCTGTAATTGGTATTTCTCTAAATCAGTTCCCCAGGATCACATGAGCTGATGCATCAGACATTGACAAAATAAATAAATGTCAGAAAAATATCCTGTATATAAAGGCTGGAGGAAGATTGTAACCTTTAATGTGTGGCGTCAAACACAAATTGACTGTTAAACGTCTCGAAGGTGTCATAAATTAGCATTAGAAATATAAATAATATGAAGTGTAACATGTACATGTTACTCAATTTCAGACCTTGAACATTGAATGATTTCTGATGAAGCGTGTATCCTTTCGTCCTGTTTCGTGTGCCACTGTTATTTCATTTCAGTCAGCAAACAACTGATATACATTTGTCTGTATATAGTATGCACATTTACCCAATTGTATTAACTTTTGCCTCCGTGATAATCAAGTTTATGTCTATTGTGATGTGAACAGGTCTTTAACTGCATCTTTACCTTTAACCTACGATCGGTTCTTAGACTTTTGTATCAATCATGATCATCAGAGGCCTAAGTAATTGATGAACAGTTAGTCAATCAATCGGTACATGCCTGTGTACAAGCCATATATATAGTAACTCTCAATTGATGTCATTGCTCCACTGTTTTATCAGCCACACTAGAAATACCAAGTATTTGCATAACGATCTATAACTATCTGAAAGCTAATCCATCTAAACACTCCGACACAATAGATGAAGATCATGTATCCTTTTCAAGTAAATTCGTGGTTCGACATTAACAGTTGTCCCTTTGTCCTCTGCCATGTAGATTCGACTGAGGACAAATTAATTGTCCCAGGTGACCTGTCCTTCGGACAATTACATTTTTTAACAAGAAATGAATTTTACATCTTTAAAACTTGTGGCTGAAAAATGACAATACATTGGCAAGCACATTGTAAATGACAAACAAAAAACATCTTGTTGTCATTGGTGGTATGCAACTGAGGGAATTTTCATGATTGAACTTGTTTTTTGTATCACTTTAACATGAAGTGCGAGAACAAGTAAATTTGACTGGGGATAAGTAAATGGTGTAAGGTACTTGTCCTATGGAGTAGTTGCTGAACAAAGATAATTTCAAACCCTGAAATTAGCCCACATTTAAAAGGTTAGCCACAACACTATGTAAACTCTTTTTAACTATTACCTAAAGGTGATGTCATCGTGATTTGATGCTGACTATTGGAATGACATTTACCTTATTTATCACCTTCCTGTATGACAAGCTAAGATGAGGTTGTTGAATTGAATGAAGTGTTATTAACATACCATTTGCAACCTGCCCAGGTTCTATTGTGCATATACCATTTGGACGCCCTGTTGTGTATAGGTCTATGACTATTGACTATAAACCCCAGAGCTACACAAACACATTGCAGTGTGGAACCCTGCAGAGAAGTTTATTTTGAATAGAACACAGCATAGACAGAAGTGGTTTTATAATTTGGCGACCATGCACAAAACCAACTGGGCAGTCAGACCTAAAACGTTATATGGACCTCAGCTTCGCTTGGGTCCATATAACATTCTAGGTCTGACTGCCCAGTCCATAAACTTGCATATGGACCTCAGCACCATACATTATCTGTTAAATATGACTAAAACATGTTCAAACATGTAACAGCCATAATTGTTTATATTTTAATAATACGTTTTTCTTAAAATATACCAGAATGAAACTCGATGTATGTTACAGTTATTGAACAGATAAACATATGTATCGAGTGATACTGTTGATGGCGGTACAAGCCGCATTTCAAATCAACCCCGCCTCCCCACAACCCCACCATTTTCCTGTGAAGCGATACTCTTGTGGGAATTATACAACCCATGCCTAGATACCATGCTAAGATTAAACTATACTGAGGATAAATAGGTATTTGTAATTATATAAGTTTATTTTCTAATTCCTTCTTAAGCTACATGTTACATGTTCCTTTTTTTCAGGAATAGCGCCTTTATATGACAGCAATATCGCCGATAAAACAACCACTCTACATTTCTGCTGCAGGTAATTAAAATAGTTGCTATATAATTTGTATGATTGTTTTTTTAGTTGTTCGGCAATTTCCTCGACCTGATATTTATTATATTAGTTTTTAACTGACATGTTACACTGATGTATGTAAAGACAAATAAACATTAAAGGGATGAATTCAATAAAACAAAATAAGAAAATGTTATTTTTAGTGTCTACGAATGCCAGCATGAAACAATGAAAACCCTCACTCATCCACCCACCATCTACAGCTCCGATTAGTCGATGTATACCTCCCGCTAACAGACAAGACACGGAACACAACTTAAACATAAGTACCGCTGATTACTTAACCACAAATTGTTTGACGAATAATAAATACTCAATGGCTGCTTACTTTAAAAGAAGGCTTGTCTTGGTGCCTTGCCAATGCATCAAAGCAATGTTTGTCTTTCTGTTCGTGTTAATGACAAGAGAGTACTAGCAAACGTGGCATGGTCTGAAGTACACTTGAGCTCATCAGTTATAACAATGGTGTATTGTATCTTATTGTCAACACGTATGTGTCTAGTCAGTTCATTGCATGCATCCGAAAACTGAGTTTACTGTTATCACAAATAATGCATACATTATTGATCAGGAAGAGTTGGAATCAGTACTGATCAGGAAGAATTGGAATAGTCCTTGACGTTTTTGAGCCACTTTATAAACTAGTATTTAAATCTGATTGATGTCAAACAGTTAACGGAATAGCTTCGCTTACGTGCCAAGAATTTGGTATGAATGAGGGTGTGGGACGCTGCCATTTTAAGGGGTGATCGGTAATATACAGTTTTTCTTTTACAGAAACGACACAGTCTACTCACACAAAATCTTCCTACCAAACGAAGGGGCTGGCGTGGCGCAGTCGGTAGCGCGGCGGATTTGTAACCGGAGGCCCCGGGTTCAATCCTCCGTGGTGCCACTGAGTTCCGTCGGTGTGTTCTTAGGCAAGACACTTTACCTTAGCCTCGTCCGTCGGATGGGGACGTAAACCGGGCGGTCCCGTGTATCGGTCTATCCTCCGAGCACGTTAAAGAACCATAGGAATCTATTCGATAATAAGAGTAGGGCA